>OX637464.1:12729636-13096050 GCA_951799995.1 Trifolium subterraneum
CTTTTTTCTGGTTCTATACATTATCCTAGAAGTACCCCTGATGTAATAATAATAATAAGCACACAAAAATTATAACTTTGCAATTCTACAACAGTTTCTGATTTTGTTTTTTGATTTGTAGATGTGGGAAGATCTGATTCTAAAGGCTAAAGAAGGTGGACTTGATGTGATTGAAACTTATGTGTTTTGGAATGTTCATGAACCTTCTCAGGGCAATGTACTTTGTTTCTCTGTTCTGTTTTGTTCTGTCTTGTATTTGTTTTCGACTTAGTTTCTTGTCTGATTTAAAAAAATTTATGTTTTTGTTTTGCATGCAATGAAATTTAGTACAATTTTGAAGGAAGATATGATCTAGTGAAATTCATAAAGACAATTCAGAAAGCTGGACTCTATGCTCATCTTCGCATTGGACCTTATGTTTGTGCTGAATGGAATTTTGGGTACATTTACTTTTTTTATTTATTCACAATTCCAAACTATATATGTTTTATTTTAATATCTTAAAAATTCTATTTTGAAACACAGTACTATGTATTTTGTGATTTACTATTATTGTTGTTTGTTTGCAGAGGATTTCCAGTTTGGTTGAAGTATGTTCCAGGCATTAGCTTTAGAACTGACAATGAACCTTTCAAGGTGTTTTTTATTAATACTTTTCACATACACAATTATTATTTATATATAATAATTTCCAAACATATAAGCTTCTTTTATGTTAGATTATAACATACAAATTGTGCTGCAGAAAGAGATGCAAAGATTCACTGAGAAGATTGTTGGAATGATGAAGAGTGAACACCTCTTTGAATCACAGGGTGGCCCTATAATTCTCTCTCAGGTGAATTTTCTGGAGTTACTCACATTTTTTTTAATATATATATATATGCTACTAATTTTCATGCTTAATTTATTTGACAGCTGTTGTAAAAGAAATTGTCTTGATCTAAGGGAACTAGTGACTACAATATTGAATTCGGATCCTCGGCAGCAGACTTTATGGTGCAGTTGATCTCTCTCTTGATCTAACGGTCAACAGTTAATTGCACCATAAAGTCGGCTGTAGAGGATCCAATTTGAAACTTGTCAATATAGATCCGGCGATAATGATGAATTTTTGACAATGTTTTGTTTCAGATTGAGAATGAGTTTGGACCACAAAGTAAGATACAGGGTCCTGCTGGCCAAAATTATGTGAATTGGGCAGCTAAAATGGCTGTAGAGATGGGAACTGGAGTCCCTTGGGTAATGTGTAAGGAAGATGATGCACCAGATCCAGTGGTGAGTATAGTAATCTCAGTCTTCATCTTGAATGTTGTGTAACATGAAGTTAAACACATTTCAATGATTCCACTCAATTATTATTCTATTATTTTAACTTTCAGATATATAAAAATGAAATTAATAGATATGCACCGTCAGTGTAAAATATATTTACACGACCAATTACAACTCATCAGTTTGTCTCATCGTGTTTGACATTTTTTAAATAAAAGCAGTTTATGTAATTCTGTAATGTGTTGGCGAGTTGTGATTTGTTGTCAGTGTAAAACAATTTTACACCGACATTGCATTTTCAGTTTTCTCGTGCAACATTAAAAAATAGAAAATAGTAATATACAGAAACAATGTGTTGAGGTTCATTTCTGCATCTATTAATCTAATGTGTTAGTTAAACTAATCTGGTTTGTTTATGTGGTAACAGATAAACACATGTAATGGCTTCTATTGCGACAAGTTTACTCCAAATAGACCCTATAAGCCTACAATGTGGACTGAAGCTTGGAGTGGATGGTAAGCTTTTTTCACTATCACCTAATTACAGTAAAAATTGAAAGTAAAGAAATGAATATCATACATAACTTTTCTGTTAAATATGAAGGTTTACAGAATTCGGAGGTCCAACTCACAAACGACCTGTCCAAGATTTAGCATTTGCAGTTGCTCGATTTGTGACACGAGGAGGGTCATTTGTAAACTACTATATGGTTAGTTAGTTTAAAACTAGCTACTTCGAAGAAAATGCTCGCGCCTAATAAGTGTAACTAGCCTAATTTTTCTTGCATTTTCCTGTAGTATCATGGAGGAACCAATTTCGGACGAACAGCTGGAGGTCCTTTTGTAGCTACCAGTTATGACTATGATGCTCCACTAGATGAATATGGTGAGAACTCAATATTCTTTCATGAGTTTTTGCAGTTCGTTGTATGCAGTGGAATGTATTTTGCATACATGAACTGTAAAAGCGACACATTGTTTCTCAAATGCTTACACTTGTTGAGATGCGATTGTCGGAACAGTATCTCAAACTATATTAGTAAATAATAGTGACGAGTAAGTGAATAGTTCTGTATTCTGTTATAAAACAATGCAGGTTTGATTAGGCAGCCGAAATATGGTCATCTAAAGGAGCTTCATAAAGCTATCAAGATGTGTGAGCGAGCTTTGGTTTCAACTGACCCAATTGTTACTTCATTAGGGAGCTCCCAGCAGGTTTGTACTCAATTCAAAGTTATTTTTCCATCCATGCGTATTTAGCTTATTTACTGATCCTAAGGTATATGTAACTTTTCCAGGCTCATGTATACTCTACAGAATCAGGAGATTGTGCTGCTTTTCTCTCAAACTATGATTCAAAATCCCCTGCTAAAGTACTGTTCAATAATATGCACTATAGTTTACCTCCTTGGTCCGTCAGCATCCTTCCCGATTGTAGAAATTCCGTCTTTAATACAGCAAAAGTATGTAAAATGTCAGACACAATCTCTTCGCCTTTGATGCGACCGTTGGACATGATTTAATAATAGAAACTTCTTCTTTTAGATTGGAGTGCAAACATCGCAAATGCAAATGTTACCAACAAATACTCATATGTTCTCGTGGGAGAGTTTCGATGAGGATATTTCTTCTCTGGACGATAGCTCCTCACTCAGTGCTCCTGGTCTTCTGGAACAGATAAATGTAACGCGGGATGCAAGTGATTATCTTTGGTATATAACTAGGTAAGCCTGATTTTATTTGCCCTTACCCCTTAGAATTCTTCAACCTTATAACTCGTTTCGGCATTTTGAAAATCATTTCATGTCTATGTTTCTTCAGCATTAATATAGGTTCATCCGAATCCTTTCTACGCGGAGGCGAACTCCCAACTCTTATTGTTCAGTCCACAGGCCATGCTGTACATGTTTTCATCAATGGTCAACTTTCTGGTATGTAAATTTACTCGCCTTTGGTTTAGTACCTCTTTCTAGACAATTACTAGAAGTAAACATGTTACATGATTAAAACCAGGTTCTACCTATGGAACTCGGGAGTATAGGAGATTCATGCATATTGGCAAGGTAAACCTTCGTGCCGGAACAAACAGAATAGCTCTGCTCAGTGTTGCAATCGGACTTCCTGTAAGTTTTACTTCCCTCATTTACTTTATAAATCATGCTGTCAGAAAATGTTGAGATTTTGTAATCAGGCTTAAACATGTTTTTAGTATCTAAAATTCACGATTTTTCAAATTTAGTCCCTACATGAATTTCGTTCAATTTTAGTCCTTATTTCGATTTTACAGGAACCAAACATAACACTCATTTTTTGTAAAAAACATAATAAAAATAGGGACTAAAATTGAATATAATTTATGAGGAGTGTTATTTGGACAACAATTTTTTAGACAGCTTTTTGGGACAACATTTTTTTCCCTTCATCTTTTGTGACAAAAACAATAAAGAAATAGATGAGGAGAGAGAGTAAAATAACAATGAGTGTATGAGAGAGATTGTTGTCTCAAAAGTTGTCCAAAATTGGATGTACAAATATCATTTCTCATAATTTATATAGGGACTAAAATAAGTCGTAATTTTATCTGTGATGGCTCGATTATTTGTCAGCTCACGAGTCTTGACTACAATTATTGACTAAATGCTTTCCTATATTGTGTTGTCAAAGAATGTGGGAACACATTTTGAGACATGGAGCACAGGAATCCTAGGTCCGGTTGCACTCCACGGACTCAACCAGGGAAAATGGGACTTGTCCCAGCAGAGATGGACTTACCAGGTCGCATATTCTTACGTTAGATACTTAAGTTAACAGACTTTAAAAAAGTAAATGTTACTAAGAAATGGTTATAAACAGGTTGGACTGAAAGGCGAGGCCATGAATCTTGCATCTCCTAATAGTATTTCATCTGTTGAGTGGATGCAGTCAGCAATAGTTGTGCAAAGAAATCAACCATTGACATGGCACAAGGTAAAAACTAGACAAAAAAAAAGCTAATGTTTGACTGGAAACAAAATTTTAGCTTCAAAGTTAGATGATGTTTATCTGTAAACTGTGCAGACTAATTTTGATGCACCTGAAGGGGACGAACCACTGGCATTGGATATGGAGGGTATGGGTAAAGGTCAAATATGGATTAATGGACAGAGTATTGGAAGATATTGGACTGCACTTGCTAATGGTAATTGCAATGACTGTAACTATGAAGGGTCGTTTAGACCTCAAAAGTGCCAGCTCGGTTGTGGCCAACCGACCCAACGATGGTAAGTATCGCAAACTTTGTAGCTTCTGTAATTGTTATGATATTGGAAAATATAACATGTAGTGCTCACTCATACACAAAATACAATTCAGATTTTCTGCGGTCACGCAATTCGCTAGTCAGCACTGTCTGATCAAACTGCAATAGTGTATGGATTTCATTAGTGCAAGAAATCCGCATCCGACATAATACCTTATATCACATTTCATATAAAATGTTTAAAATGTTTCAGGTACCATGTGCCTCGATCTTGGTTGAAACCAACTCAAAATTTATTGGTTATTTTTGAGGAACTCGGTGGAGATCCTTCAAAGATTTCACTTGTAAAGAGATCAGTGAGCAGTGTATGCGCTGATGTGTCAGAGTACCACCCAAATATTAAGAATTGGCACATTGAAAGCTACGGTAAGTCAGAAGAATTCCGTCCACCAAAGGTTCACTTGCATTGTAGCCCCGGCCAAACCATCTCTTCCATTAAATTTGCAAGCTTCGGAACTCCTCTCGGAACTTGTGGGAATTACGTGCAAGGAGCTTGCCATTCCCCTACATCCTATGCCATTTTAGAGAAGGTAAACACTTTACCATACTCTTGAAATTATTTCACGATCCGCACTACATTGATTTTTAGTAAGCCTCTATTCAAATTATACTTATAGTTAACTCATTTCTTTGGTGCGCGCATCTTTTTGACAGAAATGTGTAGGGAAGTCAAGATGCATAGTTACTGTATCAAACAGCAATTTCGGGAAAGATCCATGTCCAAGGGTGATGAAGCGGTTATCAGTTGAAGCTGTTTGCACGCCAGCTACTACACATTAATTTAATTGGTTAAGGAAGCGCAGAATTACATGTAGAGTGCAGTGACTTGAACTGCAAGAAAGAGGAATGCATAATAATAAAATGAGTTATTGTTATAGGTAAAGTCAAAGGAAGCTGAATAGGTTGAGTATTGAGTGTCATAGTATTGTAGTGATGTAAAGGGGTTGTGTAAATTATTGATAGCTAGGTAGGTGAATCTGAAACCAAGGAAGGGTCTGAATGAAATTCGGAACCTTATGTGTGAATTTAGATGACCAGTCCCCGGCCTTTTAACCGGATATGGGCACTGGCCGGAAAGAGGTAATTGAGTTGGTGTGATTTGTTTTTGTTTTGAGTTAATGGGGTGAGTTGAGTTATGGTGTAAAACAGGTTCAAGTTAGGAGTGGATCCTACTGTAACCATTGTTTGATGAGGTTTATTGTCATAGATAGAATAGAAAGTTCATTCTTTTGTCTACTATATGTTGTATACTTACTTTATGTAATGATCTTTATCACTTCTTTTATTTTAGTTGCAGCAATGTTCTAAATAAGGCACAATGATGGTGTGTTAAGTTTGTGTTAAAAGTCTCGCGTGGAAATTAGATGTTGAGTATTATATGACTGAGATGATCTATATACCTAACGCTTTTAGGTTTTGGATAAAGATATGATGTTCAACGGTTCAAGTCACTTGTGTGTCTGTTCAAAATTTAATGTGATGATTCTCGGGGTCTCTCTTGACCCAATGATCATGCAAAACATGAGAATATGAAGTTTATAAAACATTGCATAAAGGCTAATAATGTTTTTTTCTTTTTTCACCTTAGTCCAAATTTCCAACTGAAATAAACTTGTACAAATAAATACTACATTCATTCCTTAAGATAGGTTTAAGGAAACTTTCATCCTGCCTATTAAAGTCTAAATTAAAAAAACTACTCATTTGTAATTGCAGAGATATTTAATTTGGTTGAAATCCACAACTCTCTATTTCTCTGTATTTAAGGTGTGTGATATTATTCTACAAAAAAGGAGTTTAAACTATAGTACTGGAAGTTCATTTTATCTTAATAACTTCTCCCATAATTTTCATTCATAATCAGATAAGATATTTTATGTTTTTTTGTCAGATAACCTAATAGATAGAAAGAATGTCCGGAGTTCGAATACCGACTTATATATATAAAATATGACGTTCCTTCCAACTAAACTAAACTCAATATGTTACATTTTGTTTGAGTTTACGAATAATGCATAGTAACTAGTAAGTTGTTACTTTTGACTCATCCTTAATGGAGGTTCGAGGCTCAAGTCTTAGTAAGAAGAAAAACTAACATATAATATAATATACTAACAATTAACAATTTGCCATTAAAAAAAAATTCTTTTTATGGATTGCCACGTCATAGTTAGTATGATTATGATCCTGGCTCTTATTTGTTGCTACAACTATCTCTTGGAATTGTAAAGGCTATCATATAGCTAAAATACAAGTAGTATTTCAATTCAATAACACAAGTTCCCATACTGTTTTCTTTGTATGTAATTCCTAAAATAATCTTGATTTTCTCACATGAGTTGGGGGACTTCGATCCTGTTTGTCACCATATCCTTCCAAGTTCCATCTTAGTATTTGCTCAAGTAGTAGTGAATATTCTTATGTGTTCATTGAGTTGCGAGAATTTTGATGAATTACTATGAGAAAATAACATATCCATAAAGTTTTTATGGTGGAAAGATGTTTATGATAATGAATGAATAGTGTAATGAACTAATAAAGAAATTATGCATAATTTTTTTTTGTCATCATAATATAAAATATGCAAATGCTAAGGGCACTCTTTAAGCCCTTAAATAGTAAATTTTTTATAGAATTTTTATGGAAATGTGTAAAGTCAATACATTGGAAATTGTGTTGTTTAACTTTTTAAATAAAAAGTTCCTTTAAATAGAATGCTTAAAGAGTACCCGGGGCACTCGTTAGCAAGACCCTATAAAATATATGTACCAAGTTTTCTGATGACTAATTTCTAAAAAAAAATTGTGATTCTTTTTTCCTAATCAAATTTTCTCTTATACCAATTCATTGTTAGTATGACGAGGGACAACACACATAAATGCTTTATGTTGCTATGACCCTACTTAAAATATGGTGTTTTCCCCACAAAGCTAGTTGTTAGGGACCGGGCTTTGATGGTGTAAAATATGCTCTAAATCACTTGCATAGTAAAATGATTTCAAGCGTCTATTCAGATCGGACGGTTGAGAGCGAAATCCAAACCAATTTGTTAGCGAATACATGTTGAAAATTCTGATAACCGGTCTTTACCTCGAAATCTTGTTAACCTTTTCTATTTTTAATTGAAGTCATTTATTTTAAAATAAATAAATTTATGTCAGGATCTCAGGCATACATTACTCAGATTTCTCATCATTGTATCAAATTTAGTGGTTTTTCTGTGTGTAATATCCATTTGTTTAATAATATAATATAATAGAATTTATTACTATTTAATTTACTAATTTGTCATCATCTGTTTAAATAGTATTCCAAATTTTATATCCTTCAATGTAATTTTACTCTATTAATATGCATAAAAAAGTAAGAACAAAATAAAAATATAAAAATCTATGCATAAAAATAGGAACAAAAATAATAATAAAAAAATTATAGAATATAGAAAGAATAAAATAAATAAGCATAAAAATAGGGATGTCAATTTGATCTGTAAATGGGAATCCCCGTGGAGATTAACCTGTTTGGAGACTCGAAGTCGGGAAATTTTTTCCCACGGGGTGGAGATGGAGGAAAAAGCTCCCCCGGAGAAGGAGGTTTGAGGATGAGATTTTATCCCCCGCCCCGTGGAGACTCAGTATCCGAACAATTTACTATTAAAGTAATCTTTATATGTGAATATCTAAGTAATTTATATGTTATATTTATTTATGTTTTTACGCAATGTATGCATAAATTTATTTTTATGGGATATTTATCATTGTCACAACTCACAAGACTCACAATAATGTCTTAATTTTTTATTTGTTTTATGATTAATTTTTTTTTACAACCAGTTTGATTGAAACTAATATAAATTTGGTAATTTTTTTAAGGAGAATGTTAACATGTTAAGGAACAAAGTGTAGAAATATTTTCTTGGAACTTGTGCATTTTTATTTTTTAAGTATTAAATTTCTTATATTATTAAATGCAAAATTTATATATTATGATACATTAACATGTGTCCGACATGTTAACATGACCATTTTTTAAAATTTGATGGATCCCTGCGAGAACTGTGGGGATCCACAGGGTGAGGACTAAGGAACAACATCGCCCGAAGTGGGAATGAGATTGAAGATATGGATCATTTTACATGGTGGGGAATTGTGTGGTAAAACACTCCATTCATTCTCCGTCCCCGTTGACATCTCTACATAAAAATATGAACATATAGAAACATAAACAATATTACTACTAATAATACAATAAAGTTTTTCATCAAAAAATAATAATATAATAAAATTAATTAATACCAAATTTACTAAATTACCGCAAACATTCATAATTTTTTTTTTTAATTTAACGATTAATGTCCTAAACATTCGACAAACATGCAAAATCTTATCTTATTTGAATTTTCCTTAATTTTAGCATCAACCAACTAATTTTTTTCTACTCGATTATACTATAATTTTATTGGCTTAAATATGTAAAAGGTTCATGTACTTACGGGTCATTTGAGTTTTAGTCCCTACATTTTAAAAAACTTTCATTTTACCACTGCACTTTCATTTTATTTTAAAAATAGTCCCTAAACCCATTTTTTAGCTGATGTGTCACGCCTGACTAGGTATTCCACTTGGTGACTCATTCAATTTCATATTAGAATGACAAATATACCCTTAGACTTTCTTTTTTTTTTTGACAATTATATACCCTTAAACTTAAATAACTAATTTTTTTCCTTAAAAAAATAATCAAATTTGTTCATCTTCTAGATGTTCATTTCACTCTCTGGATTGAAAAACATCATTCCACCTTCATATCTCAATCTCCTTCCTTCTCACCCATCTTCAACCATCAAACATTCAAGGATAAGAGAAGATTTCATCATTCAATAATATATACATTCAAACTCTAATTTCTTCAACGACAACTCCAACAAAAAAATTTCATCCTACTCCACACTTTTTCAATTCTAACAAACCTTGTAGTGTTTAGATTCATTATTTACCATTAATTCTTCCATTGTTTCTTCACAATCAGATCTGTTTTCTTTTTTGCACAACCAGATCCTAACTTTCATTTTCACCCCCAATTTATTATTCAAGCTCACAAATCCTTGAATCAAAAAGCTTAATCACGGGTTTCTCTTCATTGCAGCTTTCTTTTTGTTACTGTGCTCAACAAACCCATTTCCAGCAGCGACGGGGATGACACGTAGCGCGAAGAACGATGGTTTTTCTTCCTTTCCATGAAATCAGATTGTGAATAGATTCGTCGCGTTTTCGAAGAAACCGAAGCAGACGACACATATCGTTTTTTAGAAGTCCTGGGTTGAGAGTTAACCGCGTTTGAGATGTTGGAGGCAAAAATGTTGATGGTTGACAATAATGATGGTGGTCGGTGAAGATGGTGTTGGCCGAACAAGAAGATTTGGTCATACGAGGTTTTCTGGGTTTGGTTCTAGTTAGTTTGAATA
Source organism: Trifolium subterraneum (assembly GCA_951799995.1). NCBI lineage: Eukaryota > Viridiplantae > Streptophyta > Magnoliopsida > Fabales > Fabaceae > Trifolium > Trifolium subterraneum. The sequence goes on from OX637464.1 coordinate 12,739,674, forward strand.
AACGAAGAAGATGATTTGAGATTTTCTGGGTTTGTATTACTTGTATGAGAGAGATTAGGTTGATGATTCTGGGGTTAAGAGTGATTTTTTTGAGAATTTTTTATTTTGGTTATATTAATTGGAAGTAAGGGAAATTTCGTCCTTTTAAAGTTTTTTTAAAGAGTCAGCATCATTCAAACCCAGTCATTAGTGCCACTTGTCAAAATTTATGACACATCAGCTAAAAAGTCAGCTCAGGGACCGTTTTTAAAATAAAATGAAAGTGCAGTGGTAAAATGAAAGTTTTTTTAAATGTAGGGACTAAAACTCAAACGACCTGTAAGTGCAGGGATCATTTGCATATTTAAGCCAATTTTATTTATATAAATGTCAGTTTTGAAGGGAGGACGGCTATGTATCTGTTTGCTCAATCTAAATATACAAGTACGACGTTCCTTGTCATGCAAGTTCGTACATACTCCGTTACGGACAAGTGTCACCACTCATAGAAATTATTTTAACAATAATTTCACTCGTATTTTCACTGTTTCACTCTGCCTGTTCAAGTTTTTCGAGCGGCTTCTACGGTTCCTCCCCTTCTTCACCAAAATCAACATAGGCACTCGTATATTTATGTATTTGTTAAACTATTTGTCTCGTGCCTATGTTGGATTATAAAATCCAACATAGGCACGAGACATATATTTTAATAGATACATAAATATAAAATAAACTTATATGGTAAATATTCGTAAACAAGGGCGGCCCCTGACACGGTTCAAGATGGGTGACTGACTGCCAAGGGCCCCATACTTAAAGAGACAATAAATATTTTTCAGTAATACATATGATACGTATAAACATTTGACGAACATAAATTTATTTTAATAGTATTGTATATAATTAGAGGATTTTTTTGTTTGTTTCTCTAGTAGTAATGTACTTCATAATTTTGCACAATTATGTTTTATTTTTATGAATGTATGAAAAAATGAATGGAAAGAAAAGAGAAATATACAAAACAAAAAAAAAGAAATAAGAGATACATAAAATATAATTATGCATGTAATAACATGAAAAATGAAGATAATGAATTTTAATATATTGATGGTGTTAAGCATGTATGGTTGTGGGTGTTTTTGGTGATTAACGTGCATGACTCCAAAAATCATATTTAATGTATGAGAAGAGGAAATTGTATATGTTTTATATTAAAAAAAATTATTTTTTGAATTTAAGCGTTATAAATTTATAATTAGTTGACGGTGTCATGCATATAATTGGTTGGTGGTGTTCCTGATGATTGATAACACATGAACATGAGGTAAAATAATATCTGTCTTATTTATCTAATATTAAAAAATAAAACATTATGGTATATTATTTTTGTTAAAATTGTAACATTTAAATTTCAAAATTAATAGTATAATTCTCAATTTTATATTAGGTTTAAAATTAAATTCTCAATCAAAATCAAGAGTATTCAAGTTTGATCTCTAACTTTTTTTTTAACAAGCCAAAATTAGATATATTAACAAAAACAGACACCTCAACACAAGATGTACCGAGATAGACTACCAAAGTTTACAAAGAATCAAAGACAGAAAATCAAAACATCATACAAGACCCAAACATAACAATGGACTAGACCACCAACTATGGTAGTTTGAAACTAAAGTAACATTCGTCGACTTCAACCACTTGTAAGAAAAAAGTTTGATCTTGTCCAATAACTGTTGAGAAGTACTAGTTGAGCCTTTGAACAATCTGTGATTTCTTTCTCACACAACCCATACACTAGCAAGCCAAATGAGTTGCAAAAAAGACCGGCGTGCTCGAGATCCACCAGCTGAGTGAGTAAACTGAACAAAGTGATCTCGGATAGAAATGGGATCCACTGCTGAAATGTCAATCCACGAGCTAACTAATGTCCAAAGAGAACCGAAGGTACTGCACAAGATAAATAAGTGTTGGGCTGACTCGGCCACCCCACATCCAGAGACGCAATAGTAAGCAGCGGGAGGTAAGATGCCCCGAGTGATCAGGTTTGACTTTGAGGGCAACCTGTCACGTAGTAAACGCCACACAAAGACAGAAACCTTCATTGGAACCTGAGGATGCCAAATGAGATGTTCTGCGTCATCCATAGGAACAGAGTCATGAGTAGTCAATAGCTGATAAGCTCCCCGAACAGTGTAGCCTGTATCGGGGACTGGCTGCCACTGCCACCTATCTGAAAACTGAGCCTGCAAGAAAATGTTAGAAAGTAAATTCTGACACTCCCCCAACATCTCCTCCTCCCAGACCCTCAGCTGTCGGCGCCACACCCAAGCCTCCCTTTCCGCCCCCCACCCTAAAGAGAACATCTCTGCCACCGTACAACCAAAGCATGCAAACGACCAAACCTCTCGCAAAGAGGAATCCCATCCACCCAGGGATCTGTCCAGAAGAAAGTGTCAGACCCGTCTCCCACCCTCCTCGAAACAAGCTCCCCAAACCAACCGCCCCCGGAATCACCACCACCCTCCCTAATCCCAGCTATCTCTCTCCACCGTGATGACCCTCGCCGCCCTCCGTCTCGCAGTCTTCCCCTCTTCATCCCATAACGAGCTACCAACTCCCTAAACCACATCCCCTCTCTATCCACTAGCATCCTCCAACACCATTTACCTAAAAGAGCCAAGTTACACTCCCTCAACTGCTTGACCCCCAACCCTCTATACTCCTTGCGTAAACAAATAGTTTTCCAATTAACCCAAGCGTTTTTCCTAGAATCCTCACACCCCCAAAAAAAAAAAATTAATTAAAAGAGATTCAATAGAGGAAATGGTACCTGAGGGAGCTTTGAAGAAGGATAAAACATAGACAGGAAGAGAGGTCAAGACAGACTTAAGTAAAACCAAACGACCACCAAAAGAAAGGAAGCGACTCTTCCACCCATACAATCTTTTCTTTAAACGAGTCAACATAGGGTCCCAAAGTCCTAGACGCCGCAGATCACCCCCTAATAGGAAGTCCCAGATAAAGGAAATGAATCTTTCCCACTTTACAACACAGAGCAGATGCAGCTTCACCTAACCAGGATTCAGGAATATTAACCCCGACCAACAGACTTTTGTTGAAATTAACCTTCAGGCCAGACATAGTCTCAAACAACACAAGGACCGCTCGTAATGCCCGAATATTAGCCCAACTCTTTACCCCCAAAATAAGAGTATCATCAGCAAATTGAAGATGAGACACCGGAATAGGATAAGTGTTACTCCCCCTCAACACATGCATGACAACCTCACATACAGATCATCAAAACAGCGCCAAAATTTCAATTGGTATCAGAGCAGACATCATGTTATGTATCTGGGTGAGCTACATGGAAGATATTTTCTGGCACTATGGACGAGGAAGAAGGAGATGATGAAGAAGGTGATGTTGTGTTGATGATCTCTATGTGAGGTTGTCATGCATGTGTTGAGGGGGGAGTAACACTTATTTGCTATGCATGCCGTAAGGGGGAGTAATCCTAATTTTTGTTGTATGTGTGATATGCGCATATTCAGGTGGAGTAAAATTTGTGATAATATTCTGATGTGTATTGATTGAGGGGGAGCAATTTACATTTTATCCCAGATACCCTGCTGAATGATGCCACATCCTGGCTACCATCCAGTGTTTCTGATTTTGAGTATGTTTGTGTGCTATATGTCTGAGAATTTATTTTTCTCAGTTGATTAGGAATTTATTTTTCCTATGTACCCCATAAGATGAAATTTAACTTTCCTGTTTGTTTTTTAAGACTCGGATCTTACTGTGTGAGAATTTATTTTTCTCATACTTTATGAATCCACTGTGAGAGTGTGCTTATCTCTGATGTTGTTTTTTGTGAGGTTGGTTGTGCTTTTATTCCGCTGATGTATGTCTCTGATGTTTATTGTGTGCTGAGTTACTTGAAGTGTAGTTGTGAAACTAGCCATGTCGTGTTCTATATTCTTTTCTAGTTGTGTGCTTATGTTGACTTAAAGGAAGACGTGAACTGCATCTCTCCATGACAGGTCTAATATTGTTTTAGCCAAAATTTGCCAAAGGGGAAGATTGTTGGGTTTTTGAAAATGGCTACATTTTGCAAAAACAATATCTAGTCAGATGTAGGGTCAGATGTGGCAGCATTTGGAACAACATCCTGAAGCTAGAAAATGTGCGCAGTTTGATACATGAGAATAGCGCGCCTTATTTGTGAAGTAAATCTTTTAAGCGGCTTGTTTGTTCCCCATGACAAGGATTTCAGTTTATTTCCTGAAGATATCGCTATTTTGCATCGTCCCTAAAGATATGCCTATATTTTAGGGATTTGCTTGGATTTGCTTGAAGAATATGTTTGTACTGGATTTTCCATATACATAAGCTATTTGTGAAGCACGAAATTCATGATCAGACCATGTTAACTCGTGGCTATTTAAAGGAAGACTCAGACCTAATTTATTTACCGAAACCAAACCAAATTAGAATATCAAAGATGTAGTCTTTTAGGGTTTCGTGTCTTGTAAGCCTTGTGCTTTATTTGTGAGCCACTATTGTATCATCTTGATGCTAGAGTATGACTGTTTTAGTTGAGTTGTATATGTGATTTACTCAAGATCTTTTAAGCGTGAGTAAAGTTTATTTATGTCTAGGAGTGTGTCTCAACCATTTGATTGTAAGCGTTTGTAAGCAACGCTGTCTGTGTGGTTTGAAGGAAGTGAGACGGGGCGTCTCATATCTAGGAGTTCCTAGGTAGGATTGCATGAGGTAGTGTCTAGGCGATAAGATAAAAACGAGATGTTTTGGAGTCTTTGAACTAGAACTATAATAGTGAATTCATTCCTGGATTGGTATCCCCCAGAGTAGGAGAGGTTGCTCCGAACTGGGTTAACAACATACTGTGTTATTTACTTTCTTTGCAATTTATTTCTACCTTGTTTTTCTTGTTCTGTACTGGTACGAGATGTGGTACGTGATGTGGTAACATCTGGTACCCCATTTGGACTACGCCACTGCTCTATCTTGATCAATACTTGAGTTCATATTTTTTTAGTCAATATTATTGAGTTATTATTTTGGAATGTGACGTTAAAAGACAAAGAGGTAACAAATAATTTAACCAATTTTAAATATTCATAATTAATATGAAAACGACAAAAATATTAAATTTGAAAAAAATGAAAAAATTCAATCTATTTAAATGATTTATAATAAAATTCTTTCCATTTTTCCTCTTCATTAATATAGTTTTCCTCTTCATTACTATGGTTTTGAATATGGTTTGGGTTTCAACCATTTATTATCTCTCTATTTGTTTCCTATTTAGAGAGAAGTAGACACAATTGAAGATTAGTGAGAGCAGTTATGCTCCATTTCTTAAGGCTCATTTTCTTAGTTTTCTTTTCATATATCGAAGACATGTGGCAAAATTATATTTGATGGCTCGAAATAAAAAAGTTACAATAGTTATTGTTTGATGAAAAACAAAAAGAAACACTTGACATCTTTCTCTGATACAACAAATACAAGTTTCATATACTCCCTCTTCCTCCGGCAACCACTACCACCGCTGCCCCTCTCTGTAAGTCCAGTGGCAGTGTTCTTCAACCCTCTCCGTCAGTTTCAATTTGGTCGTCAGTCGTCACGACATCTTTCTCGAAATCAACTGTTCTCCGTTCTTCCCCCTTCTAAATACTTTTCAATCAACTAAATTAAATGAAATTGGTTTAGCGATAATTAACAAAAATTTCAGCACACTTCCTTTGTAGTTTTTCCCATAGAGGACACTATTGTTTATAACTCCATTAACAAATGAAAATATGATAAATGTTGTATTTACTATTGAGTAATTTATTATTTAGCAAATCAAATTCTCAAACTAGTTTGACGACATGCAAACAAGTCCAGTAACTGTGAGAGATAAGTTCTCTTTGATAATTATCTTGCTGATTCCATTTTTGTCAATCCATTGAGACTGGTGAATAAACACTCCCGCTTCTTACCGATCAATGGTAGATCTAATATCAGTTTAACTTTGATTTTTCATCTCCCTTTTGATGTTAGATATAATATGAAATTGTTGCCGACAATGTGTGGAGCAAAAGCGATGAATAACGACGTTGATGGGATGACCGAAGACGGGGAGGCGGCGGAGGAATAGGCGGTGAGAGGAAAAGGATAGCCTCCACGCATGAGTGATGGGAGGTAGAAGATGAAAGGATATTTCATGTTCTAATTTCTTTTCTTTTTTTGTTTATTTAATTAAAACAAATACTTAATTCTACCTTTTAATTCCGAGCCATCGGATATAATTTTGCCACATGTTTTCAATCTATAAAAAGAAAAGGAAGAAAATGAGTCTTAAGAAATGGAGCATAACTGAATCCGACCAACCCATCTGAATCTGACCAACCCAAACCACTGAGAACCAGGTCTTCTAACCCGTTTGACTGATCTGAGCATCAATGAGCCTTCCAGATTAGACGGATTGGGCCATGGAGAACATTTTGTCCATCACTATCACTATGACCATGTGATGGTAGAAATCAAGAGAGATTTTATTTGTCACCCACCACCTTCTCGCACGTCCTATTAGTTTCCAATTATACATTTTCGCTACTTAAATAATAAATATGTAAATAAAAATGTTTTTTTAAATTATTTTAGTTTTATAACTTTCGCTACGTTGTAAATCTATCTTTTCTACTTATTATAGAAACTTAAGTGTAGAGTTTGTGCGGAGACAAGCAAATGAGGTTGCCCATAAACTTGTTAAGACGACCACATTATCAGCTAGTTTTCAGATTTTGGTTGATATACCAAATTGTATTGAACACATTTTAATTAATGAAATGCTATAAGCACCTTTTCGTCAAAAAAAAAAAAACTTTCGCTACGGACGTAAATTATTTTAGTAATTTTGCACCAGGAATAAAAAAGTACTCCCTCCGTCCCATATTATAAGGGAAAAAAAAACACATTTATTAAGAAAACCAAAACTTGAGAATTTGAAATATAGTTTTGTGGGTTTTTCTTGAAATAAGTTGCATGGAAATATGTAAAAACAAATTTGATTGGTGGTTGTTTATTGAGAAAAGGAGAGAGAAAAAAATTAAATGCAATTTGCATTTAATTTTATAAGAATAAGTAAAAAAACATTCTTAAAAGTTGTTTTTTCCCTTATAATTTGGGACAAAAAAAAAAGATGATTTTTCCCTTATAATATGGGACGGAGAGAGTAGTACGGTTGTTCTCTTCTCTCACACTCACCCAGGCAAAGTACTGAGTTGAAAAGTTTCCAGTTTCAGCAGAGTGTACTTTCGTTCATCTTCTCTTCCATGTCAGCGGTTCCCAAATCAGAGACAAACGGCGTCCTCATCCCTATCGTCGATGTCGATAGCGACAACGACGACGTCTCCGCTACAATGACCGACGTTCATTTACCAGTTCAGTCACAGCTAAACCTTCCTGAGTCAAGTTCAGCTCCATTCGTCTCTGAAAGTCGAAGTTTCTGGAAAGCCGGTGATTATGTTGTTGGTCCTTCTTCAAAACCATCTCATTCTCAAGGTCTTCACATTTGCACCTTCAAAATTTAATTTTTGTTTTTCAATCATTTTATTACTGATTTTGCCCTAATTGTAATTTTAGGTCATTTGGATCATGCACGAGTTCATCCCAAGTTTCTTCATTCTAATGCAACTTCTCATAAGTGGGCTTTTGGAGGTGTGTTTTCTTTTTAGCTCAATTGCATGCTTGTAATAACAAAATGTTTTTTTTTTTTTTTGCAATTAATTTGATTAGTAACTTTGTAATTGTAAGTAAAGTTGTTTGTTTCAAAATTATACACACACGTGCACGCACAGAGAGAGAACAAAAGGTAGATAGACAACAAGCTGTGCCACTAAACCTTTATGTATAACATGACGGTCAAACTGTGGTGAAGGAGAAAAATATTAACATAACAACTAATTTATTAACATTTGTCTATCCGAAAAAACTTAAGACTAAAAATCATGCGAATAAGTTTCATAAATCAAGCCAACTTCCAAATTTTTATAACTTGCAATCCAAACATAATGTTACTTTCTTCTTTGTTCTTTCTTTTTTGGGCATTGTTTGTGTATGTAATTATGGGTTTTCCAAGATATATTTTGAAGTTTTATTTGGTTTGAAGATAGTTGTTAGATTTTTTCAACAAATTTCTTGTTGCCCATATAATATAAAGAGAGAGATCGTGTTACTAACAACAAATGTCAAACCGTCAAAGGAGCAAGGTTTCCAAGCTCCAACTGATGTTGAAGGGGCACAGGATGACAGAGAGGGAGAAGAAAATGTGACATTGGGGCACCCACCTTGTGGAGGATCAGTTGGTGACTGGACAATCTGGATTGGTTTGTGTACAGTGAGCGGTTGGGTTGGGTTGGGAACTATCCCAGTCATGGTGAGGGGATGCCAGTTGCGAAATAAGATTCCGAGTTACAACTGGTTGGCAGGTTCATGGTGCTGTCCCCAAAAGAGGCATGATAAATAGGTTGAGAGGGAGAGAGCAAAAACTAGAGAATGAACCAATTAAGTGTATTAAAAACTAAAAGTAACTTAACTGATTGTAATAACTAACAGTAAGTCTTGGCAAATAAGAAACAAGAGAACTGGACCATTCTTCTGTTAGTAACTTAGTATTACTCTTGATTTTGGTTGCTTGGCAAAGTTAGAGTTTGACACAAGACACAACTTATGTTCTCCAGCTTTACGAAGTTTTCATCAGGCAATGTCAAATGTTTAAGCACCCTCCTTGTCTGCACCCAAGACGTTAAAAGACTTCATATCATATTGCTTTCAACTTTGAAATTACTGTCTGAGACCATTTATAAGATTTTGGGGGTATTTTTAAAACGAAAATGATGGGCTAGGATTGAACATCTAGCTCATGAACAAATATGGATGGCCGAATAATAGACACAGGATATACCTAATTCAACCAGAATATCTAGCTCAAGGAATGAGCACTGCCCAAGCCTTATAAGTACTAATTTGGCTATATCTCTAGCAGGGCCAGCCCAACACATATTGAGGCCCGAGGCAAATTATAATGAGTCCCTTTTAAATTTTATATTTTGTGCTTTTTAAGATCCAGAAGTTGTATTTTGTAATTGGGTTTGGGTGTATGTGGTGGAATGTCAACTATCTATGTGTATACTAGTGGGTCTAAATGAAACTGAGAACAATTTAGAAGGTTGCAATGTATGAACTGTTAAATATACATTAATTTGCAAATCTGATGCAAGATTTGAATTGGCCTAGTGGTTTGGTTTGTAAATGAGATTTATTTATACCGGGTTCAAATCTTGGCTTTCACAAATTTTAATCTTTATCAATTTTACTTTAATTTGAACTAGAAAAGGAATTACAAGGCAGTCTAACCAGGGACCTCACACATCTCATGCGCACGCATAAATCACATTCTACCACTAGAGCATTAATACAAATCTGAATTTTTTTGAACAACAATATATAACTAATATTTTGGGGGACTTAACTTTGGTTATGGGCTGTGCCTGATCTCTAGTCAATACTTGAAGCAGGATCTCAACATGATTCTTTGGTGATTTCTGATGGCAATAAGAAGAGGTTTATAATATCTTATGGTTTCTTTTATGTTGGATGAAGACTTTTTTTTACAAGAAATGAAGACTAGTTTTTATAATGCTTTACTCTTTATTCATACACTCCTCTCATTATTTGCAGCAATTGCTGAGCTAGTGGATAACGCTGTTGATGAGGTATGATTGAAGTCGATAAAAATTCTGTTTTCTAAGTAGCTATATAGTATCAGTTAGTAAACATGGAAAATACTTTTGAATATTTCTTGATTGCATAAGTGCTCTCTTAGTTGTCTGTTTGTTATGACATTTAAAACTGTACAAGTACATGGTTGTGGTTGAAGGATCCGTTAAAAAATTTCTGTTGTCCATGTGCATTTCTGTTGACATTTAAAACTGGCACAAGTACACGGCTATGGTTAATCTATAAATAGATTTGCTCTTCATTGTAATTAGATTAAGAATCAAACTACAATATTCAGATTCTCTAAACTTTAGATTCTCTCTAGAATAGCTTTAGATTCTCTATAGTATAGATTCAGATTTCTAACAGTGATGAAAGCCTGCCAATGGGTGCGTTTGTTTCAGAATTTTTTAAGAAATAATCTATTTCTTTTTTAAAAAAACCACTCTTATCATTTTAATAGTGTTTATGGATTTTCTAGAAAATCATTTTTAACCTTAAAATGAAAAACTAAACCTAATAGCTTTTCTAAAATCTATTTTTTCTAAAGACAAGGAACTCAAGTGTAGGTGCTTCAAATCTTAAAAAATTTATTTTTATTATAGTAAACAAATGGAAATTAGCTTAATTTTTTTTTAAAAATCTCTAAAAAAAAGTCTAGATTTTTTTTATTTTTTTAAAAGTTCATTTTTTCTAATGCCAAAACAAATGCACCCACCCAATATGTCAGAACTTTTAAAAAGCTATTAAAAATCACTGTATTCGTAGAGCAAGAGTAGTAATGAATTTTCCTCTATGCTATTAGATTCAAAATGGTGCAACTTTTGTTAAGGTTGACAAACTTGAGAACATGAAGGATAATTCACCAGTGCTATGTTTTCAAGGTATGCTATCCAAACATGCATAATATCTACTGTTATAGTAATTTACTACTTTATGTTGGCTTGATATACTAGTTGTTGGAAATAAATTTAACGGATTACATGTTTCCTATGCAGATGATGGTGGTGGAATGGATCCCAACTCATTAAGGAAGTGTATGAGCTTGGGTTATTCATCAAAGAAGTCGAAGACAACAATCGGACAGTGTAAGTGTGTAACTGAATTTAGGCAGTTGCACAATCGTACGAGAGATAAATGGTTTAATGATTGTTTAGTTGCATAAACAGAGAGAATGTTTTTTATAGTATTGACCATGAAAAAGTCATAAAACATTTTTTGAATATGAAAATGTGTAGAGATCAGCAATTATAATTTGCAGAAATTTAGTTATTACGCATTTTTTGTCCTAAAATTATGTACTTTCAGCATATGACTTGAAGAAATCTAGTAACACTAATGTTTTTTTTTATTGCTTATATGTTTTTATCTTTTTAGATTGTTAGGTTTATTTTTGTTTTCATTAATGCAAATGTGACATTTTTGTGATTAAGAGTATTAATCGTAAATGGAAAAAATGAACCATGTAGTGGATCTTTGAAGGATTGAAATTAAGTGTTTTTCATTAGACATGATTTTTTTTTTTGGTGGTATCATTACCATGGGACAAATTACAAGATCATATGGTCCATGTAGCGGCTCTTTGAAGGATTGAAATTTAAATGTTTTTTCATTAGACATAATTTACCACATGACAACACTACATCTTTTCACCCATGTAACAGATTGATAGAGAACCAAGTAGTAGTGATAAGGAAAAAAGGGTATTATGTAATCAAGAGTATGGTGAGGATATATGATAAATAAAGAGTGGGCTAGGATGCTTAGTTGGCAAGTTTCTTATGCCTTAGGTTAGTAGTATAAATAGTGAGGTGAGTGAATTGTGATGGTTATGTAATATTATTGAGTGAGCCATTATGGTTAGGCAAGGTTTTCTCCATCTATGAGGAGCTTGACTCTGGGGTAGATTGAGATTCATTCCCTTCTATGGTTTTGAACTTTTTTAGAAATTGGTTTGAGCCTAACCCAACCTTACAAAACCGGCTTGTAAGGTGAGGGCTGCCCAAGCTTTATAAACACTTCATAGGTCATATCTCTAGGCAATGTGGGACTAAATCCACCCCTTGACACCCAACACAATTAAGGTGTTGGAGGCTGCAATGAAGGCAACCCGAATGCTGCAATTAGGTGATTAGGGGAGGACCACAATGAAGGCTGAATTTCTAACATTCATTAATCAAATACATTTTATTTTCCACTGTTTTATCTCTTTACTTAATTTATGTTTCTTAAATTTCGGGTTCCCATCACAGATCCTGCTTAGTAAAAGAACATGTTGTTTTGTTCTAGATGGCAATGGATTCAAGACTAGTACTATGAGATTGGGTGCTGATGCTATTGTTTTTAGCCGGTCTACACGTTCGGGGTACATTTTTATCCTCTGTATATTGGTTTGTGTGATTGGATTTTAATGATCTTATATGTTTTCTCTTGTTTTGAGTTGGTTTTACATACCTCGTCCTTCGGGTGCAATGGCACAATAGTGAATTAGGAGTGTGCATTCAATTGGTCCATCTATCTTAAGGTCAACTTTAATAGTAAACGTCCTTCATGTATTATTGGACTCTAAAGCAATAATCTCTTCAATCATTGCTAATACTCCCTCCGGTCACTATTATAAGAAGAAAAAAAAAACTCTACTTTCACGGTGATTAAGAAATCCAGTTAAGTGCAATTAGTTTTCTAGATGTCATGTAAAACATGAATAAAAATTACTAAATTGCCCCTTTTGATATTTATTGGAAAAACTCACTCAACACTCACATGAAATGTTTTTGCATTAAATGAAGGGTATATTAGAAATGATAACATTAAATAGTTCAAAAGTAGTTAACTTTTGCTTATAATAGTGACCAAGATTTGAAGCACTTTTTTTTTGCTTTAATAGTGACTAGAGGGAGATGACAAAGCCAAAAATGATAATCTATGGTAACTCAGAAAGTCGTAAATTGGATGAGAATTGAGAGTAGAATAGCATGTTTACCTACAGAGTGCAATAGGTAGGTCAGTGGAAATGTCAGGCTAGTACATAGTGGTAGAAGAGATTGGATTGGGAGCTGAATAACGAGAATCAAGAGATAAAGAATTTTGGGCTTGCAAGACATCGTTATTGTTCACACACAGTAATACGAATTGATGAAAAAAGGGTCATCCTATGACTTTAGAGCTTTGGCAATAGAAACAGACGATTCTAAATGATGAATCTTTTGTTCTTGAGATGGTATAGATTTAGATGTACTATGTATCCTTATCCTCTATAGTCCACCAAACGACCCCCTAACACTGCTAATCCAACTTTTTGCCTAATATGTTCACTTCTTTTGTATCCCATTGCCACCCATCCGCCACATCATTCCCATTTCGGCTACTCTTAACTGTCAAAGTCTTGTTGACATTTTTCTTCCCAACATTTCTGTGATAGTGTTGTGGGTGTTATAGTGATTCGGTAAAATTTACCTTCGAGTTTGATATCCAATTTGCAATAGTTGGTACCTTGGTGTATAGAAATAAAGAAACAGAACAGAAAATATGTAGGGTATGGTTTGTTTTCTGGAGATATTTAGTTCTTTGTATATGCGTTTCTAATTTTCCATTCTGGCTATTTCCTTTTCTTGTATCCCATTTATATGTAAAAATCTTTATATTCTGGAATTGAATTTTTAACTTCTATCCTTCAGCCGGGCAACACAAAGTGTGGGTCTACTGTCCTATACCTTTTTGCGGAGAACCGGGCAAGATGATGTAATCATTCCAATGGTAATTTTCCTAGTCAAATGTTCAAATATGTAACAATGAATGATTGCTACTGCTGTATTTTTATGTACACTACCATTTTCATTGCAGATAGATTTTGACATATCTGGCAACTGGGCTGAGCCAATTGTGTATGGCTCACTGGATGATTGGTCAGCGAACTTGAAAACAATTCTTGATTGGTCTCCCTTCACATCAAAGGAGGATCTCATGCTTCAGGTTAATTCATTCTATTGTATATCCATGGAATCTTTTCACCAAATAAAGTTACCCATGGAAGTTTACCTTTTCGAAACAACATATATACTAAAAGTTTTGGTAATATTACAAGTAGCTATTTGCCTCTAGAGAATAGATTAGGCTTGAGAAGAGTCACGTGGATAATTTATTAGTCACAATGTCCAAATTTTGGACTCACTCATCCTTTACCTGTGAGTTTCCTCCACATGCAACCTTTCTGTTTTCTGATTAAAATGTTTCATTAGGATGAGGAGAATAAATTAAAATGGAGTATAAGGAATCCTTTTGAACTAATAGTCAAATACAAAAGAGAAAACATGAACGGAACAGAGTTTCGCAGTTCCCCAATATTTATGTCAGGTGAAGTACCTAATGTTCTCCAAAAAGAAGTCAAGTACCTAATGTTATCCTTAATCAACTGTTGTGCCATAGAAACTTCAATCACGATGAGTTAAGCTCCGAGCATTTGCACTGAATTCTAGCCTAAGTTTCACATTAGCCTGTTCTACCAATTTCTCATAGACTGGTACATAACACAATAGACTGTGGCATGATATGGGTATGTGCTAGTCATGGAATTTCATTCATATGCATGCCCATGTGGTTTATGGTTCCGAGCAGACCTTTTTTTCTTTCTTTTTATTTCATTTTAAGATGAGATATAAATTAGCAGTTACTTACCGTTACCGGGTCTATATAGATTTCTTTTTGTATTATGCTGACATCAATTCTCATTATAATGTTAACCATGGATTCTTTTTGCTGATCAGTTTTTTTTTAATACTTTTCAGTTTGAGGATATAGGATCACATGGAACCAAGATTTTAATATATAATTTGTGGTTGAATGATGAAGGAATATATGAATTGAGTTTTGATGATGATGATGAGGTATGTTGTTTATATTTAAATTTATTGCTATATGAACTTTTTCGTTTGCAGGTTTTTGGAAGTGTATTTTCAGATATTCTTTATTGGATGAGGAAAATATTCAAATATATCCTGGTTAATATATGTTGGCATGATTACAAGGTTTGGGTAGGGACGTAAGAAAAGAAGTTCTTGATGATATTATATTGATACAATGTGTTCGAATTACAAAACACATGTTACATGTACCTATTTTATACTAACAATTGGGGAGAAACTGGTGTATTACTACCATGGTAGTTAAAATCGAGATTTTATACAATCGGAAAGGCGATGTAATATCACAATTCACAAAGCATGCTGCAAATCGTAAGATTATACAAAATTCATTCATTTATGCATATAAAACAGCACAAGATAAAGAAAACCTTAAATCAAATCACACTTGAAATACTTGTATAAATTTAAATTCTCAAGCAAGTCAATAAATAAAGTCTTGCAAACTCTCAACTCAGCGTCACGAGTCACAAACAAAACAACTAAAGCTAGTAAAATTCACTAAAGAACAGCTTCCACTTCATTGCTTTTCCTTCTTTTTTTTGTAAATGAGTTAAGACAATTATATATATAAAAACTAATATATACAAATTACAAAACAAATCATAAAATGATTGAGATCGCTTGGTTCCACAATATATCTTGTTGAGAGAGTCGTACATCGACTAGAGTTCAGGTCAATTTCATGCATTAAGACTGGAGCAATGGGTTTAGGTCCCTATTATTCTATTCACACTAGTCTACGTTTTAGATGTCCTGTCTTGAGTGTGATGGAATGTGTTGAGAGTCCTACATTGACTAGAGATATGACCTAAGTAGTGCATACAAAAAAGGCAATATGTTGTGCTACTTGATTATCACAAATGAGTGTCATCTATGTAACCTCCCCAAACTAAGCTCTGAGTAACTGTTTGAGCCGTATGAGTTCACAATTAACCGATGGTTGCTTCATTCTACTTCTACCAAACAACTGTTTGAGGCTCAAACTTTCAACTCAGCGTCACGAGTCACAAACAAAACAACTAAAGCTAGTAAAAAACACCAAGGCCACCTTCCACTTCATTGGTTTATTTTTATTTTTTTGTAAATATGAGTTAGGTCCAATATATACAAAATTACAAAACAAAATCATAAAATGATTAGGATTCATCTTATTTTAGATGCCTTTATCACCAGCAGAGCTTACTTAGCGAGTTCCAGACTACACAAATAAGTACTAAAATTTACAGCATTTTTATGCAGAAGATTGCATGAGGCATTCCATCATATGTAGGCAATCAGAGTGCCTAAAGCCATAGGGCTGAGATTGCATTTTTCTCTATTTACATTTTTTCTCCTGCTCTTACTTTTATACCGGTTTTTATTTTAAATTTAATGATAATGCTCTTGGTTGTTGTTCCTAATGGTCCCCGCCTATTTTTCTTATTCTTAATTCAGAACCGACTGGGGCCTTACTAGTCTTCATTAATATCGTTATCACAAGAAATAAATGAGTTGCAAGAGATGATTTTTGGTACCAACTTAGGTTTTTGTTGGTGGTGATTTTACACACCTTCATTTGGTCTCTGTAATTTTGTCATAACTTAGTTATTTATGTCGATGCAAAGAAATTAGCGATACCAAGTGCCAGGTTTGGCCATTTTTTCCATCCTGTCATACCTAGAAAATATATAACTTGCCTTTGAGGTAACTGTGCTGTTCACATATTTGGCTATTTTGGTGTTGCCCACACATGTCTAAGGTAGTGAGTGCTTGGGGTGGAGGGGTGTATGTATCTGCTTGGAGTGCTATTACTATAAATTTTTATACTTGATATTATTCAATATTTTGACAGCAATGACAAACTTATTTGTTCTTCTGCACAGGATATCATGCTGAGAGATGAGGCCAAGCCTGAAAGTGGGAAGAAGTTGAACAAAAAAATTGTTCAGCTTCAGTCACATATTTCTTACCGCATCCGTTATTCTTTACGGGTAATGATTAATAGAATTTTAGCTATACTTGTTACCATTGATTTCTAATCTTTAATTCTATTCTGATTGACTGTTAATATTTTTCAGGCATATGTATCACTTTTGTATCTCAGAAAATTTTCAAACTTCAAAATAATACTAAGGGGAAAACCTGTGGACCATTTTGACATTACGGATGAATTAAGACATTCAGAAGTTGTTAGATACAAGCCCGCGAATGAGGTTAGATCGATAATATATGACAGTTTATATTATTTAAAGCAACTTCACTACGTTGTAAGTTGCCAGATATTCCACATAAAATGAAAGATCGTTTAATAGATAAATAGAAGGTTGCATTATATAAAACCTGTTTGTATGGATCTTTAGCTCCAGGCTTTTAATTGAGAATTTATAGAATTGTTAGTTTTGGGAATCCAACTGCTATTTTAGGAAGGTATATCAATTAGTCTAAAGATCTGTAATTATTTTATAATTTGTAATTAGGTTGTAAGCAATGTAATACCCTTTAATCAAGGGATTTCAGCTCAGAGCAGGGGGGTTGTTCAATGAAAGACGTCTCAAGGGTAATTTTCTAGATTAGTTAGTTAACCAGTGGAATGATCATAAATTCAAAGATATTTCTGATTATTCATTTTGCTAATCTTCCCATTGATAAGTCTCTTCAAGCATTATTGTATGAGAGAATGGTGAATAAAGGTATCACATGGGGCTAAGGAGGTGCAATATGGGAATTCTGATGAATAATCATTCAGCAGAAGTAGAAATTGTTAAGTTGACTGAGAGAGAAATCAAAATGTATTTGATTAGTGGAGTCTACAAAGGGGGGGGAGGAGAGAGTATGTGGTTTAGAATGATGAAAGGATTGGGATGAGCAGACTGTCCAAGATTTGCATTGTCTTCCTCCTTCCCCATCACTCCCTTAGTGCATCTTTTTCTTTGTTAAGTATCAGAAGAAGATGTAGTATTATCTGATTGGGATGACTAACAAACAATAATTATTTGTCTAGTATCCTATCACCCTGCAAACATTTAACTGATTTAGAAAACAAATTATTTTCAATTTTTCAAACTAAGCACCTTGGTCTTTTAGGCTACGGTGGAGACGACCATTGGATTTATAAAGGAGGCTCCTAATCTTCATGTTGCTGGATTTAATGTATACCACAAAAACCGCCTAATCAAGGTATGTTCTGACTTTGAGTGCTTCAAATGGCTTATCTCAAATTGTATTTACTTCAGCTGCATTTTCATGTATACATATTTTATTTTTTTTCCCATACAACAAACCACAGTTCTTATGTATGTTGGAAGTAGGAAAGAAAATCAATAAATATATTCATGTATATATGTGTTCATGTACAATTGAAGTAGCATTTGGCTCGTAAGTCTTATTAGCTTGGAAACCACACCTGTTTCCATATCCTTATTCTTGATCGAGTCTATATGAGTTCTCTTTTGCTTTAGTTTGTTTGGATGTTTATGTTCCTAGTTGTATTGCGCCTTGTGGGTGAGGCAGATTCCAATCCTTCCAAACTTTCACAACAAATGCTAAGTGAGATTATAGGGCACCCTAAACATAACCTTTCTCATTATATCACTTTGTGTTATTGTGAACTTTCTTCGTTGCATTATGTATGACATAATTCCTTATCTTTAGCATTTTTTCCCCTAGTCTATTGGTGGTGCATTATCCCATATTTGGTGAAAACTTAAACAAGCAAGGCCTAGATTGACGACATGCATTCCGTCAACATTGGTTGTGATCAGAAGAATGTCTGCCTTAAGGCTTGTATGGCCTTATCTTATTAGGCTTGGTTGGGTAGATCAACAATATGATTCAGAGGTTCTGTATGATCTTACCAATATTCCTATTCGGCCAAAAAAATGTATTCATCTTAATGCTCACAAACCTCATTTTTTATTTTAGCTTCACTGATTTATAATGTTTTAATAAATCAACTTTGATCTTTTAGAAAGGCAATTGAACCATGGTAAGTTTAGAGAAGTTTCAATGTTTTGTTAAGAAGTACAATTGGAATAGAAATTTGTTCCTTAATGTAATATTTGCATACCATTCTGATCTGATGTGGTTAACCTTTTTGTGAGAATGCAGCCGTTTTGGAAAGTAAACGCAGATGGTTCATCTAAAGGGAATGGTGTTGTTGGTATGTTTTTATCCTCCCGTGTTGATTTCTTCATATAGGAACTTCAAAATATCCATGTTTTTAATTTACTGGTGCATATTTAGGAGTTCTTGAAGCCAATTTTATAGAACCAGCACATGACAAGCAAGATTTTGAGAGATCACTGCTGTTCATACGTCTGGAAGGGAAGCTGAAACAAATGATAAATGATTACTGGTTTGTTTATACTTCATAGTTTATTATGAACAGTTTCTTTTAGTTTGCTCTATGATTACATTTTTCTGCTCTTGTGAGGGTCGTGTCGTCCCTAATAGCTGACTTACCGACGGTTGTGCTCTACAAGACTACAACACTTTACTCGGTCTTTCCTGTCAGCCCCTCTGTAGGTAGCCCTTTCCAAGCCATCGGCAACCAGCTCTGATACCATTTGATAGAACCAATATAATATAAATCTACACTTTCTCAGAATATAGGATAATTGTTATTGACAAATGGAAAAATATTACAATAACGACACATGATGTCCGAAAGCCTGTCCTCTCCCAATATCCACCAATCTCAAATTTCAATAATTGCTTACCTAACTTCATATTCCTGATTCTACTTAAGCAGATACCAGAGACAGTTACAATAAAATAAAAACAGTTACCATAGCTTCAGTCATAATCCCAAGCAGTTACACTTACAAACACAACTAATTGGAAGTTACAAGTTATGATATAATTTTTTAAAAAAGAAGTTCTGAATATAATTTTGTTAAAAAAAGTTATGAATATAATTCAGTTGGTCCGGCCTTATTGTATTTGCGCCTCACTTAAGTCTTCTTAGTTGGAGGTCTGTTGCTAACATTATTTATGAGAATTTTCCAGTAATAACTAAAAAGGACTTCAGTATGCGAAAGTTTATGTGCTTCCTGATATTTATTTTCTAGAATTTGCATATTATGTGGTTACATTGTTTGATTTGGGGAAGTTTTTTCTGGACTAGACAGGAAGGGTCACTGTCACTTAGTTGGATATCAGCCTATAAATTTCAAATCACAAATTGGGCAAAACGAAGGCCACGTTCGACAATCAGCTGGGCAATTAACTAATTCACAGAATGAGCTTCTTGCTGATCCGCAAGATATTTTCTTAGCAGCTGGGCATCAACAAGTTGTGAATTTAGATCAGCCAGATGAGGATTTTCGTGCAACTGACAATCAACCTTCAACTCATGAACAGTGTGTAAGTAGTTGATGTAATCTGCAAAAGGCCATATTTGTCTAATTTTACCACCTATAATCATACTTGCTTCCGGATGTGGAATGAAATATATTTCTTTCTCAATTATTTTTTAAATAATTAATTTAACAAAAGTAGATGCATACTAATGTGAGTAGTGCATTCATAATCATACCTATTAGAGATGTTGATGATGCTTTGAAGTAGTTGCTGCCAATTTGCATGAGTTCTTCTAATGCCTAGCATTAACTAAAAAGGGAAGACATATTTTGAAAACGTACAACAGATTATCAAGGCTTAGTTGATACAAGGTTGCACTTGTCAGCAGCGCACCTCAATTGATTGTATTTGGGGTTTGATTTTAGTATTTAATGTATCAGAGAATCGATGCATCTCAGTTGTATCAACCCATGCATGGATTTTTAAAAATTAATGTTTCTCTTTCTAAATTGAATTTGCAGTGACTGATTATATGTGAAGATTTTGCCCTGCCAAATTGACGTTCATGAGTGGGGTCATTAAATTTTAGAAAATATTAACTGGGATTGAAGGAGTGCTCAATTTAGCTGAGTGGCTTATCAACAATTTCTAAATGGTAGAGGAAAATAGGAGCGTACAACCATAGGTTCCAAGTAGGATTAATAAATCGTAAAATGCTTTGGGAGTTATTTATAAACCTAAAACAAAATTTATTGCACGACCTGCAATGTTGTATGGTACTCAATGTTGGGCAATAAAAAACCTGGAAAAAAAGGTTCAATTCTACAAAGATATGAATGTTATTGTGGACGGTAATCCACACAACACATGATATAATTCAGAAAGAAATTGATAGTATGTGTTAGAAGTCCCACATTGGCTAGAGATATGACAAAGATAGCCTTTATAAAGTAGTGCAAACCTCAACTCTCAAGCTAGCTTTTGTGGTTGAGTATAGGCCTCCCAAATTCTAATAGTACGATAGTATGAAAGTAGATAGCTCCCATAGCAAAAAAAATGGTAGTCTCTCATATCTGGTTTGGGCTTGTGTGGAGAAGATCAATTGAAACTCTGTTACGGAGGGTAGACTAGATAGAAGATAGCCAAATAGTTGAGAGGAAGAGGGAAACTTGGACATGATTAATAGCTGGACATTGTATGATCCATGACATGTCGGCTCCATCTACTGAAAAAAAGGGTTTTGGTAGTTGTATAGGAATTACCGAACCATTTTAATCTCCCTATTCCATACATCTTTTATGAGTTCAAGTGGGAAGCAAAACAGCAGAGTAGATATCAGCTTTTCTCCCATGCATATGAAACAATCATTATTGTGTAACCTTCCTGTATAGCTCTTTCTTCTGTTGTACATTATCTTTTCTTTTACCAAAGTTTTTCTTTCCTTTAATGGGGTCCTATTCATAATATCTTACAATGTTGGTTATTTAGCATGATTGCGTCAAGTGATGTCTGTACACATTTGAAATGGCTTAAATCTGCTTGAATGGATTACTTTTATCTGGGCTTCGAATTAGCTACATAAATCAGTCTTCTACAAAAACAAAAAACATTGTATTTTTATACTGTTTTTCTTTTATTTTCCGAGTGAGTACACTACTTTTGAGGGCTCATGAGTAATATGTTGTTTCTATCAACAGGGTATATCAAGTGGAGCTCCAGCACCCGTATCTGTTGATGACATCTGTGAAGAAAACATCAAACTTTTCACGAGGTAAATACTTTGTCAAGTTATCCACTATACAGAAACAAATGAAATATTTCAAGTAAACAACTTTTCAATCCTCTTTAATATTTATTGACAACCTATACTCTTTCCCTCAATGTAAGGAACATAAACACTTGTTCAATTTCCTTTAATGCCTTAATGGGTGTGCAGTGTGTTGAGCACCAAGCAAAAGCTTATTGACTTTTTCTTTATTTATTTATCTACTTATCCTACCCATGACAAGCATGTGATTTTGAGCCACCATTGTCCAGTTTTCTCTTGATTTTGCATTTTTGTTGATAATCTTATTGTCTTCTAGTTGTATGGTTCTCTTTTATAAATGTACATGTATATATGTTAGGGTGAAATATTTAGTTCTTTTTCTCATAAATTCCGCTGAAACCCTCTTCTACAGGTGTGAGGAGTACAGGCAAAAGGAGACAGAGTTGAAAAAGACGGTAATAGTAATTAGAGAATAAAGTTTGATTTTTATGACCAAGGGTCGCTGTGTTTTATTTTTGTTCTTGTTGCTGACATTAAATAGGTTGATGAGTTGGAGGAGGAATTGAAGGAAGTCCAAAGCAAGTGTGCCTATGTTACTTCACTTTTAGAGGCCAAGAGAAAGCTGAATAATATATGCTGATTATAGTGTTATGATTGCCTTTCAAGCCATGTGTGCCTTTGGGCTCTGGCCATAACAACTCTGCCTGATTAGGAAGAACCAAAATTGCTTTGGTCAAATGAACTTTGCATCCTTATCTAATTTAGCATATGTTTAGTTTTGTCTACAATCCATGGATGCACGTTGGGACGAGTTAAATTTGACCGATAGCGATACTTGTAGATTTTACTAGAGAAATCAATTTTGCTGTCCAAAATCAATTCTATATGAAGCTTAATATGGTATCTTTTGTGGTGCTTGCTAATTGCGTCCAAAATTGCAATGTTAATTGCTAGTTGACAAAACATCTTTCCTTGTCGCCCCTTGCTATTGTTACTTTTTTTTGGAGTTTGATTTTGATGAAAATTGTCTTATCGTATGTTTAATTTATAACTAATTTATAACGCGTAAGACTGTTTATCCTCCCCTATTTCAATAGATTTAGCTCCTCTAAAGTGAGTAAAGTAAGAATGGTTTGATTTTTTCGATGATTTATAGTATTCATGTCATAATATTAACTGTGTATTAATAGATTTATTAGCTTGCTAATCTTATGGGTTGTTTGCAAACATTGTAATTGTGATCATTGTTACGAGTTGAAGTACCTTTTTATTTTTTATTTTTGTAAGGAATAAATTTAGGGTGAAGAGATGACGTTTCAGTTCAAGAAAGGGAATATCTTAGAGCACAAGGAGCACTTACTAAAGTAGTTATATTTACCTCCCTCCAAAGACAATAGTGAGGTTCAAACTTGAGACTTTTGTATTTGTTTTAATAAATTTTACGTACTAATACTAACCGTGCATTGAAGTTATATTTTGATGTAAGTTTCTTAAATTTGATGGTGTTCAAAATATTTTCTTTTTTTTTACAGTAAATAACTTATCTCATTTCATTCAAAATAACATCGGTAATACATGTTGGTAAATCGATAAAATTATGGAAACTAGCTAGAGATGTAGCCACTCGAGCAAGTCTATAAGCGGCTTCATTCGCTTGTCTCCTAATGAACTTAACATGAGAGTTCACAAGACTTGTAGCCAGAATAGTCCTACAATCACTTAAAATATCGCCAAGATCAGAGCGGTAGGTTCTGCTACTATAGAGGCTGTCCACTACTCTTTTGCAATCCATCTCTAAATCCACGTTTGTTAATTGTATTTCATTCATCCAATTCAAAGCTCTCAGCAGTCCCATAGCTTCTCCAATATCCACATCAAGGATAGGTTCCATCCATTCGGTTCTCGCTGCTACGAAGCATCCATTAGTGTCCCTTATACACATGCCAATACCCACTTTGTTGCTCATAGGAGAGAACGAAGCGTCGATGTTACATTTGTATCGTCCGTGGCTTGGTTTCTCCCAATTCACCTGCTGGGGCACCGAATGTGGGTTACCAACATGTCGGCGAAACTGTTGTGCTTGACGCCAGCTCGTAATCAAATGCCGAGCTCGTTCACATACAGTTCGGTTTGACTCCGTAATGTTATCCCACACTTGATTGTTTGACTCCGTAATGTTATCCCAAGTCTCTGCAGTATTGAGAACAAGTTGTCTGATATGTTATTATTAATGTTCAGGCCCGCACTGATTTGATCCCATAAATTCACTCGTTGCCAACAGTCGATGCTACGCGGACAAAGAAATAGCACATGTGCACTATTTTCTTCGCTGTCGTTACAAACATCACAATACAGTGGACATTGCACTCCTCGGCTGTTCAATCTAGCTCGTGTCGGTAGCACATTGCGGCCTATCCTCCACAGTAAGTTCTTCACTTTCGGTGGGGTTTTAGCTTGCCATATGAGGTTCCAATTTCCTGCAATACCTGATATGTTGTTACTGTTAGTATTATTAATGCAGTACTTATACGCGCTGCGCACCGAGTAGTTGCCGTCATGCTCAAGTTTCCAAACTAATTTGTCATTACGCACAGATGCAAGCAGAGGGGTATTGATAATGTGTCTGACAGTGCTGCTATCAAATATACCATTAATCTTAACAATATCCCATGCCTTAGAACTTGTCAACATAACATCTTTCACTTTCATGGAGGAATCCAGCGTCTGCATATTAGATGGGGTAGGAATGGACATACCATTATTTAGCCAATTTTGCTCCCATAAATTGATATATTCTCCTGTACCAATACTCCACTTACAACCACCTTTGATAATAAACTTAGAGTTCCAAATACTTCTCCAAACATAACTCGGGTTATGACCAATTCTTGCCTCAACGAAATCACAATTAGGAAAATATCTGGCTTTGAATAATTTTGTGATTAGGCTCCCTGGCTTTGTGACTAGATTCCACGCTTGCTTACCGAGCAAAGCTAGATTGAAATCATGAAGGTTTTTAAAACCCATTCCACCACGGTCTTTACTCACGGTGAGACGCTCCCAAGATAGCCAATGGAGACCACGTCCACTGTTATTACTGCGACCCCACCAAAACGAATTGAGCATTTTTTCTATCTCTTCAATTAGAGTATTTGGAATAAGGAATATGCTCATGACATAAGTTGGTATAGATTGCAAAATCGATTTTATCATTACTTCTCTGCCCGCTTGAGATAGATGTCTACTGCTCCATGAATTAATTCTTTTCCAAATTCTGTCCTTTATAAATTTAAAGGTTGCTTTCTTGCTTCTTCCGATCATAGATGGGATACCGAGATACTTACCAGTTCCAAGGACTTGTGTTACGCCGAGTTGATTCGCTATAGCTTCTCGTACCTCTGCTGGGACATTTCTACTACAATAAAACTCTGACTTTTGGAGATTAATGGCCTGTCCTGAAGCTGATTCATATACTGAGAGGATGTTCTTTAAAATAGTTGCCTCAGTTGTTGTTGCTTTGAAGAACAAAAAACAATCATCGGCAAACAGGAGGTGTGAAATTATAGGAGCATTCCTACAAATCTTAACGCCATGTAATTCTCCTCTATCTTCAGCATGTTTGATGAGCGCTGACAATCCTTCTGCGCATATGATAAACAAATACGGTGATAGCGGATCACCCTGCCGTAAGCCTCTGCCTGGGACAATTGGCCCAACCTTTTGGCCATTGACAATTACTGAGTAATCCACCGTTTCGACACATAACATAATCCAATCAATCCACTTTTGAGAGAAACCCATCTTAAGCATCATGTCTTTTAGGAACATCCAATCCATGCGATCATATGCCTTGCTAATATCCAACTTGAGAACTGCTTCTCCTTTTTTGCCCCTAGTTTTGGATTTCATGAAATGAATGATTTCAATAGCTGCCATTGCATTATCGAGAATAGATCTTCCTGGGACAAAAGCTGATTGATTGTCTGATATGCACTTCGTAAGAACCGGCTTCAGCCTATTGGCAAGAACTTTTGCGACAATTTTATAAAGAACATTACACAACGAAATTGGTCTCCAATCTTTCATTGTTACTTGAGCTTCTCCTTTTGGAATAAGCGTAATATTTGTGGAATTAAGCTTCGGCGGGAAAGAACCACACTCTAGCCAGGAACAACCAGCTAATCAAAATATTTTCTTTCTTTCATAGTTAATTAAACAACTGTCTCCTTTTAAAGATGAAATCATAATTATCATTAAAAATATTAAGTTTCATTTGAGTTGTTTTTATTGAAGGGTCATGGCACAACATTCACCTAAAACATGTATATACACTTATAAAACATAAAAGTTTTGGGATTTGGTGGGCCATGGCTCTACCAAGCCCATAAGGGAATAGGCCAGGCCGGCTTAACATGACAAAAAATTCTCTTTCCACCCCTAATTCTTTTCTACCTCTGTTTTATCATTTTTGTTATTGGTTAAAAACTTCGGAACGCATTTTAAAAAAAAAAATCAGAAAACACATTCTGAAGGTGTTTTCAAAGGCAAAAAGAAATTTGGAATGCATTCCGAAGTTATTCTTTTTTAATAGCTACTACGAATTATGAAAAGTCTATAGAAGTAAAGTCAAGATAGTAGTATACTCTCTCTAGTTAGGCATTTTAGGCTTACCTAAAAGTCACTTTCTCGTTCCTCAAGCATACTAATGATTAAAAGGTTTGTTTGGTTCTAATTTGAAGCAGGAGCCCTATGGTCAAGGAGATTTTCTGTAGGAAACATAGTATATTTGACCACTAAGCTTTCAATAAGAGCTTTTGCCAATTGTTCCTACCCAAAAGTCCTCATGCATACCAGCAGTAGATACTACCTAAATCTCTCATCACTAGACAAAATCTAGTGACTTAATGTTTTTTTTTTCTTTTAATTCTTTTAAATGTAACAATTTTTATTTTCAATCTTTTAATTTTTTTTTTGAATTTTAGTGACTTTAAATTTTTTATTTAGTTTCCGTTTTATAAAAGTTTGTCACACGTTCCAACTGAAAAAAAATTATGAAATATTTTATGTTAATTTTCACGCCAGCTTCATTTGAATTTTGAAGTATATATTTTCATGACCCTTACCATTTTTAATAATGTTTTTATAATAATAATAATAAAATAATAGATATTATTTTATTAAAATTTACTAAAAATTGTTAAGTTTACCTATAAATCAGGTCCATATATAGATATATATTATAGGCCCCATAAAACCAATATAAACAAACAAAGAAAAAAGTTTGAGTAGAGATATGTTTATTTCAAAAGTAATTTTGAGTTACTCTGTTTAATATCATATTGTAAACAAAGAATTTTATTAATCTAATGTGATTTTTTTTTGTTATGATAATCACACAGGATGAATTATCTCCTCCTTAACTATTTATATTTATTTAGAAGATTCAAATCTCTTATCATTTGAATTAGATTAATTTCATAGCATCCACTAAAAACAAAGCTTTCTTCATAATATATATTTTGATTGATAGAATAGACTGATTATTCACCACTGTCAATTTCAAGTTGGCTTTTGAACATACGGTTGGTTTGGTTGCAATAACTAACTAGTACTTATTCCATTCCACTATTCACAAAAAAATGCATTTTCATGGAAATATTAAGTTCATTATTCCCATATGACTATATATCCACACATGAGGACCATTCTAAACAAGTAAATTAAATCATCCAGCATTATTAAGCTAAATCGTGGTCCTATTTCGGTTAATTAATTTGACTTTACATTGTAACTTGCCATTTAAGCAAATGCATTGACCACATGTTGAAAGCTAATTGTATTTTTGAAAACATACGTGCACAAATCTCCTTACAATGTCTGTTTCCAAACCGAGTAAGGAAAAAATGTTAGATGTATTTAGCCTATATTATAGATCGAATACATCAAATTAACATTCTATAATTTTAACAAGTAAATTTCTTGTAATAAGTACGAGAGACTAATTTTTTTCCCCCAACTATACCTCAAGATATATTTATTAAAATATGAGAGTTAATATGCGGATGTTTATAATTTTAGTATATTCTTAATAAAAATATTGAGTAAATTCATGATATAAAAATTTGACTGTTGGATCAATAATTATAAGCCGGAGTGAATTTTTCTATATCGACGGTGTGGTAAAAAATCGCTAAAGCAGCACAAATTCATAACGTAATTTTTTGTATCGGTACACTTGACCAGAACTCTGAAATTTTTTTTTTCTACCCCAACAATTATACCTCCACACCTACACATGAATTTTTCTTCCAACGTTGCCCTTTTAATCATTTGACTTCACCCCTACATTTTTTTTTTTACACAAATTTTCGTAATAGTCAAAATTTCAAACCGGTATACCTAGATAAAGTTTTCCGGAACCTTATAATCCCTTACCAGAATGAGTTTTAAACTGGAAAACTTCAATAAAGAATTTCGGGCCGTTAGCCACAGTTAAACCGTGGCTAAATTACAAAATCTGGAAAATTGACAATGCAATTTTATGAATAGCAACAACAAGAACGCCATTAATCATATTAGCTTTAAGCTGTTGAAGGTTACTATCATCAGGAATCTTAAACCTGCTCATGAAATTACCACTTTTAACACTAATCTGCAACATCATTTTTCTCTTGAAAGTTAAATCAACCCATCTTTGTTGTTGAAACCTTCCAAATGTGAGATCTGGGATTTGGATCATGAATGGGTGAAGGGAGTGGGAAGTGAAAATCATGAATGGGTACCACGGAGATAGAGAATTTGGATCCAATAAATTGGTTTTGCCTTGTTTATTGAATTAACTGGTATTAAAATTCATCAACAACAACCAAAGATTTTGATACTGCCTCGTTAATGGGTACTACTATCAAAAACTTTTCAAATATTGATTTTGCAGCAACCATGTTTGTTGTACCACTTCCATTGGATTATGGATTATAATGTTCCGGAAAACTTTTTTCAGGTGTACCGGTATGAAATTTTGGCTATCAAACTTTTTTTCTTGCCAAAAAAATTGTAAGGGTAAAGTTAAATGATGAAAAGGGTAAAATTGGAAAGAAAAATATATTTGTAGGGGTAGATGTATAATTGTAGGGGTAAGATAATATTTTTTTTCCAGAACTCTTTCATTAATAACAAGAAATAAGCTAATTTATCTTAATATACCATAGTCGCATAACATAAATATAATATAACATATTGTTTTTCTACTCATAAATATTTTTTTAATTATAATTTATTCGGGCTCGAGCTACTTGTGACCCATTCAGGCTAACTCATATTTTAAATGACTTTAACAGGCCGGACTAAAAAACCCGAAAAAATTAATAGAAGATTCAAAACGCATACTTTCTTCGGTCACATTTATAAGTAAATTTGACTTTTTTGTACATTGAAAAATGAATGTATGTGACATATATTACATACATTTTTTTTTGTTTCCTCATACATCCATTTTTCAATGTACCAAACAAATCAAACTTACGTATCTGGATTAAGGGCACTCATCACCTCATGACTACATGAAGTTAGTAAGATCGAAATTAAGATTAGATCGATGATTCAGACCTAAATATTAGACTTTTTTATATTTTAAAAAAATTAAAACTGCATTTAAAGCTAAGTCGTCTGATTTTAATAAGACAATTCTGATGTACTAACTGAAATGTTAGGGTCACACCCTCTAACACACTCCTTTAAACACACTTCAATATATTAATGACACATCATCTATTTTTTTAATTGTTACTTTGTAACCGGTTCAGCAAGTTCAGGGAATAGGAATAACTTCTCTTCTTCCTTTTATTTTTGTAAAACATGTTATTTTTCGATTTAGAAAAAACGATTTTGAAAACCAGCACTGAATAAGTTATTGGCCGAGTCGCGGTTCGATACGCTCTCTTTAAGACGTTTCACGGCACTACCCAAAATTGTGCAAGGTAGACTAGCAACCGTGAAGTCCCCAGGATAAAACAGCCAAATCAAATATACCGTTAGCTACTGCACTGTAGAAAACGGCCAGAAAGACACCCTCGATGGTTTTACAAAACCAGTCAATATTGATATGCAAATATCAATTCGAAGTGAAAATAATCACTTTCTGAAACAACAAGAAACGAAATATTTTTGAGAAGAAAGAAAGAATGAAGAGAGAAGAAAGAATTCGAAAATTCAGAGAATTGAAGCAAAAAATAAACTGACAGTTGAAGGCTGTATTTATAGAGGAAGTGAGGAACTGCATTAGAGGATTTCGTGGGAGCCTGATACCTCAGTCAAAGAAAAAACGTGGGCCATAAAAATAGGCCACTCAGTTGTTGACCGATGAGGTGGCAACGGAATTTGAAAAAATAATTATTATTATTTTTCGGTATTAAAAAATTAATATATCACCAAGCCCAAGCCCGGCCCGAGCCGGGCGGACGGCGGCGGCGCGCGTGTGTGATATTCGACATGATGTGCGGTCTCCCCCGTTTACAAAACTGGGTACCCCTTGGGGCGTACCCCAAGTAGTGAGCTTTCACTATATAAACACTACCACAAGGTGTGTCCTAACCAATGTGGGACTAAATGTGAACTTTTTCAAATTCACACTCATGTGTTTATTCTATACTAAATTCAACAAGTTGCTACATTTTGCTTACTTGTTCCAACAAAACCTCTTTTCTTTCTCTTTTTTAATTAAAAAATAATTAAAAAACAAATTAATATTTGTCTTCTCCTCTGATACTCGCCATCTCAAGAAGCTTCAATATCTCCCATGGCCGTCGTCTCTATTTTTGCCACAAACTCTGGCGACCGCTTCCGTTTCTGTCGAGAATGAATAGATCTGATTTCTATTTTACATTTCACTCATACAGATAGTTTTGTTTAAAGAATTGTATTAGATGGTATGACCCTAGCACTCTTTCTAACTACATTTTAACCGACTGCGCACTTAAACTATTTCCTAAAAAATACTCGAAATTAAGTATCTTTATTTTTCTTCATATGTGTGATTTTTTCCTTTTTATTACAGACGAAAGGGAGGATATTCATTGGGTGTCATAATAATGAATGATTCATTTATAAAAACATTGTCCCAAATAAACAACCCTCTTGAATTTTCAATGCAGGTACATTTTTCAATTGTACTCTTAATTAATACCACATGCATGACTTCTAATTCAATTTATTACATTTTATATTTATGATAATTGTGAATACTAATAGTACAAAAATATTTTTCCTTATCTTAAATGTAAAAAAAAAATTTGTCATCGATTATGGGAAAAGGAAAACAGGGTAAATTAAATGCAATTTACATTAAATTTTATGAGAATAAATAAAATGAAATTTTGAAAATGATAAAAATTAGTTGTTTTTACTAGTAATTTAAGTCAAAAAAAAATAAAAATTTGCTTATAAATTGGAATGAATGGTGTACTTTCAAAAGGATATGAATGATTGGTCCTCAAGACAGAATATGCATGTGATCTAGTTACTGAGCATCATCACTATTTTGGATTACTAACTTGTCCAAGCTGTGTTTCATTCAAGTCTAGCCAATATTTCAGGCACCCAGAAAAGGTAATTCACTCTGCTATGAAACCAAATGGAAATGGAATGAATTAATGTGTAAAATTTTGTTTCTTTTTTCTCTTTTGTTAAGAAAATAAATCATTTTTTTAATGTGGGGATTTGGGATACCATTCCTTGGATGGGAGAGATTTTGGGTCAGAATATGAAAAAGACAATCCAAACCAATGTAGCAAGGAAACAAGAAAATCTTTTGTGCATATTACTTACCATTTCATTGTTTGGGCTGTTCCCATCCTAAACCACCCCCCGGTTTCATTTATGATTCTGATAGTGACTTCTCTCTTTCTTACCATACAGTTACAACCATTACTACTCTTTGTCTTTTTCTTTTTTTATTATACAGTTAAAGAATACTTACATCGGTTACGAGATGACTTAAATATATTTATAAAGTAGAGATGATTTTTACCATACAAATTGATTTTATAAGGATAAGTCAGACCCAACTCAATTCTAAGACAAATCACATATATTAGTTTTGCTGATGTGTTTATGTGACGAGTATACATGAATAATGAATAATTTGGCACAAGTGGAATTTCTTTTCTTATACAAACAAGGATATACATGTGTCTTCCTCTAGTGTTTTATTTGCTCCATAGGATTGACTTGGATACTAAGATAAGATTAAGTCAGGTAACTTTGGGATTGATGATATACCTCCTTTGGATTTGTATTTAGGAAAATGCTAATTAACATCGAGGTCCTAATTAAGAAAATTTATAATAAGAGTAAAATTATTTTGAAGTTTATGTAATAAATGTTTTTAAAATAAAAAAAGGTATAATTTTTAATGTAAAGTGTTTTTTCTCTATTATTGGTGATTACTCCTTATTCGAAGCTCATTCCGTTTTAAAATGAATGTTATTTTCAATTTTTAATGTAATTTTTTTTAATAATGTCTTCTAATAAATTGTTCCCAAAACATTATATTTCACTTTGCATTTCCTCCTTCTGATCTCATATATAAAAAAGATGGATTTTTCTATAATATGCAAATTTACACGTATTAAGAAATTCAAAATACTCCCTTCATCTCAATATATAAGACCTATTTATAAAAAATTTATTGTCCCATTTTATAAGACCCTTTTTAAAGTTTAAGGTGTATTAATTAAATTTTTACAAAATTACCTCTAATTAAATGAAAAAAAAGTAAAAGATCATTACTTCTCTCTTTATAATTGAGGGGTAATTTTGAAAATAGAAGATATATTATTGACAAATTTAATGCAAAAGCTACTTTTTTAATTCTGGTGCTTTTGTTAAAGAGGTCTTATATATTGAAACAGATAGAGTAATAAGCTTGCATTGAAATTTATACACTTTATATTAAATGTATAACTTTTTAATAAATGATTGTTGTTTTTCAATAAAAAAAGAGAGTTATTGTATTACTTTTAGTTGTTTAACATGTGTAATATTCCAATGTTAAACAAATACAGAAAAATACCTACCGTATTTAAAAAAAAAGTAGTTGACCTTATTTATTTTGTTATACAATGTCCAAATTGTCTCTTGTGAGAACTTATTGAAATTATAATCAAAGGGTTATTTTTATTTTGTTATAAATCAAATACATAAATTATTCATGAACCTAAAAACTAAATTATTTTTTATGAATTTGAGTTTGCTCCATTTACTACTCATCCATTTGTTGTCTATTTATGAGAATGGTAAACACAAGCGAAGATTAACGGAACCCGTTAAAAGTGGGCCCCACCAATTAGTCAGTCTCATTAATTTGAGTTAGGATCACTCCATTTGTCTTCTCCATTTTTCCTCTTCATTACTATAATTTTGAAGGACTTTATGATATATATTAAATAATTAGACTCACTAAATATAACATCATTGCATTTATCTTTCCAAAACTTTAATAATGGAAGAAATGGATAAAACCAAAAATGGAGAGGATCCCAACTCCATTAATCTTCACTTGTGTCTATCTCTATCATAAATGAACAACAAATGGATAAGTAGTATATAAAGCAAACCCAAACTCGTTTTTTTATTGATTGAATGTGTAATTGATTGATCTATTTCATAAAAATGTTTAGCGGCACATCTTGTTGCCCGTCTACTTTTGGTTCATGTGTAATTAATTCTTATATATATAATAATAATGTTTCATAAAAAAAATTCAATCAATTGCACATTCAATCAATGATTTAGAGAATTATGCTAGCAACACACCTTTTAGGACACTCTTTCAACACCTTCTTTCTAATTTGTTGAATTTTAAATGGATCTCACTTAATTTATGTGGGCCTACATGATTTAGTTAGAGACATTTGAATTTCAACCAATTAAAGAGCGTGTGTTAAAATGTGTGTTATTAGCATTGCTCATCATCATCGTTGCATATCCGAAAGGATGGACACTCCTATAACTTTAATTTTATCATATTATTTATAGACATTTTGTCACTGTATATATGTTATTAACTTGAATGCTTTGAATTTGTTTGCAAAATCATCTTTTTAATTTTTAAGAATGTTAAATTTATATTTGCATATGATATATTCTATCAATTATTGGAATATAAATTTCGTTATTTTTTTTAAGAAAAAAAAAATGCCTTTAAACACATGTTATAAGGATCGCTTTTTAATTAGAGAATAAAACTAACGTTGGTAATGAAATAAAGAGAAGAGGGGGTAGCTACGGTATGAATATGATAAGACAGTGATAGATAGATTGATAGAGTATGTAATGTATGGATCGAGGAAGGAGAAGTAGTCAACTGCGGGAACACACACAGGGCTCGAGAATGACAGACAGACAACACAGACAGACAGACAGACACACATGCGATAATATAGAGAGAGACACAGCAAACAATTATTGTTGGTTG
Source organism: Trifolium subterraneum (assembly GCA_951799995.1). Lineage (NCBI taxonomy): Eukaryota > Viridiplantae > Streptophyta > Magnoliopsida > Fabales > Fabaceae > Trifolium > Trifolium subterraneum. Next base: position 12,773,893 of record OX637464.1, read on the forward strand.
GGGTTGGTACTCAGACTCACTCACTCCCTCATTATTACTATCATTCCTTCTCTTCTCTTTTCTCATCATTCATTCGTTCTTCTAAGTTATTACTTGGACGACTCACTAATAAAATCACACTGCTGCTACTATATGCCTAGACCTCCCTTTCGTTGCACAAATCTTAATTCATTCAATACACAAGTAATCCATTTTTCTATTGAGACTTTTTTTTATATACATACTCCATCAATGTCAACCAATGGCAGCACGCTATCATCACACACCTTACATCTATGTCAACAAATATTTGTATGCCACATTACATGAATAACTTCGTGCTTAAAACACCTTGTGTAATCTGATTGCATCAACACATCATTAACTTGATTTTTCACAAGTTAAACGTGATTCTTCCATCAATTTTCTCTAGTCTAAACTTCATAGAGAATAAGAATTCACTTCCTGAGTGAAACTAAAAGCTTTGATATCAGTTGTTAGGAATAACAAATATAGAGAAAATAAAAGAACACGATTGCCACACAAAAATATAACGTGAAAAAGGATTTTGCAAGTGGGCGGTGAGATTGGTCCCCTCGGATTAGTCGGTCGTTGGGGTGGATACTGAGTTATTTAAAAAAAAAGATTTTGCAATAAACATATAATAAAAATTTAGGTAATCTTAATTATGCTTGCTCAAAAAACAATAATTATATGGTACATGAAATATTTTTTATTTTAAAACATAATTATATTATTTTAAATTAAATAAATTATAAAGGGTAAAAGTAGACTATGATATATTAAAATAAATAAGGAGTAAAAATGGAAGAAAAAATGATAAGTTATAAGATTATAAATTACTTAAAATAGCGTCTGAAAAATAAATTATAAATTAGTAAAATAAACTATAAGTTCATACTGGAAAACATGTTACCAAATAAGTCTTTTAACTTATAAGCTATAAGACACAAACTATAAATCAATTTTATGGTCTTGCCAAATAAACTATAAGCTCATAAACTACTTGAAATAACGTAAATAAAAATTTCGAACTGTTGACTTATTATTAGTAGCTAGTACTCCTCTATGTTGTACGATTAGTACTCAACTAAGACAATAGTAGTATATATCATATCAGCGTGATCAATAAAGTATTACTATAACATAACATCTACTATATATATGCAGGTGGATTTTATGATGAAAAAGGGAAGTGCCCTATATATAGTCTACGTTGAACCAATCACTAAAAATAATTGAAATTGTATTAGACGTAGTAGTAGATAATTGAAATAATGAACACTAAGCTGTAGTATAAGTTGGGTAAGTGGTGGAGAGTTTGAATTCAATAAGAATAGTACTTATTGGCATAGGGTAAAATAATTTGAATGCTTATTGAGCTACTAGAGTATATCTCACCATCATCTAAAAATAAAGTAAATTCAATCGACCGGACACATCTAAAATTGTGTATGTCTCACCACCATATATATGAATATTATTGACGACAAATGGTTCATTGGGTAGTCTATGATCTATTCTACTCCATGATTTGTCTTGATATTTTCTGTAAACCATCCCTAGTTATAGCTACCTATACATACATGCTCCCTAAACCCAACCATTTAAATAGACACATTCATATAATTATAATCTAATATAACCCCAAATTTAACCTACACTGCTTATTGTACTGCTAAGTTCATCCCAAATGGATAGATGTTGATAATGATATTTCATTCATTTTCATGTTTAAGCATAAAAGAAAAAAAACACACAGACACACACACTCTCGTAAATCATAAAATGAGACTCTAGTACATAGCAATATATACCTGCACATGAGACTCTAGTACATAGCAATATATACCTGCACATGAGACTCTAGTACATAGCAGTATATATTTTCCAAAAATAAAAACAAAATTTCGACATCAAATGATGATAAATACCGTATATTTTTCTTTGTGTATATCAATAAGAGGACTGATATTGGACACCGTAGCAACACCTTACATCATTTCCACTTCAAATGACAAGGCAAATTTTTTATTTTTTTTTATAAAACATAAATCGTATTTAGACGGTATAAGTGTTTGTTTTTGGTCCCGTGAGTTTAGCTCAGTTCGTAGGGAAATTGCACTATATGTGCAGGAGCCCGGGTTCGAACCCGGAATACTTCACTATACTAGATTATAATTCTATAAAAAACTTACTATTTAAGGGTTTAAACTTTAAAGAGTAACGGGGACATTCGTTAGGATTTGCCTTAATATAAAAAGGAGAATAAATGCACATGTTAACGAAGTAAATATAAAAATTATTTTTTGAAATTTGTGATTTTTTATTTGGCTTGAATAATTAATTCTTTCTTGTAAGTTTGTATGTTTTTGGTTTTTGTCCGTGTAAGTTGGTGAGTTTTTTATTTTCGTCTTTGTATTCTGTTTTTTGTTTTAAAATAGCCTCTGAAAGACCAATTTTTTGTTTGTTTTGGTCTCTGACGTTAAAGTCTTTTAAAATAACGCATATGTGGCAAACAAATGTTGACATGGCAGCATGTGACGTGACAAACTAGGATGATGCGTCAAAGATTATGCCTAGTCATCAACTTAGAGGACCAAATCCAAAAATAAAATTGCAAATAAAAGATCAAATCCAAAAAAACGAAATTTAACTCAAAAGATATTTTTCTTCTTATTTCTCTAACCAAAAAATAAGTGTTGAAGGTATTAACACAATATTTTCTTTTCCTTCTTCCTAGAAGCTTCAGTCTTCAATTTTCTTTCTTCTCTCCAACCTAAAATCCCACAAAACTTTTTGACCAACAAAAAATTGATTTTATTGATACACTATTTATTTTGATTTAATCCTTTACTAATCAACATCTTCGAGATTTGACATGACTTTTCAATCAAACAAATTTTTATATTGCAAAATTTGAGTTACATAAATATCTATTGTACACGTTGAACCTAAATCAAGATACTGAAAAGCTCTTTTGTACATGATTTAATGAGTTTTTTTCCTCAACGGAAAAAATCAGTATATTAATTGTTAATGTTAGTAATTTTTTTTCACAGGAACTTGAACACGGATCATTTTACACATTTAATCTTTAGCTTAAACAAGTTTAATTACCAACTCCCAACCTAAACTAAATACCGATTAACATCACTACATTGGAATAACTGTGAATCTTTATGTGTGTGTGTGTGTGTGTGTGTGTGTGTGTGTGTGTGTGTGTATATATATATATATATATGCGAATAATCGCATCATGAATATGCATGTATTCAAATTTTTGTATTTCCCTCCTTGACGGATTATTTTTTATTTTGTTTTCTAAATTCATTAAAAATCAATCTTATTAAAGGAGGGATGAATTTCAGAAATTTATTTGAAGGGATTTCTTGCCTACAGTCTTGTGAAACTCATAACGAAATTTTATAGAATTTTATCAAAAGAATCATACCGAAATCAACTTTCTATTTTGTTTTGTTTAAAAAACAACATTAAGCGACATTTCCAAAATTACCCTTTCCATAAAGCTAGATTAAAATAGTAGAAAATAAGTGTTTTAGTCAGAAATAAAAAGTGCACATTGTTAGTTACACTTTCATATTTTCGTTAATGTAATAAATTCTCATAGATAATAAGATAGATTCATGCCTTGCAAAATTTGGTTTGTCCTGGCCTATTTCCACCCTTATACCTATTATTTATGATTGCACAACAACCAAAGAAGCACACAATAACCAAGAAAATAAGGATTATGACGTTGAGATCAACCACCTTCTTCCAAATGTAGTTGTCTTGGAGAAAGCCATCCTTGCAAGATTGGCAATTGAAGCACAAAACATTTGGATCGTTGTTCCAAGCATTACAATCAAGATTGGTATAAGTAACATTTTCAGTTTTCGTCCATGTTATCTGGTTGTAATGAAGAACACCACAATCCTCTTTATTATTAGCACAATCAGGGTCAGTATACGAAATATTTTTGACCTTCTTCGTAAAACCACAGTCATTTGAAGGCTTACAACATCCAATCTGTAGAAAACATAATAAGAATTTTGAAAATCCATAAAACATAAAACATGTCAATTCAGGTGGACTAATTTGGCTTCTTAAAAAAAAGGTATTTGTCCCATATAGAAATTCAATTGTAAGATATCCCTATCAAGTTAAGCATTGACATTCAATTGTAACTTTAATGACTTTATTATTTATTTTTACGACTAATTTGATTGAGAATAATATATACTCAATATTTTTTATTGAAAATAAAAGAAGAAGAAGAAAATAATAGAAATTTAATATATTTTTTAGGTTGATAGATTCCTGCAAAAACTATGGAAATCCGCATAGATGAGGAAAAGTACTCCCCAAAATCTGAAATGGGTGTGGCGATGAGAAATACTCTAGATGGTAAAAGAGAGAGTGACAAAGTACTCCCCACCATGTTAACATCCTTATACACTAGTTTGGCAATTTTTCTAAATTTCTCTTTCTATACCATTTGGTATAAAAAGATTATTCACACATGCAATGAAGCTCAAAATTGAAACCCCAAATATCAAAATCACATAAAAAGCTAAAATTTTGATGACAACCCAAAAAAGAAATCAAAATCAATAGCATAATAAATTCAATATAGAAAATTTAAAATAAAAACCCTAACCTCAAGACTGGACAAGTGGGATTTAGCAATGGTGTCGTCCAAATATTGGTCAGGTAATATGCAAATATCTTGAATTTGCAAACAACTCTTAATTGTATTCCAATTATTGCTATTGTTAACCAACCAATTGGAATGAACACCAACACCTTTATTTGTAACAACAAAAGCGAAAATAGTGAAAATGAAAATAAGAATTATCATCAAGAACATAAAAAAGAGATAGAATCCGAGAAACCATGAAACACGACAACAAGCACCTATGAAGCCCATTAGAGAAACCACCAAGAGGAAAACACCAAGGGCAATAATGGGTTTTTGTAACCATCCATCATATTGATTTGTGTTTGTTATTTTGGGTAACCATACTCCCAAACATAAAATTGCTATTGAAAGAATTAAGGTTAGGAAGTTCATAATTCCAAGCAAAATGTTGCTGAACTTCATGATGATGATGATGAGAATGTGATGAAAAAGAAAACTACAGAGAGATTTTGGTTTTTAACAAAAAGTAAAATAAAAATTTCTCCGTAATCTTTTGTTGTTGTTGTTATTATCGAACTATAGTTTTCTTTATTTATAAAGTAATAGTGTAAGAATTTATACACAAAATACTGAAATGTTGTTGCTTGGTATTTGTTTTGACAGTTGCGGAGAACAAGTAAGTTTAGCACGGAAATTGGCAACTGAAAATAAAAAACATTATTAATAGAAATTAAGACCTGAGTTAATTCCATCTGTAAAAACAAAATACAGACCATTTTTTATTTATTTTCACCATCATTTTAATCTGGTTCGGGAATCAGTTGTAGTATCAAATGGTTTTAACCCCCTCCCGATTACAGTTGCGGGAGAAAGAAAAAAACACATCATAGTCAACGTCAAAGCATTAAAAGTTTTGGAAATGGTTTTTTTGAATATTTTGTTTTGAGGTTAAAAATTAAGTGACATTTACAAAATTATTCTTTACATAAAACTAGATTAAAATAGTAGAAAAATGTGTTTTACTCCAAAATATAAAGATGTGAATTGCGTCCCGTGCGCTTAGTTCAGCTGATAGAACATTGCATTATAGCTTATTTTTCAGACATTATTTTAAGTAGCTTATTAGCTTATAGCTTATCTTTTTTCTTCCAATTTTACCCTTATAATTTTATCTTAAATTCATTTTTATCATTTAAAATTGAATACAATTTTAAACAAAATAGGTATATTTTGTACTTTTTTTTATACTAAATGTACCTATTTCTTTTACGCTTATCTCTATCCTTTTTTTTTCTTACTATATTGTACCTATTTTTTATTGTTAATATATCTATTTTTTAAAACGTTTATGTACATATTTATATTATCATCATTTTTTAATACTTTTGATTTATCCTTTATATATTTGTCATAAAAGTTGTATCAATTCATCCTGTCACCCTTTTTTTTATGGCACCCCTTTTTTTAGCATTTTTTATTTTTGTATTTGGTATAAAAATCTAAAAACTGTTATGTTTAATTTTTTTATAAGTATAATAACTGAAATGGAAATAAATTTAAAATAAAATTTTAAAGAATAAAATAAATTTTAATAATATATAAAAGATATATTAAATTGTTAAATTTAAATAACTGAATTTGAAGTATCTTAATATTAATTGGATATAGATTTTATAATGATTTTTTTACAAGAGATTTTATTATAAATTAAGAATGCTCTTTTATGTCATTTACATTTATCAGTCAGTTAAACCGCTAATTTTACAAAACAATTCAATTAGCTTATCAGTCATCGATCATCACTTATTCACCTTTAAGGTGCATTTTCTAGTCACTAGGCTACTTGACCAAAAAAAAAAGTGTTTGTTTTTTGTGTTTCACTTTTGGTATTGAAAAATTGATTTTCGCAAAAAATAGAACTGAAGATTTTATCGGCTGAGTCGCGTACTAGGTCGCTCTCTTTAAGATATTTCGCGGAACTGCTTAAAATTGTGCAAAGCAGGCTACAACCAACCGCGTTGTCCCTAGGATAAAACAGTCTTGTTCAAACAGAACCGATCAATCATTGCACCGTAATGATAGGAGAAGGAACACCTTCTTGAATGGTTCAACAAAACCACGCAAAAATTGATACAACAATATTAATTTTTACAGATATAACAATATCGGTACTGATACGACAATGTCAGTTCCAACCAATGAAACACAAAGAAATTGAAATATTTGGACGAATGAATGAATTTTTCGTGAGATGGAGTTTTTGTTATCTGAGTAGTGCAAATTTTTTGTAACTTGGCAATTGAAGAAGAAGCTTTGAATTTATTCCAATTGAAACAAAACGGCGACCAGACAAAGGAATTAAGTGGTATCACACTAGCACACAAACAAAACAAATGCTCCAAAATAGTAACGTAGAGGACATGTTTTATGTGTGGATTAATTGTTTGATCATAGTATCCGTTTTCTTTCAAACGGGCAAAATCGAAATGTCCAGCTTGTGACAAAAAAATTTGACCAATTTAATTAACTAAAAAATTAGTTAATTTGTGACAAAAAAATATTAGCCACTTTAGAATATACATACACACTACTAAAGAGAGTGTTCTAAGCAATGTAAGACTTTTTTCTTACTTTTTTAATTCACACTCTTTAGTTTCAAGTCATACAAGACTAAAATGTTCATCCCATTTTATTTCCAATCACAATGGATCAACTTCCATACAATAAATGAACACAACTATGTTTATTTTCCAACATACTTATTTGGTTTTAGATATATTGAATAACTAATATATCTAATTTGTATTATAGGATAAATATATTAGTTATTTAGTAGTAATTTTTCTCTTATATTAAAAATCAAAGGGAGAAATTTTTATTATTGATATTTATACAAGATATAAAAAAAGTAAAGTAAAAATAAAGATAAACATATACAGTACATTATTACATGCCCTGTTTATTATTTGAATATAATGATTGAATAGACTATTTTATTCTTGAATTTGTGATCATCAATCAATTTAGTTGTTGAATTTTTTGAAATAGCCAAATCGACAATATATCAATTTGCTTGACATACATGAGAGACACGCTGAAGCACACTCTTGAGAGTCACCTCCCAAGTATATATGTTAATTAGGACCAATTTGATAGTTGAATCATCCCTTCTTCATAATGTTCTTGTGGAATCACTTTGAATTTCTTCTCCTTTCTCTTGATGTGTTGGGTTTAGATCTTACGGCGCAGTACAATTAATATGCATATCGTTTAACGGCAAAGAATAATAGATAATGATAAAATATTCTGTAATTAAGTTGATATTCCGTAATTAAAGTTAGATTTGACTTTATATATGATTTTGATTGATAGGAGTATATCATCTTGATAGTTTGGCAAAGAATAATAATAGATAATGTAAAAAGGCACACAACCAATACTAATCTCAATTTCTGAAACAAGTGGACGTGATACTAAAGCCCATAAAAGAAAACAAAACAACAAAATCATCTTACAAGGGGATCCGATAGCCCCCTTTCTGTTTCTTTTGGTAGTTGAGGGTTTAAGTGGGGCTATCAGAAGTGCGGAAGAGCAAAATATATTCACAGGGTTCAAAGTTGGTAACTCAAGCCTATATGTCTCTCATCTTCAATATGCAAATGATACCCTGTTTATTGGAGAAGCTTCGATGGAAAATCTCTGGTCTCTAAAAGTTATCCTGCGCAGTTTTGAGCTTGCATTGGGCCTTAACGTTAATTTATATAAGAGTAATTTCTTCATTGTAAAATCGGGTCTATTCCTTTTATTTATCCTGGGTAACCTGTTGGGGCAAATCATCGAAAAGAAGTAACCTGACAGTCTCTTTTGGATAGTTTAGTTAATCGACTAGGAGTTTGGAGGAATAAGTATGCGAGTCTTGGAGGTAGAGTGGTCTTGTTGAATTAAATTCTTAATTCGATCCCTATTTTCTATCTCTCTTTCATGAAAATGTCTCTCAAAGTTTGGAAAAAGATTGTTCAAATTCAACGAAACTTCTTGTGGGGGGGACCTAAGGGTCCTAGAAAGATTGCTTGGGTTAGCTGGTGCAAAGTGTGTAAGCCAAGGAGTGATGGAGGGTTGGGGGTCAGAGATCTTCGAGCCGTGAATCTAGCATTACTTGGTAAATGGAGATGGAGACTAATCTCTGGAGGTGTGGGTCTCTGGAGAGATATAATTTTGGCGAGATATGGCTCTTTATTTCCCTCCCCTCATCTTGGAGGGACACTTAAGGATCTCAAGAGGGTTTCTTGCTGGTGGAGAAACATGTCTTTACTAGGTGATCCTGAGGATGATATCTCAGACTGGTTTTCAGAGGGAGTGTCTAAAAAGGTTGGTAATGGTCACATGACTTACTTTTGGTTTGAGTCTTGGCTAGGGGGAACCTCGTTGAGGACTCAGTTTCAAAGACTTTTTCTAGTTTAAACACAGAGTACTAGTACGGTGAGGGAGATGGGTAGGTGGGTCGAAGGTCAATGGCTTTGGGACTTGAGGTGGAGAAGAGATCTCTTTGTTTGGGAGCTTAATCTCTTGGAAAGTCTCAATGAAATTCTGGACCGCTCAACAATCTCTACAACAAATGATTCTTGATGTTGGAAGCATGGCCCTAGTGGTTGCTATTCAGTTAAGTCGGCTTTTTTGGCGCTTAGTCGTTCCACAACTGATGAGGTGATCTTCTCTGTAGAGGAACAAAGGTTGCTTCCAAAAGTGTGGAAAACTTGGACCCCTTCAAAAGTGGCAGTCTTTTCTTGGCAGCTTCTGCAGGACAGGTTACCGACTCGTCAAAATCTCTGGCATCGGGGCGTCATTGGGGAGGCTAGTGCTTCTATGTGTGTGTTATGTGGTTTAGGGCCTGAATCAGCTGATTACTTATTCGGTTCTTGCAACCAAATCTCACCAATTTGGTATAGTATTCTACGATGGTTGGGTGTGGAGCTTGTGCATTCTCTTGATGTTATAGAGTTTTTTTATGCTTTCTTAGGCATGGGCGTGGGTAGAAAGGATAGATTAGGGTGGTTGTTGATTTGGCATACTATTGTGTGGACCATCTGGAAATCTCGAAATGACGTGTTCTTTTCGGAAGGGACTTTTTCAGTCGAGTGTCTAGTAGATAGGGTGAAACTTTTATCTTGGAAGTGGTTTCTAGGTAAAAACTCTGACTCCCATTGTTCCTTTTACGAGTGGGGTATTCATCCTACTTTATGCTGGAACCGATAAAGTTTGTCGGGGTGTCATGTTGGGTCTCGATGGGTCAGGAGGATTGGAAACCCTCTTTTGCTTTGTCCTACCTGTGGTTGATCCTTGTCTTTCTCTTTATGAGGGGTTTTCTTGTTTTCATGACGCCTTTGAGGGGTTCTAGTATTGGTGGTGGTGTGTCTCATTGTTCATAATTTTATTTTGCCCGTTTTATTTTTTCTTATCTTAGCATAATGATTGTTAGGTTCTGATAGAATGTACTTCTGGTACCTCTTTATTTTTATGACCTTTCTCTTGTATTGTTTTTGTTTTTATATTTATATATAATATATTTTCATTCAAAAAAAAAAAACAAACTCAAATCTTCAGAAAACTCCAACCCAGCGGTACAATTCATAAGATTTACACGGATCAGTATTCGGTGTAGTAAAAAATTCCCTGCAGTTATGTAGTCAATCATCATGGTCATTCGATCAAGATCCAACAATTGTTATTTAATCACGGGTTTTTGAATATTAAATAAACTGCAATTTTCAAGCGTCTGATCGTATCATACAGACACAAATGTAATGAATATATGACTGCACATAAAATCAACTACATTTAATACAATCTGTCAATCCACAACTTCTTCCTCCACTGTTAATACATGTACAATGCTTAAAGCGCCCCTTACTTCCTGGTTAAAGAAATACGAATTAGGAGCAAACTCAATTTCTATGTTAAGTTGAAACTAAATAGCTATAGAAAACAAATCGTTTATTTCATCCAATGAAAATAGGGTTCAATTAATACTTAAAGATACACAATTGCGATCAAATAGAGGATCACAACCACAATTTGAATCTATAAGATCTGATATCAATTGTTGAAATTAACAAAAATAATCGTAGATCATAGATGCAAGATTATAACATATTTACATGTTAAAAAAAATCACCATGAGTAACCTTTTTTTTTCTTTCTTGAAAAGTATTTATATATATTGAAAATATAAATTAAAGTACAAATGACACTATACCCACAAATGGAAGAAGTATAAGTGGTACTCTATCTAAACCTCAAAACTAAGACACCATTAATAACCAAATGTTCTTAGACAAAAAACTACACCCAAGAATACCAATCAAAATTTAAATGCTATACAAAGCCAATCCCACATGATTTCACACCACACTAGCTACATAAACTACCTAAGAAGGCATTCCATTGCAAATATTTCTCATTAATGTTAGAACTTCTTGTGAAATTGAGAGAATAATTTAGAAGGAAAAGTTATTATTTCATTAATGGAAGAGAAAATGAATACAAGTTCAATGCAAGTTGTGTTACATACAACAACCACAGTTACTTATAGCCTAAGTAACAGATACAACTAACCTACAGCTGTAAAACTACCTTACAACCTTCTAACTAACATTAGTGTCAATTGTTATAACAGACTTAAACTGTTAGCACACTGGATATACAGATGTTTCAACATCTGATAGAACATTTGAATTACAACCTTTCACAGTGGATGTTTGAATTATTCATACAACACTCACCACCAAACCTATTAGCTATGAACCATTGTGAGGAGATATGCTTAATTGCTTCCACAATTTCACACACCTTTATACTCTTTCCTTCAAAAATACGCACTCAGACCATCCTTTTGTTGGGTCATCAAGAAGGGGCGGCCAGGGGGATCATCCACATTGAGTTCAATAACAACTTTATAAGTGAGTTGGACACCACACTCTTACCCAAAACCTTAAGGCGTTAGGTTTTATGGATATCCTCTTACTTATAAAGTGTTCAACCTCCACTATTCTAAGCAATGTGAGACTTAACACTCACAGTTACCACAACACCTTTGCCATATAGCTTTCCATCACTTCCTATATTGCAAATCCAAGAATCCCCGAGAATGTGTTTCACTTAGAATCCCTCTCAATTCCAAGACCAATTCCTCTTTCCACACAAATAAACCCCTTCTCCATTTAAGCTCCCAACTCCACAGTCCATTAATCCATTCCCTCGTATGTATTATAAAGTCTTGGGAACACTTGATAAAGAGGCAATGAACCAACCCAAGTATCAAAAACATTGATATCTTTATAAACTCTTTTATCATAAACTATCTTAAAAAAAATTATAATAATACATAAAATCTTATTTATTTACATAAATTGTTTTAAAAAAAAAAAAACAATTCAAATAGACTTAACCAATTGTTGACATCTAATGATTATTTCTTTGTTAGCAAATACTAACATTAACATTGATATCAAGAGTTTTTTACTTTGGCGAATGTTTAATTTATACTATAACTATAACTAATAAGACAAATTTTTATTAATTCTGTCAGCAATGAACTTAGCTACAATTTTTTTTATTACCATGATACAATTTTCTCCATATGGATGAAACATAAATTGAACATTTGACCACATAGTTAAGAAGATCAAAATTCTTACTACTTGAGTCAATTTATTGTTAGTTAAAGAAATTGTCATTTGTAATTGTCAATGGAAATTGAACCAACTATCACGTGATTAAAAGTTACGCGGTTCGACTAAGCTAAGACAAATAGCTACACCATATACTTCCTCCTTCTAGGCTGACAATGACCCGAGCCAACTCGAGAATAGTTTGAAGTTCGATTCGATAATTAACTCGTGAACTTGATACGTGAACCAAATGAGTTGAACTTGAGTTAAAAATTAAGTCCGTTAAATAAATGAGCTGAACACTAACTATATATAGCTCGATTCGTTTAGTTCATGAACTAGCTCGATTATATATAAATAAATGACATGAAACATGGAAGGAAGCGGTTCATGGGAAAAAATACATATAATAGACTGATAGTAAGTTTATACTAGGTGTTGGGTTTTTGGTTGTTGGCATCATTTTATTAAAACAATGTTATAGCAAGATGTTGAACTAGATGTGGTAACATTATGTACAACATCACAGTGTACGCCCTTTTCGCGTTTCTTGGAAGATTTATTTTCGTGTGAGATCCCAGAAAGATTTGGTTGAAGAATTAACTCACGCAAACTTGTGTGCCAAGACGCATGTGTTTTCCAGAATATTCAGAAGGCGGCTTACTTGATTACTTGTTCCGCAAGATAAAATATTAAGGAATCAAGAAGATTTGATTTTAAAATATATCTTGTGAAGATTGTTGCACAGAATATAAAAGATTTATTTCAAATAAATCTTTGTGATTCAAGAAGATTTGATTTTAAAATATATCTTGTGAAGATTGTTGCAGTGAATATAAAAGATTTATTTCAAATAAATCTTTGTGCTTCAAGAAGATTAGAAGATTTAATTTTAAAATATATTTTCAACAAATATATTTATGGGAGGAATATTTTGATGCAAAGAAGATTTAGTAAAAATATATATTTTTCCTCTAGAAGATTTCTTGGAGCTGAAGCATTGTGAAGCCTATATAAAGGAAGTTTTTAAACCTATTGTATCAACCGAAACTTGAATCAAATTAGAATATCAAAGATGTAGTCTTTTAGCAGTGGACAATAAGACACTATTTTGCTTCTTGCTAAACCATGATATAAGATTGTTACCTAGAAAGAAACACGCTCCAGAGGTACTTTTTCTATCATCTGCGCTTCCAGCCCAATCAGCATCACAATATCCTATCAAGGTAGTAGGACGAAACATATTGATATTAGGCACCATTTTATAAGAGATCTCGTTGAAGAAAAAGTGGTCACTCTTGAGCATGTCACTACGGAGGAACAACTTGCAGATATTTTTACAAAAGCTCTTGATGTTGTCTAGTTTGAAAAATTACGAAGCAAACTTGGTGTTTGCTTATTTGAAGAGATGTAGCAATTACTGTGTATAATACGTGCAACCACATTTCCCTTTCTCCACTATATGGTGCACGTGAATCAAGGGAAAATTATTGCAACTTCCTATAACCAACTTACTCACACATTGTCAATCTCTCATCTTTTTCTTTCTCTCTCTCTCATGTTTACAAATCTTTGTCTCCCACTACACATTCAAACAGTGTAGCTACATGTTTGGTTAAACTCATCTATGTTGTAGTTACTAGGTCCAAATTTGAGTTTGGGGCTTATATTTTTTATGAGACTGTTATGCATGGCAAATCACATGTTGTGAAAATGTCAATTGCCTTCCCTACTTTGATTTGTGATGCTATTTTGAATTAACACCCTGGCATCTATACTGAGGCTGATGTGCCCAAAAGAAGTGATTCTGGTTTATCTTTGGGTTATAGACTATTTGAAGGGACACATGCTGTAGATATTGATGCACCCATTGTTGCTCATGTTGCTAGGCAACCTACAGGTGTTCTGACAAGGCAGCAGATGATTGCTGATCTCAAGGAGGTTAGTAAGTCTCTTGGGGAGAAGAAAAATGTTTTGGATCGTGTTATCCAAGCTTTGGAACTTGAGGAAGCAGAAGTTGCAGGAGGTGAAGAAGGACCTTCCAATACTTATGTTAGTCCTAATGTTCCTGATACTGATGCAAGAGGTGATACTGAAGTGTTGGAGGAGCAATCTGACAACATCTCTTCTGTTTGATATGCTTTTGATCCTTATATGTATTCCTTTTGGTACTTTTGTTTTGTGTGGGCTATGGCTTGATACTCATTGCATCTGTGTGTGCTCTCTGGTTTGCATTGTGCTCTATGTGGTTTTCTATGTTCTGGTCTATGTGTTGCTCCTGTGATTCTCTTTGTCAAGATTTTGTGCTAAAAAGGGGGAGTAATATTTCTGAAAATCTCTATGCACAATGTGTTACAACATGCTATAGCATCTGGTATGGCATATGTGTTTTTCTACTTTGTTGATGATGTATGATGATATGCATTAATTGAGGGGGAGTAGAAAATGTCTATGCCTGAAATGAGGGGGAGCTATGACTTTACAAGAATTTATTTTTCCTATGTATGAGAGTTTCAGTTCTGAATCCACTATGAGAGTTTATTTCTCTCTTGGTGTACTTCACGAGGCTAGATGTGTATGATCCGCTGTTGCATGCCTCTAATGTTATTGTCTGCTTTCTTTCCTAGTTGTGTGCTTAGTCAAGAGTATTGGCTACGTATTTGTCATGGAAGTGTGTCTTCTAATTTGTTCACAGTATTGTTAAAAAAATCCTTGCGCGTTAGTAAGGTGGTAGGGAAGTGAGATGGGGCATCTCATATCTAGGAGTTCCTAGGTAGAATTGCATGAGGTAGTGTCTAGGCGATAAGATAGAAACGGGGCGTTTTGGAGTCTTTGAACTAGAACTATATTAGTGGATTCATTCCTGGATTGGTATCCCCCAGAGTATGAGAGGTTGCTCTGAACTGGGTTAACAAATTCACTGTGTTATTTACTTTCCTGTCTTTATTGTTTATTTTTCATATTCTGTTTGTCTGATGCGGTAGAAGATGCTACAACATTATATAGAGCATCTTACCACTGCATGCCAGAATTTCAATTGGTATTAGAGCAGGCACTCTGTTCTGTATCTGAGTGAGCTTTAGGGAAGATACTTTCTGGCAATATGGACATGGAAGAAGGAGATGAAGAAGGTACTGCTATAGTTTGTGATATAGTGCATGTACTCAGGGGAAGTAAATTATTATGTGTGTATATGTTTGTTGCTACGATATTGTTCTTGTGGTACACATATTTAGAGGGAGTAATTGTTTTCTGATATGCTATGAAGGGAGAATAGATCTCTAAAGTAATGTTCTGCATGATGTGAAAACAGATGTTATGTCATATAGTATAGCATGTGTATGGTGATATATGTGTGTGCATGGTCTTATGCATGTGTTGAGGGGGAGTAGAAAATTCTTTTTCTATATGTGTGGGAATCTACTTTTCCCTGATGATCATGGATGTGCTCTAATTAAAGGAGTTTATTTCTCCTATCCTATGTGTTCCTTGTGAGAGTTTATTTCTCTCTTGATATTCTCTATGAGGCTGGATCCTTTCAAATTATGCTGCTGCATGCCTCTGATATTTTTGATAAAGTTTATTTCTTTACTATGTGCGTTACTTTCAGTTGAAGATATCTTTTGAAGTTGCATTGACGAAGTTTTTACTTTCTTTCAAAGATGCGTGTTTGTGTTGAAATGAAAGAAGGTATGTCTTGTATCCCTCCTGTTCTTGTTGGCTAGTCAAAGATTGTTTTAGCCAAAATTTGTCAAAGGGGGAGATTGTTGGGTTTTTGGTTGTTGGCATCATTTTGTTAAAACAATGTTATAGCAAGATGTTGAACTAGATGTGGTAACATTATGTACAACATCACAATGTACGCCCTTTTCGCGTTTCTTGGAAGATTTATTTTCGTGTGAGATCCCAGAAAGATTTGGTTGAAGAATTAATTCACGCAAACTTGTGTGCCAAGACGCATGTGTTTTCCAGAATATTCAGAAGGCGGCTTACTTGATTACTTGTTCCGCAAGATAAAATATTAAGGAATCAAGAAGATTTGATTTTAAAATATATCTTGTGAAGATTGTTGCAGAGAATATAAAAGATTTATTTCAAATAAATCTTTGTGCTTCAAGAAGATTTGATTTTAAAATATATCTTGTGAAGATTGTTGCAGTGAATATAAAAGATTTATTTCAAATAAATCTTTGTGCTTCGAGAAGATTAGAAGATTTAATTTTAAAATATATTTTCAACAAATATATTTATGGGAGGAATATTTTGATGCAAAGAAGATTTAGTAAAAATATATATTTTTCCTCTAGAAGATTTCTTGGAGCTGAAGCATTGTGAAACCTATATAAAGGAAGTTTCTAAATTGTATCAACCGAAACTTGAATCAAATTAGAATATCAAAGATGTAGTCTTTTAGGGTTTCGTGTTCGTGTAGCCACTCTCTAGGAGAGTTGGTGTAAAGTGAACCACTCAGATTGTGAGATGGTCACTGTGTAATCACTCAGAAACTTGTAGGTAATGAGTGAGTATTGTCATTGGAGGAAGCTTGTAAGCAACTCCAAGTTGTGTGTTTAGTCAAGAGTATTGCCTACATATTTGTCATGGAAGTGTGTCTTCTAATTTGTTCATAGTGTTGTTAAAAAAATCCTTGCGCGTTAGTAAGGTGGTAGGGAAGTGAGATGGGGCGTCTCATATCTAGGAGTTCCTAGGTAGAATTGCATGAGGTAGTGTCTAGGCGATAAGATAGAAACGGGGCGTTTTGGAGTCTTTGAACTAGAACTATATTAGTGGATTCATTCCTTGATTGGTATCCCCCAGAGTAGGAGAGGTTGCTCCGAACTGGGTTAACAAATTCACTGTGTTATTTACTTTCCTGTCCTTTATTGTTTATTTTTCATATTTTGTTTGTCTAATGCGGTAGAAGATGCTACAACATTATATAGAGCATCTTACCACTACATGCCAGAATTTCACTATGGCCGATAATGAACTGAACCAACTCGAAAATAGGTCGAGACTCGATTCGATAATTAATTCGTTGAACTTGGTTCATGAACCAAAGGAGTCGAACTTGAGTTGAAAATTAAGTTCGTTAAATAAATGAGTCGAGTCGAGTTTAAGCGAGTTTGACTCGACTCGACTCATTTTCAGCCCTACTTCTGTCCCAAAATATAAGTAAAAGTGAGTCAAAGAAATTTGTTGTAATTGATTAAAGATTTAGACCAAATACATTCATATTTTTTTACCAACTTTTGCTTATATATTGGGACGGAGGAATTATATATATACTCCATATAGAGCTGTCAAATGGGCTAGCCCGGTCCAGCCCGTAGGACCAGACAAATTAAATGGGCTGGCTCGGGCTCAGCCCGATTATTATTGGGCTACCATTTATCAAGTCCTGGTCTGGCCCTCGTGGGCTAATGGGCCAGCCCAAAGTCTAATGGGCTAGCCCAGCCCATCCCGATTTCCATATGGGCTAAATGAGCTTGGGCCGGAAAAGCCCGATAGCATTTTGGACTAAATTGTTTAAGGCTTGACCCATCTAAAACTGTGGGCTAATGGCCCAGACCATTAGTCCGGTCCATTTTGACAACTCTAACTTCATCCACCCCATAATGTAAGCATATTTAACACTTATTAAGAAAAGTAAAATATGATAATTTTACACTTATTAAGAAAAACAATCTTATATTTTTATTTAAAACAAAAACTTATCTAAAATAAAGACAAAACTTAAAAAAAAAAAAAATTATTTAAAATATAAAAAATCGTAGCTACAAAACAAAAGAAATTAATTTTACAGTATAAAACAATTTTTTTTTGTACAAGTACAAAACATTTATTTATTGAAAAAAATAAAATAAAAATAGAATGGAAGTAAAAAACATAAACTAGTGAGCAGGAAAGGGGCAATGTGTCACGAAAAGCAGCGGGTTTTGCGGTGCAAAGGACGAAGGACACAGAAAGCTGTTTGTTACGACACGTGGCAAATACTAAACCGTTGAATTCTTTCAAGAATTTCATCTTCCACCCTCCGTTAAGATATTGTATAGATGAATAACAACAACATTCATTCATTCATTCCATAGATCCATCGATCACATTCACATACATACTACCAACATTGATAGTTGAAGAGAGAGAGTAGTTAGTTAGTACTAGTACTAGTATATATGTGTGTAGTGGTTTTGTCATTGTATGAAGTTAACCACGCAGGATTCAGACACAAAAGGAGCAACTGCTCAGAACTAAAAAAGAGAGAGAGAGAGAGACTTTGTTTGCATAGTTATATTAATTTTATTTATTATTAAATATAATAATAATAGTAATAAATCGAAGGAAGAAGAAATTCAGAGTGTTGCAGAGAGAAAGAGAGAGGCATGGCGGCGTTTGCAGTGCAGAGATAGCTGTAAAAAGACTGTGGTACTGTTCCTCTTTTATTATTATTAATTATTATTATTTTTTAAAAATAAATAAATAAATATTTATTTATTTATACAGAAACAAACACACACAAGTTATTACACAGAGAAAAAAGAAAGAAAGGTTGAACCTAAGCTTTAGCTGGGAAGAGAAGTGAGGAGTGAGTGAGTTTTAAAAGAAAAAAAATTGAAAGCGTAATTAACGCTGCTGCTTCTGCTGCCCGACACTGTTTAGCCGTCTGTCTGTCTGTGTATGTCCATCCATCCATCCTTCCTTAACCTCAATTACTCTCTCTCTTTCCTCCCTCCCAACCACAACGGTAATTACAAAGGAGACATGTTTTCAATTTCTCTCTGTTGTTGAGACGCACGCACACACAAATCCCAATTCATTCTCAACTTCCTTCCTTCTATTAATTCTCTTCATTTTCATCGTTTCTCATGTTCTTTATAATACTATTGGTACTACCTTACAAACAAAAAAACCGATTTAGGTTTTTGATATGGAAATTGGGTCTAAAATATTAAAGTTATCATTAGGGTTAAAATTGTCAAAAAAATGGCCGGTTTATTCTCGTTAGGAGGTGGAGGTGGTGGAGGAAGAGGAGGAGAATCATCAAATCAACAAGGTCAAATTCCTCCAGAGACTCTACTTTGGTACAGTAAAAACGACGACGTTTCATCTTACAGAGGAAATTTAGAATTATGGAACCAACAACAACAACATCATCAGCATCACCATCAGCAACAACAACCACAACAACAACAAGATGATATGCATGGTGTAGCGAGGCCATTTTTTTCTCGAGATCTCTATGGATTAGGAGTGGGACCAAGTAGGGTTTCATCGGATGATCAGTCGTCACCGAGATCGGCTGCTGCCGCTTTTAATATGACAGTAAGGTCATCATCTGGTGGTGGTATTGAAGGTATAAGTTGTCAAGATTGTGGTAACCAAGCTAAAAAAGATTGTACTCATATGAGATGTAGAACTTGTTGTAAGAGTCGTGGTTTTCATTGTCAAACTCATGTTAAAAGTACTTGGGTACCTGCTTCAAGACGCCGTGAACGTCAACAACAATTAACTTCAACATCTTCTTTACAACAACAACAACAGCAGAGAGATATTTCTAAACGACCTAGAGATGCTCTTGTCCCTACTAGAAATTTCCCTTCAGGTACTATATATTAGTATATGTATGAATGTGATGATGATGATCGATGTTGTTGTTGTTTTTGTTTTTTGTTTTTTTGTTATGACTGATATATATGACATATGTGTAAGATATGTTAATCATAAACACTAGCAGTTTCCGTGATTGAATCTTTTCAGTATTGTATGTTAAGAGAGTGAGTGGTGAAATAAAGGAAACCGAAAAAACAAAGAGAGAATCTTTTGGTTTATAGCGAAGAAAGAATTCTCTGAAAAAGATGGACAAATTTTTGGAAGTATATCTGCTAACAATCCAACCGTATCAATTGCGTGTTCAAAGCCTCTAAAATCTAACACCATACATATACTTACTTTCATATCTATCTATTAGCTTTATTTTATCTTTTAGTATTAAAGTTTTTTTATTTTTTGAATTTTCTTGAAACCCTTTTTCTTTTGTGAAAAACAACACTGTTTTTTAGTAGCCCTGACGAAAATAGATGGTCAGGGAAGGAAGAAAGAAAGAAACTGTTTTTCTCTTCCTCCTCTTTCTTAGCACATTCCCTCTCTCTTTCACATCCACATATTATTCTTACCTCACTCACTAACATTATTTTCTTTGTGATTCTCTAATTCTGTGTTTACATTATTCTAGAATAATATTGTTTGCTAGTTATAGTAATGTTTTTGCATTCTGGTGCTAACTAATTAACATTACATAGAGCCAAATAATATTATTATATGGGTCTGATGGATTTATTTTTTTTGTTTTTTTAACAAAAATAAAGGGTTAGAGGAAGCAAATTTTCCAGCTGTGGTTAGCTCTCCAGCAGAGTTTAGGTGTGTAAGGGTTAGCTCAATTGATGATGCAGATGATAGATATGCATATCAAACGGCTGTAAACATTGGAGGGCATTTGTTCAAAGGAATTCTCTATGACTTTGGTCCAGAAACTAGTAGCAACAATAACAACAATAATAATAATAATTATAATAGTAGTAATTACATGATTGGGGAGACTTCGGGTGGAAGTGGTGTTGGCGTTGCTCAGCCGTTGAACTTAATCACCGACTCTGATGTCACTGTTGTTGCCTCTTCTGGGGCACTTGTTGATCCTTCTTCCTTGTATTCGGCTGCTGCCCCGATTAACGCCTTCATGACGGCTAGTGGTACGCAATTCTTCCCTCGCCCAAGATCTTGAAAACAAAATTGAGAAGAAAGAGGAGTTATTATGGGGATCATGGAGTATATATATTATATATCCTACATATATACTTCTCTTTCACCAAAATTTGTGTTTTCAATCATTTGATCATGACATTGTTGTTGTTGCCTTGTAGTTGAGGTAAATTTGACACACATATTCAAGTAGTAGAAGAGATTATATTGAGGATGGTTGATTTTTGTGCAATTATCAATGCTTAGATCAAATTATATTTATTTTTCTCCTCCTTGAAAAACTAGCTTGCCAAAGCTATTGTTTCTTTCTATGTGTACTATATAATGGACTTCTATATAGTTCTATTGTTTAATGTAGTTTAATTTAGTGTAGTGTGTGTCTTCTTTTGATTAATTTGCATTATTTTATAAGGATTTTTAATTCTTTTCATGTTGAATTTTTAATTATCATTTTGAGGTGATTTATGCACATAAAGGAAGCTTTTTGTTATTTTGAATAAAATTATTTATATTTTTGTATAATATCATTAACTATTTGTTAATATGGCCGAGTTCAAAGATGGGCCTAATTATTCTTAATAATGTATTACATTGTTTTCCCTTTTTTTTCCTTCATATAATTGTTTTAATCAAAAACTATAATAAAATCTACCTTTTGGATCATTTTTTAAATGTTTGTATTAGATTAACTCTTTACTTAACATATTCTTTTATATTTTTTTTTTGGGTACAAAACATATTCTTTTATCTAATATATATGTATGAGGTTTTGAGCGCGATCCTTTACTTCAATGTAAATTTAAAAAATTATATATATATTTTGTTCTCATTTAATTTATCCAAATAGTACATTTTAACTTTTCTTTTAAGTTCTGCCAAAAGAAAACTTTTCTTTTAAGTTTGAATGGATATCTCTTTTTTTGTAATATGTATTTGTCTCAAATTAATTATCATTTTTAGAATACTAATAAAGTATTAATTATCTTTTTTCACTAATACTATAGTACTATTTTTATTTATTTATTTATTGTATATCAAACTAACTACTCCACTAATTATATTAATAAAAATATTTTAATAAATAAAATCAACACAACTAATTGTTTTTTTTTTCAACAAATTACGTACAACTCAAATTAGACACCAACATGAGAATAATAAATAAATAAAAACTTCCTCAAAAAACAACAATTAAAAAGGACCAAGACACATTTATTTTTATTTTTTTGAATGACAAATAATATTATATAAAAATAAAAAGAGGACAAAACATTTATTTGTAATTGGTTTTGAGTTTTGAAGCTACTCTAGCTAGTGAACTTTTCCCTGTTCACCTTGGTGCTTGCTAGCTGGGATTGAAATAGAACTGAAAACACGGTTTTGATCTTTATTTGAATTTGGATATTTGGACTAATGAAGTCTCAAAGAGAGAAGTTTTTGTATTCCAACCATGCATGAGTAAGTATTCATTGGATTTTAATAAGTGAAAGTTATATATCTTCTTCCCATGTGATGTTACTGTAAAAATTCCATTATATGTAACTTTGCATAGACGTCACGTTCAATTTAAAACGGGAAATATTGCTTATCAATACTATAGTGTGT
This sequence comes from Trifolium subterraneum, assembly GCA_951799995.1. Taxonomy (NCBI): domain Eukaryota; kingdom Viridiplantae; phylum Streptophyta; class Magnoliopsida; order Fabales; family Fabaceae; genus Trifolium; species Trifolium subterraneum. The sequence continues at coordinate 12,796,564 of OX637464.1, forward strand.
GCTCATATTAAATGCTCATGCAGGTCTATATATATATATAGGAGTATATTATTTGAATAATAATAATATAAAGTAAAATAAAAGGAAAGGGTAAGATTTCTGAACTTTTGTTTATGATATCTAATGCAAAATCCTCTCTACTCTTCATTAATTTTGTTTATGATATCTGTGCTAAGAGATTTCACTATACATGGTTTCACTTTCATACATATACGATACGACCCTTTTATACATTCTATAGACACTATTTGCATAATTTATTAAAAGTCAACGGTTGTGAACCACGGATTTGCCATTTATCTATATGAATATAAAGATTTCATTTTTAATAGAACCTTGCAGATTTTAAGGATTGACAATTGACTAGAGGGAGACAAGAGAGGAAAATGATGTGAAACAAAAAAAAAATCCAAAATTTATATACTATGTATTCACTTCACTCCATCTTATACTAATAATTAATTGATTTATTTGAAGTTGTTTTTAATAATGTCCCTTTCAATATTTAAGGTGATGTGTACTTTTTTTATTTAATTGTTGTCTTTAAATTAATGTTACAACCTTCAATTTAATACTAGTATCTGTCAACATTCAATATCTTTCACTTTTTATTTGTGTGGGAATAATAATAATAATAATAATAAATTAATTAATAAAGGTAATGCATAAGTAGAATAATTTTCTATATATTTTATCATGCAATTTTTCACATATATATATATATATATATATATATATATATAGATGGACCATTGTGGAACAAAGAGTATACAATATGTATTTCTTTGTAATTTGATATATTGTATGTGTATTCTAACTAATTAGGCAAACCTAAGGGCCAAACAATCTAATTAAGGATTTTATGCCTCGATTTTGAGTAAAAAAAGACTCCAAAAAAATTTAACTTAATTATAAATATATAATATGATAAAAAAAAAATTTGAAAACATGGTATCGGGACTTAGGACCGACTAATCCGAGGGGACCACTTGCGGGGGTTCCATTTAAAGTCAGAGTTTTTTTACTCTGTATGGATTAGCCCACCAGAATTGGCAAAGTGAGAATCGAACTTGAGACCTTGAGAGGAACATACTCCAAGGACTCAAACCAACACCACTATTATAAATAATTTTTAAAATAAAAAATATAGAGGAGTATACTCCAAGAACTCAAGCCAACACCGCTATGATAAATAATTTTTAAAATGAAAAATATAATATGATATGTTTAATAGATATATTTCTTGCTTAGTTTGTCAAATTGAGTGTGTCATATCCTTCTTCACAAATCTTTATTTCTTAAACTTTCCAAAAGTTAACATTTATAATTTATTTTTATGAGTCTTATATTATTTTGTAAGACCTCACTAATTTTTTTACTTTAAATCTCTATACGTATTGGGTCTACCATGTATTAATTCATATGCACTTGTCTCTTCCACATAAGTGAGAAGAGCAAGGCATGGAAACAAGCCTAGCTAGGTGGCATAAATTAATAATTGTGTGTTTTTTCCAATTTGCCTCTCTCTGATGAAAAGTTTCTGTTAGGACTTGACTAGTTATGCATCACAATATGACTTATTATTCTTAGATTTGACACTTCATGTTGTCTTTTGGGATAGTCTCTGTTGGGATGAAGTTTAACATTTAAAAGCTATTTTTTCCTTCAAATAATCTCGTTATTAGAAATTTCATCTTTAAAACGAGTAGGTAAAATATTTGGTATTCCAACTCTATCCCTATAGACTATAATATAATGTTTCTATTAACTTAGTTATAAGTTCGTATGAACACATTTAAAAGCTATATGTTCCTACACATACATCATTAGATTTACATTTTTATTTGTTGTATATATTTTATTCGATATATATTTATAAAAAAATATTTATTAAGAGATAAAAATTCTTTACATAAATTTCAATTAATTATTTTTTTTATAACAATATCTCAATTATTTCGAGTGATTAATGTTTGTAGTTGTACATGCAAAATATCTTTATTGAATTTTTATTTGTATGAACTATGTATATAATAAAAATAAACCAATACTTGTCTGTCTCCAAATAAAGCAGGTTGTCTTGATTTGTATAAATTGTAAGTGATTGGTGGAGAATGGAGATTCACTACTATGTACTCACTAGCATGCATGATGATGTCATAGTATTATTGTACATTAGATATTATATTATAGAATGATTGCTTCTATGTCTTTATATGCAGAAGGGTGATCTAACAAAAGAATCTATATGTTCGGATAATATCGTGAATATATGGTGAATGGTTAAGTATATAGCTCTCTTTTTTTAATCAACATATGAATACAATTAAGAAAAAAAAAGTGTACCTAAGATAACCATTTTATCTATTATATATGCATGCAAATTTACATTAAAAAATCATGTTTATTTATTATTCATGGTTTCATATAAACATTAATTGGAGTGTTTTCAAGAATTTCACAAATCATTAAGAGAAAGTAACCATATAAGAGTACACTTTGTAAATTAGAGATGCAGCAATAAACCTTATAACTTTTGGGCTTTGAGTATCCTTTGTAATAAATTTTTCTTATATTTACTTTATTATTTATGGTAACATGTGTGGATGCCTCTTTATGTTTGTCCTTTTGATGGTTGATTTTTGCCTCTTTCTCTAATGAGTTTTGGATCTTATTGTAGTCGGAGGTTAGATGTGTTTAGTGCTTGTTGTTGGTGTGTCCATTTGTTTACATGAATTATGATCTATTAGATGTTAGCGAAGTTTACTTCTGATATCTCTTGTATTCTGATAATATTATTTTGCCATTGAAAAAAATGTGGTAACAATATTTGAGCATGAGGGAAAACAAAGAAATAATTTATTTTGACTTGTAGTCGGGTTAGAGGCCGGAGTTCAGTGTTTGCTGTTGGTGTGCCCATTTGTTGGTGTGCCCATTTGCTTACATGAGTTAAAATCCCTAGACACATTTATTAATACTTTTCCAAACATAACCCTACTTTACATTGAAATTCGAAAAGTCAACTACAAATACATCTTTTCACCAAGGACAATTAAGTAATTGTAATATTCAAAAAGTACATATTAATTACACTATCAACTTTTCTTAATATGCGTGAAAAACACCAAGAGATGCTTATAATAAGGGACGGAGGGAGTATTATTTTGCCATTAAAAAAATGTGGTAACAATATTTGAGCATGATGGAAAACAAAGAAATTATACATTTTACTCTCCTTCCCAATGATGAAATAATTGAATCACTTTACCAATTTACTAGAGACGTGTGAATGATGCTGATGACGATCTCCCATATTCTGTCCACTTCAAATATTTCCTCTTTTCATGGATTCCTCTATTTTCTTGTGCAGCAAAAAATAGAATACAATCAAATTGATTCACGAGTAGGTTAATTATACTCCACCTGAAACTTCAATAGTACGTTGTTTTTGCTTCACAAATTATATTCTATGATTGATTGAACAGTAGCTAGCATAATTCTAAATTGTGGCCTACAACTGAAATTGCCGTAATGTGAAGATTTTAGAGGTTTATACAGCCCCGTTACTGATATTTTATGGGTTTTAATAGGCCAAACATAAGAAAAAAAACTTATTTTATTTAGCATAATACATATTAATATAAGAAATATTGTTACTTTTACTAGAAATATTCATAAGAAACGGTTTTTTCTAGCATTTTGCGATGCAAAATCATTTATAATCACATCAACATCAATATTCTCCATCGATATATGTTGCTAGAGCCACAAGATTGAACACAAACACTAATAAAATTATGGGCACACCAAAATAGAATGTAGTTATAAAAAAATTATGAGCCCACCAAAATAGTAGGTCTAAGGTCGTCGCACCTCTTGTCCCTCTATTAGGGCCGACCATGGATTTATACAACGATATCAAAACTATAATATTTGGAGGTGGCGGGTCGCATTAAACATTTGTTTATTGGCTCATTTGTAAGGAGGGTAGAAAATGGATTAATCTATTTTCTTTTCTTGTCTTCAAAGAGCATGTTTTGTTTCTATATAATGGGTTTTGAGTACCCATTTTATCCACTTTAATAAATTTGCTTATAAAAAAATTTGTGATGACTCCATTGATCACATTTCTTTCTTTTTTTGCATTTTGCTACAATACCAAAATTCGCAGCTTAACTGAATCATATATTCAAAATTATTGAAATGGCGATTTGAGGGAATGCATAAAAATGTTATACACACGGTCAACATATTAATGATTGTTGGACTGAAAAATGAATAGTGCAAAAAGCAAATAAATTTTGATTTTTTTTATAATTTTGAAATAGCAAATTTGAAAATGGGTGAATGCATGAATTTGTGAATGGATAAATTTAATTTTTATAACAGTGATTTTTTATGAATTCAATTATTGAACGATCAACATTGATTCGTGAATGAGTGAATTTGTGACTATATAAACCCAAATTCTAACTTTGAAACTCTACATTAATGATAGAAGACTTTGTTTGTAAAGCAAAACTAGCTAGAGGTAGAAGAAGTAAAGAACATTATTAGGGCATGTTGGTGAAAAGGGTGCATGATGGTTTATTATTAGTCGGCCAATTATGTGTGTGTTGAAGTTGAGTGTACATAATCACTCTAACATTAATTACAAGTAAATGTTTATTCTTTTTAGCACAAAAATACTTATTTTTTATGATCATTGAAAAACTAATCTATCTAATTAATATTATATCGAGATAAACTAGTTATCCAATAAATATAAAATAAAGATATTTACTTATAATTAAGATCGGACAAGTAAACTATAATAATTTATTTAGTACATTTGCGTAATGGTTTGGGTGTTTTATTGTGTGTATGTGGACCCAAAGCAATGAGTGGCGTGTGGTGATTGGAGATGATAACATAACATGGATATTGATAGGGCAAATTTTGTTTCTACCTTTAGGAAAGGCAGTGTCCGTGTCTCCGTATGTCTATCTTTGAGGGTGCATTCTCAAGTGGTAGCAACTAGCAAGAGTTGGGGTTTCTTGTTCATCTCATTCATGTGTTATTTTATTTTATTTTTTACCTTTTGAAAATAAAAATAAAATAAAATTGATCTAATATGAATCTCTCAAAAAAATTCAAAGATAGAATTTTACCAAATTTATAATACTAATAATAATAATAAAGGTTCACTTATAGACTACCTCTAGAAAAATCCAAACTAAAATAAGCACTTACTATTTTGAATAAAAAAAACTTAATATTGTAATAATAAAAAGTAGAAAAAAGATGTAATACTTTGTTAAAATTTATTAAAAACTATAAGGATCTACCTTTAATTTGGACATTCCTTTAGGAGACATACATTTTAGTTGCACCCATAATTAAAAAAGTGCCAATCTAATATGGACCTCTCTGGAAGTCTAATGGTGGACCATTTGTCCATTACTATGTTTAATTAGTAAATTTAAATAAAGTATTTCATCTTGCTATTATAAAATTTATTTTTTATTAAAAATGATAAAATTTCAATTTTGGACTATTTTTAGACAACCTCATAAAAAATGTTAAATATGTTTTTTTTTTATTTTTTTAAATAAATGTTAAATATATTTTAATCCCTGCATTTTGCCTTATAGTAAAAAATAGTCCATACTTTTTTTTAGGCTTAATTGCATATTTGGTCCCTTATATTTATTTTAGAAAATGAGACATTTGCTAAAATCAGCCCTCTTTTGTACCAAATAAAAAGGATAGAATTGATTTATTTGTTAATATATAGTGGGAGTGCGGAAGTGGTCATGCTAACTTACTCTTACATGATTTTAGGTGCAAGTAAGTTAACAACCTCATAATAAATACACTAAATATTGACGGTAAACCATTTGCATCGCCTCTCATCCCCGTTCTCTCGACGGTGGTTCGTCGGAAATCCAGGCTCTAGGAACACACTGTTTTGGTCTAGCGGTAGTGATGGCGGTTTGGGTTCGTTCAAATCGCGCTGTCGTGACTAGGTGCTTGATGATTTGTCATACATCCGACTTTGCTGGATATGGTGTCCTGGTTTGCTGTTTCGACTCCTTCCTGCTGCCGCCGTGTGTGTGTTGGTGTCGGAAGTTTTGTTTCAGTGAGATCGGTTCATGTTTTAGCAAACTTCTGGTTGTTTCTTAAACACGCTTTTTTGCGCATATGTGGTTCTATTACGGTGTTATGGGTCCTTCGCCTTCAACGTTGTCGTTGGTGCAAATCTGTTGGCTCTATAATTGACTGTTGGAGGAATACTCTTTGTTGGAAGCCCCCCACGTGCAAGATTCATCAAAACTAGCATAGGCGCCTGATATGGCTCGAAAGAGCATGGTGCATAGATTTACTGGTTTTGGTGTTTAGTTGTTCGTCGTACCAATGGGTTTACTGGTTTTGGTGTTTCTCGTGTTTGTGGTGCTCAACCCCAAGATTCATCAAGACTGTAATAGGCCTGATACGGTTCGGAAGAGTTTGGTGCGTAGATACTCCGTGTTGACGGTAGTAGTCGTTCGTCGTGCCAATGAGTTTGTTGGTTTTGGTGTTTCTTGTTCTCGCGGTGCTTAGCCCCGTTGAATGACCATCCCTCGATTTGACTTTTGATTGGGTCTAGGTTGCTTTCAACACAATAAATTTGTCTACTATAATATCCATATCATTCCCTTGATTTTAGATTGCTTAGCTTGAAAATGTCATATCGCTTGCTGCGTGCCGCAAGGAGTAGCAGGCACGTGGACCGCTTTCGAACTTTTTTTTACTTCTATTTTGTTTAGGACTAGAAGTTCGTATCCTTTTATCCTACACATTTTTGCGTGGACTCCCTGGATTAGGTCTATATCCCCCCATTTTATGTATATATTTTTTTTCTCTTTTTTAATAATAATATGAGCTATATGTGGAGGACGGGAAAGAGTAGGACGTCTATGTCCATCCCTATCTTGATATTTAAATGTTCTTAATTTATAAAAAAAAACCTACAAATTTTTATTTAATTCCTTTAAAAAAATGTTTATTTAAGTGAATAATTTATTGTTGTAAATTTACAAATCAAATTGTTGGACATCCACAATTATAAGTAATATCAAATTGCATGTTGTTTCACTCAATAATTGTACTCTTGTTTGGAGTGGGATCAACATCATGAGTGATACTAATTGATAACTCAACTCTAATGATATTTATCTATTAATTAAGTTATTACTTTCCTTGCTAGCTATAGCTATATTCGATTATTATTTTCCTTGCCTCATTCCAATCTTTGACCTGTATAGTAGTTAATTTGAAGTTTCATACCATTTTTAAAGATGTCAGTCCAAGACATCTGCCTCTGTTCATCCAGTGATTAATTAACACTCCATCTGTACTAGTCTTATAGAAATATGGGGTAAATATGTTTTAGTCCATACATTTTACGAAATTGATAAAAATGGTCCCTACATTTTAAATAGGTAAAAATAAAATTTTCTGTTATCAAAATTAGTCCAATACGTCAAGAATAGTCTCTACATTTTGCAAAACTGTCAAGAATAGTCCCTACTGTTTAATGTTTTTAGTTCCTACATTTTGCAAAATTATCAATTTCTACATTTTGCAAAATTGTCAAGAATAGTCCGTACCTTTTAATATTTTTAGTCCCTACATTTTGCAAATTGTCAAGAATGGTCCTTAAAATTTTATGCCACAAAAGTTTTCTTAACGGATTGGACTAATCTTGCGAACGAAAAATATTTATGGGTTTTTTTTACAATTTTTAAAATGTAGGAAACCATTCTTAACAATTTTGCCCCCTAGATATATTTAGCAAAATTTTTATGGATATTATGAAAAATTTTGGAATAATAAATTTTGTTAAAATAAGAGTTAGTTTTACATAATTTATCTTTATAAATATTTGTAATATCATAAATATTTGTGATAATATGTATGTTTACATATAAAACGTATCAACTAAGTCAAACTACAGGAACTGTATGTTTATTTTAGTACTAAATTGAATAGAAGTATTTTATTTAAAAAAATTACCAATGCATACTTTTCTAAATTAAATAGATTAAATAGAATATATGTGTTAAAGGAGCAAAGAAGAAGAAAATATCTTATTGTAAATGGGGATAGAGGGAGTATTATTCTTATATTATTATATATTCACATTAACCTTTCAGTTTATGTTATGAGTGATCACCTCCAACACAAGTCTCATATATTATGTGTCTTGATAAACATTAGGTCACAAGTGCTTACTTATATTATTTATAGATACACATGGTGCTGTAAAAAAAAAGCATATGATAGGGAAGAATCTAAACAACTTTTTTTCCCACTGGATTAAAACTTTGTTGGAAATCAGTGCAAAAGCCATTAGACACATGGATATGTGTGTCACAATTCACATCACTGTAAATTTATTAGCTTCACCTCTACCGGATGCACACTGTCTCCAAGAATTTGAGTGTCATATGCAAATTATAATTTTGATCTTTATTTTTTTTTATATAAGTTACTATATAATTATAAATACTCCCTCCGTCCCAAATTGATCGACACAGTTGACTGTTTCATGCATGCCGATGTATAACTTTGACGATTAATATTTTTAATTGTATTATAGTAAAAATTATAAAAATTTGATATTTTAAAAATACTCATCGAGACGAATCCAACAACATCTTATATGCTAATATTTATTTTTATTTATTAGTAGAAAAATATGGTCAAAACAATATGTGTGAATAGTGTAATATAGTCAAATGTGACAATGAAAATGGGACGGAGCGAGTATATAATATGAAAGAATTCTACATATTATATTAATATTGAAAAGTTCAGCCATGAACATTAGAACTTTAAATAATTTAAATGTTCGAACTCATAATGTCTTCATCTCTACTCGCTCCTTAACACATTCACGTTAAGTCACAAAGTCATCCTTATAACTTCCAATAATTTAATGTTTCAATTGAATTTTAATCATTTGTAAAAAAATTGTTTGGGTGAGTAAGACCATCTCCAATGGAGCTCCCCAAGTTTGAGATCTTAACTGGGTCCCACATGTACACATCACTCATTTATTATTTTTTAATAATATTTCTTAATAAGCACTCAATCCCTCCAACCCAGCACCTCTTCAAAAGTTCTAAATGGGTCCCGTCAATAACTCCACATCACAATAACTTATTATTTAATAATTCATATACTTTATTTATTTAATTATTAATAATATATAAAAGTAAGCGGGTCCCATTAAAAAATATATTTTAATGAAAATTAAGGTGGGCCTCAGAGGAGAGAGAGAATTCTTATTTAAGAATCGGTGCCTATTAAGAATTCAAAAGTGTACTGCTCCAATGATAGATCTTATTAAGAACCGGTTCTTAATAGTATAAGATCTACCATTGTGGATGCTCTAATATTATTCATTCTTAAATTTTGTTTTACTATTTTTATTAAGTTAAAAGTTTTTAGGATAAAATTATAAATATATAAATTTAAAATTAACGACAATATAAATTTTTAAAATTTTGGGTCAATTTTGAAATATCAAAATTATTGAGGGACCGATTTTATAATATAAAAAAATAAGTACCAATTTGTGGATTTTTTTTTAAAAATCTATAGGAATCAACTTTAAAATGTTGTGAAATGTATAAGGATCAATATGTGGACTAACATGTAAACTTTTAAAATATATAGAAACCAAATTACATAATTTGACAGAATTCTAAGGACCAATTTCAAATTCTTAATATTTTTAATAAAAATTCTTAATTTTTAGGTGGTATTTAAAATTCCCTAAATTTAAATTTGACAAAATACATCATAAAATTCATTTATTTTGCATAGTTTGAATTACCCTTTAAAGTTACATTACCACATTTTTTTGCAAATATTCATTGGTTTTATTTAGCTAAGGTTACTGGTCATTTTATTTTGGGGTTTCCTTCAATTCTTTACAAATATTCATTGGGTTTTATCTGGTAATTGAGTGTATGCTTATTGTATCACACATTCATATTTTCCTATTTGACCTGTAATTTGACTCTTAGGGGAATGGCAGTTAGTGTACCTCTCAAATGTATGTTTCTCACTTTCTCCTATAAACCTTGCAGTTGTAATTGTTCATTCACCAAAAAAGAAAAAGCTGTAAAATTGATAATATGGTTTTTGTCATAAACATATATTGTTTTGTTTTTAACTCACTTTGCGGTTGTCATGCTATGTAATGTATCTGGTAAATTTTATTCTTGAAGGTGTACATCACATACAGGGGTGTTTATTGAGCATAAATTAGGCTTTCTATTGTTGGGCTTTTGGTGCTGTTAGGAATCTTGGAAATTTGCTTCTTAGGCCCCCTATGTTGCTCTAAAGCCCCCCGTTCTGACCAAATTACCCCTAGTCAGTTTCGGAACGTAAATGACTTTTTTTTCCAATTTTTTTTTTATATTTCGGAATATAGGTGCCGAAATGGCTTTTTTTTTCAATTTTTTTATATTCCAGAACGTAAAATCTGAAATTAGTTAATTCTGACACCTAAGTGCCAAAATTAACTAAGTTCGGCACTTACGTGCCAAAATTAACTAAGTTCGGCACATAGGTGTCAAAATTAGGCGTTTCGGATTGTATCTTCCAAACCATCCAACATCCAAAAATTTAGGGGTATTTTTGGACTTTTGGGGGGCTTAAAAGTACTGCAGGGGCCTAAAAAGCAAATTTCGAAATCTTGTTAGAGGATTGTTGTGGACTTGTCATGTTTTGGATTGGTCTTTCACGAACAAAATGAAAATTTCGTTTCCCCTTCCTCACTTTTCTTTTCTCCCTTCGAAAAGAGATGTGGGAGGAGAGAAAAGAGATAAGTTGTTTTATTAATATTTCTATTAAAAAAATGAAAAAAATTGTTGTTTCTCAACTTGAATACTATTATTAGTGTGCTTTTGAAAGAAAAGGGTAGTAAAATTAGCTTAATTAACCTTCAAAAAGGAGATATTATTGGCTTAAAACTATTATATGATATATATTTGGGTGGCAAAATATTCATATAAAGGAAAAACACAGACATTAAAACATGAAACAAAAAACCAAGTGACCAAAATGAATTCAACCCCTTAAAATTATTAACACTAAACTCTTACTAATGAGCGTCCACATCAAACAAACAAAAAGATATATGTTTATAAGGAATTTTTGTTAATATTTCTATCTATTGTAAAAAAAAAAAACAAGTGACCAAAATGAACCATATGTTTCTTCTTTGTAGTGTCTAGTAATTAACCAATTTTGTCTTAAACAAATTCCCTACTCCGTCTCTTTTGGATCATTGATAATTTCCATCTTTCTAAATTAAGAACAACATTTCTTTCTCTCCCTTCACGTGTACCTTACTTCACTCAAAAAACACTCTCTTTTCTCTATCTATCAATTTCACTCTCACTCTCACCTTGTTCATAATTAACAAAAATCTATGGCAATTTCTAACAAGTCACGTAGTAACAGAAGACCCTCATCGACATCTTACACATCAACCTTAACCACATTAGTCTTTATTGCACTATGTGTCTTAGGTGTGTGGATGTTAACATCAAACAATGTTGTTTCACCTAAAACTTTAACACGTTCAGCTGTTGATTTTTCTTCCAATGATGATCAAATTGATCAAACCACCGCCACCACAACCAACAACGACGATAACAATAACAACAGCAACAACGGTAATAATTCAGATGATTCAACAACAGAAACCACAAACAACAACATCGCCAACACCAACTCAGATGATTCAACATCAGAAACTACAAACAACGACAAAAACACAGTTGATTCAACATCCGAAACCACTAACAACGATAAAAACTCAGATGAATCAACCACGAACAACGAATCAACAACTGAAACCAACACAAAGAGCCAAGATCAAAAGGATACTATTGCTGCTGCTGCTGCTACTAATGCTGCTGCTACTACTACTACTACTGTGTATGGAGACAATCCCGGTAATCTTCCTGATGATGCTATCAAAAGGGATGTTGTTAATGCAAACAACAATGACCAACCAAAACAAGATCATAAAAGTTCATCTTCTCAAAAACAGAAACAGAAAAAATCAAACAATGATCAGAAAATTGCTGTTTCTGAGAAAGATGGACAAAGTACTCAATTGCCTGAAGAAAACAACAATCAAAAGGATATTGTAGAAGAAAACAATGCAAAAGGTGATCAACAACAAGAAGTTCAGAGTTTTAATACTAATGAACAAGGGTCTAAGAACAGTGAAGATGCAGCGAATGAACAACAATTAAAAGAAGACAAAGGCGAAAATGAGAACATGGAAAAAGAACAAAAGAAAATGTCCAAAGAGGAACCAAAAGAACAAGAAAATGTGAGTCAGGAGGAACCGGTAGAGAAGCCAAAACAAGAGAAGAAGAGGAGGAAGTCGAAGAAGGAATCGAAGAAGCAATGGTCGACACAAGCAGATGAGTCTAAGGGAGAAAAAGAGAGACAAAATAACAATGAATCAGGTAGTAGCAGTAGTAATGGTGTTGTTGATCAAGAAGGGCAAGACTTGAAGTGGAGTATCTGCAATGTCACAGCTGGTGCTGATTATATTCCATGTTTGGACAATGAAAAGTATCTAAAGACTTCACATAGAAAACACTATGAACATAGAGAGAGGCATTGCCCTGAGGATGCACCAACTTGCCTTGTCTCACTTCCTAAAGGATACAAAACACATGTTCCATGGCCTGGTAGTAGAGATAAGGTTCTATTATATATACCCTTTTATGAATATAATATCTTCAAAATTAAGATACTAGTAAAAATAAGATGAAAAAGCTTTTGAACATGGCATAAACTGTTTTCATAAGCTCTCACAAATAGTCTCATAAGTGTTTATTTCAGTCGATAGGCTCAAATAAATCATTTCTACTGGTGCATATGTGGTAAAGAGTTTATCAAAAATATAACTTTTTTCTGTGTTTCAACAGATATGGTACCACAATGTACCACACATTAAGCTAGCTGAGGTGAAGGGACACCAAAATTGGGTGAAGTTGATGGGTGAGTTCTTGACATTCCCTGGTGGTGGCACTCAGTTCATTCATGGTGCTCTCCATTATATTGATTTTCTTCAAAAGGTAATAATTATTTTTCTTAACTAGGCCATATATGTTATACAGACATACTACATAACCTAACCATTGTTGCTTAGTTGGTTAAGCAACGCTGTGTTTGTGAGAGAGAAACATAGTTTGACCCCTACATAACACATTCTTTGGGGGGAAGTGCTTTAAATTACGATCTAAGCAATCGAGTAGAGATTAGTATCATAGTCAGTGCAAAAGACCGAAACTTGTGGGGATACTCTGTAGAGCCATTGAAATGCCGAATACTCTAATTACAGTGGTTTCCTACCTAAAAAAATCTAAATAATAGTTAGTACTTGATATTATATCTCTGGTATACTAACTTTTAACTAATTACAAGTTGTATATAATTCATAGAATATGAATTGTACAATGTTAATATTAATCTCTTGTTGGTATAACATAATTGCACAATTTCACACATGATTGCTTAAAAGAAATGGTCGATTATTATGCAGGCTGAGCCTAGTATTGCATGGGGGAAGCATACAAGGGTGATATTAGATGTTGGGTGTGGAGTTGGTAGTTTTGGAGGTTACCTATTTGAAAGAGATGTTATTGCTATGTCTTTTGCCCCAAAAGATGAGCATGAAGCACAAGTGCAATTTGCACTTGAGAGAGGGATACCAGCCATATCTGCTGTCATGGGTACTCAAAGGTTGCAATTCCCCAGCCACGTCTTTGATCTTATACATTGTGCGCGTTGTCGAGTACCTTGGCATGAAGATGGTTAATCTCTTTACAACACTTTTTCCTTTTTTAGAATTTCTCATTCTCATTTAATTGTATTAACACTTCTTTCTCTATTATAGGTGGCTTGTTGCTCTTGGAATTGAACCGTGTTCTTCGACCAGGTGGTTTTTTTGTATGGTCTGCTACTCCTGTATACCAGACTCTTCAGGAAGATGTGGAGATATGGAAACGTAGGATATATAACTTCATATCTTTGTTATATAGCAATCAAGAATAATAACTTTGAATTTTTATGTGACATTTTGTTATTTTCTTTCAGAAATGTCCGCGCTAACTAAGCAAATGTGTTGGGATCTTGTGAATATAAAAAATGATACTCTAAATCAAGTTGGTGCTGCTTTCTTCAGAAAATCCACTTCCAATGAATGTTATGAGCAGAGGGAACAAAGCCAACCTCCAATGTGCAAAGATGATGATGATCCAAATGCTGCCTGGTAAGTCTACGTCGTTAGAAACTTTTATGTTCATGAAAAGAAATAGCATGCTTGAATTCACTATGAGTTTAACAGAATCACGATGAATAAACATTATTCAAAAGAGTGGAGAACATGGCCACAATTAATTTAAAACCATGAAAACATGAGATTGTAACACTTATTTTCATTATGATTTACCAAATATATTATTCTACAGGTATGTACCTCTACAAGCTTGCATGCACAAGTTGCCTGCAGCCGAGACTGAGAGAGGAGCTAAGTGGCCTGATGCTTGGCCTCAAAGACTACATGAATCACCATATTGGTTAAACAATGAACAGGGTGAAAAACCATCTTCTAAAAATTTTGCAGCTGATGCAGAACGTTGGAAATACAATGTTGTAGATGAGCTTACCAACATGGGTGTTGGTTGGTCAGACGTGAGAAATGTCATGGACATGAGAGCTACATATGGAGGGTAAGCTTTCGACTTGCATTACACCTATGTTTGGTATCACGGTGGATATGTCAGAATCACATCAACTCATCATGATTTTTCAAAATTTACACTCTGTAGCTTCTACAAAATCTACAAAATCACGGTGGATCACCATGACTTTGGCATACTTACCGTGAGACCAAACATACACTTGCATGTTTCAAATTACTTGTCTAATGGCATAAGCCATAGTTTTTGTTCCAAAGAGGCTAACTGCAAAACTTACACACAGCAAGTATTGAGAACTAGAGAATTGCATATTTGAACCCGCGCTTTTTAGTTCTGAATCCTAATAAAGTGCATATAACAGATCAGCAATAGTAATATTATTGAATCACTGATCATGAAGGGGTGATTATGAAGTCGTTTTATGCGTGCAGATTTGCAGCAGCTTTGAAGGATCTTCCTGTATGGGTATTTAATGTGGTGAATGTAGATTCTGCAGACACACTTCCTGTAATCTTTGAACGAGGTCTTTTTGGAATATACCATGATTGGTGTGAATCCTTCAGCACATATCCACGAACTTATGATCTACTGCATGGAGAACATCTTTTCTCAAATCTAAAGAAAAGGTATAAATGAAACTTTAGGCTTAAGAAATAGCACAATATTAATTTGGTATAATTATCTTGTTTTGGCTTTTCAGGTGCAAACTAGTTCCTGTTATAACAGAGGTTGATAGAATACTTAGACCAGGAGGTCATTTGGTTGTCCGTGATGAACTTAGTGTCATTGATGAAGTAGAGAATTTGTTGAAATCTCTTAATTGGGAAGTAACATCCAAAACCTCAAAAGACAAAGAGGGGGTGCTCTGCGCAAAGAAAGGCTACTGGCGACCCGACTCTTAATGTTCAATCTAAGATTTAATGGTATTTTCAAACAAGCAGAGCACATTCAGAGACATGGGTTTCAATCTGTCATAGACTTTCAATGGCACAATAGTTGTCCTGAAAACATTATACCCTTTTATTGATGTATATCATTCAAGTAGATGTAGGCCAAGAAGTTGTAGAATTTGTAGTTTGTTAATTTAAAATTTGGTCCAATAATTCTGTTGGTTGTTTCCTGCATTCAGAACTAGAGATTCACCAGAAGTGATTTGTGCCAATATTGACATTAGTTCCACTTGAAAACTGTGGTAGACTTCTTTGATATCATCATGCGATGCGAGACAAGCAAAAGGGGTAGATGGTGCAAATCAATAATGAGACAGAATTTTTATTTGGCAACTTCAAATATTGTGAGAGTTCCCGAACCCCAAGAACTATATGAGTTCTAAGGAACTAAAAACTCTCATTTTTATATAAGCATTGACAATGGCATCCACTTAACCCATATGTAATGAGTCAGGGAAAGAAGTAAGCAATGCTAAAACAAAATGCAGTACACCATCATTCCTACATAAACAAATAAACTTCCAAAGACCTTTATGTAAATGAAGAACAATAAACTATTTTTATTGAGAACTTTTTATATGTTAAAAATTATATTACAGCATACAAATATTCAACAATATAGAACGAAAATGAACTGTAGGAGTTCCCGAACCCCAAGAACTATAAGAGTTCTAAGGAACTAAAAACTCCCAGTAGTTTATGTAAGCATCGGCAGGTGTAATCACTTGACCCATATGTCTTGAGCCAGAGAAATAAATTAGCAATGCTAAATCATACTAGACCATAAAAGGATAAGTTATAAAGACTTATTAAATAAGCATAAATTCATTTTCATTAAGAATGATTATAAGTTGAAAGTTAATCGAAACTGTAGGAGTTCCCGAACCCCAAGAACTATATGAGTTCTAAGGAACTAAAAACTCCTAATCATTTATATAAGCATTGAAAGATGTATTCACTTGACCCATATGGATTAAGCAAGAGAATTAAGCAATGCTAAATCATTCTACCTACAAAAGCATCAACTTATCAAGACTTTTTTAAAATAAAAAACTATAAACTTGAATCGATTAAGATTGTTTTATGGGCTAAAATTTAATCAAATCAGTATTATAGCATATGGATAATCAAAATATTGAGGATAAGAATTGTAGGAGTTCCCGAACCCCAAGAACTATATACGAGTTCTAAGGAACTAAAAACTACTAATAGTTTATATAAGCATTGAAAGAGATATTAACATTCACTTGACCCATATGTATTAAGCCAGAGAAGTAAGCAATGCTAAATGTTTCCCAAGTACAAAGGCATAAACTTACAAAGACTTTTTTAAATGAAGAACTATAACTTATTTAATTAAGCATGCTTCATTATAAGTTAGATCATTACTACCTACAAAAACACAAGTATGTGGATATTGAACAATAGTTAGCAAAGGAATTGTAGGAGTTCCCGAACCCCAAGAACTATAAAAGTTCTAAGGAACTAAAAACTCCTAATCATTTATATAAGCATTGGCAGAGGTATTCACTTGACCTATATGTATTAAGCCAAAGAATTAATTAAGTTAGCCATGCTAAATCATTCTACCTACAAAATCATAAACTTACAAAGACTTATTAAATGAAAAACCATAAACTTGTTCAATTAAGAACTTCTTACAAGTCAATCCATACAAAAGAATATCAAATTGTAGGAGTTCCCGAACCCCAAGAACTATATATGAGTTCTAAGGAACTAAAAACTCCTCATGATTTATATAAGCATTGACAGATGCATCCACTAAACCCATATGTATTGAGCTAGGGATTAATCAAGTAAGCAATGCTAAAACAAAATGCTCAAAACTCACAAATAAAAACATTATCCTGAAAGAACAAAAATCCAGATCTATAGTAACATTATAAATTGTCAAATAATCAATCAATATAAATTCAAAAGAACAAAAAGTATATATAATTAGCACAAAAATGAATTAATTCATGGTAATGTTGACTATAAAAATTACATTATTACATAATAAATGCACATAATATTGTTACAAATTTACAACAAATCCATAAATTAGGGTTTGGATTTGGGATCCTCTTGTTTGTAAAGCTTATTATATTCTTCAAGTTCATCATAATAAATATCCCAAACACATCGTACGCATCCGCTACCACAACAATCACCGGATTCTGGTTTCTCTGGAGGCGGAGGAATCTCTTTCTTCTCCGCTTCAGAATTAGGTTTAGGTTGAATCGGGTGCGGCGCGGGTATATTAGAGGTTCCTACGGATTCAGCCATACGATAAGGTTGTTGGAGAAAGAAATAGGGTGAGGTTCGATGAAGGTGAGAGTTTGTGTTGGTGGTGGTGGCGATGATGTTGAGAGGGAGGAGTTTTTGTGTGAAATGATAAGGTCCTGCTCTCATGGTCAATATCGCCGCCGCCACCAAGTCATGTTTGGAACGAGCAAACGCAATGTTGAATCTTTCTCAATGGTTCAATGTCCTTTTATGCAACCCTGATTTCGTTTATCCTTATTATCATCCCTTTTTTTATTACCACTTGTTAATGGTTTAAGGGTGTTATCTCTACCGTCACCTTAGCTCAATTGATACAACATCGCATTTTATACGTAGGGGTCAAGGTTCGAACTCCGATCATCCCACTTATCCATTAGACTACTTAACGACAAAAAAAACGCAAGGGTGTCTTTATCTCTAAAAAATAAGTACGGGATCGGACAATTTATATTATAGGGCCGTTTGTTTTGAATTTTTTTGAAAATAGATTTTGTAGTGTTAGAAAATTTTGTATAAAAAAAATTTACAAATTTTTTTTTTATAAAAGCTTCAAATGAAAATTTGGTTTGAATAGTTATTCTTAAAATCTTATTTTAGGTATTTCATCATTTTATTGAAAAACAAATTCGATATCAAAATTTCAAAAAAATCACTTTTTTTGAAGCTATTTCAAATAGATTTTCATAAAAATCATTTTTGAAATACAACTTTTTATAAAAATTGAGATTTTGACTATTTTTTGTTCTTCAATAATGTACGTCTATGTTATATGATGTCAAAATTAGTGTTTCAATTTAGAAAAAACGAATATAAAAAAACTTGTAATATTTTGAAAAACGGTTTTATAAAATTCATTTTCAAAAATACAAAGAAAAAATATATTTTTTGTAATATCTTAATTGATTTAGAAACTGATTATAAGAGTGAATAAAATGGTTAGTAAGAGACACGATAATTTTTGTTAACCACTAAACTATAGGATAATTTTTCGGCGTAGTTTTGTCATGTTATTGTTTTGTTCTATCATATATTTACTGTTTTGAATTTGAATTGTTTACAAGTACCTCTATAGCACTATTTAACATGTCTATATAGTACGCGTGTTAGCATCATCTTAACTAGTTTATCATGTAAAACAATTTATCTGTTACGACCCAATTCGAGTAGGGATCACACTCCAAGAATTTAGAGAGATAAAGAGAACTAAAAGAGAGAAATTGGTATATTTTTTCATTTTTCAATCATGAGACAATACAATGCTTATATAAGCTAGTGCATACTCATAGTAAGATAGCAATAAAAACTACACAATAGCATTACTCAAAAACTAATTAATAGATTATGTCTAAAAGAGCCCTTCTAAAATGAATTATATGATTCATTATTTTCTTATCTTCATCATCCTATCACTATCATTTTACGAGTAAATATTCAATTTCCTATTTGAAGTTGTAGGAACCTAACATTTATCTCTCTGAAATATGAATATGGACAAATAAACTAATGAATTTGTTTGTAGTGAAGTAAATCAACTTTTGTGTATTTTGCTCCATGGTGATTAAATGAACGTTAATCGAGTACGTAGCTACAGTGTCAGTTGTAAACTAACTTAACTCCACATCGTAGGTACTGATGCCCATATTTTGAAACGTAAAGGAAGGAAATAATATTAATATTTAATTATTCATTAAAATTATAAATAATAATTTATTAAATAATTTTAAACTAATAAAAAAATCTGTTTTTAAAATAAAAATTCAAATGCTGTTTAAACAAAAAAAAATGGTTTGAAAATATTAAATCTGTTTGTAATTGTAAAGGTTTTGAATTGGTAAACTGAATAAATGATATACTTTGATCTCTCTATCTCACTGAGTAAGTTCTGTAAATTACTAAGCTTCTGTATACAATACCTCATCCTCTAGAAGTAGTAATCAATAAATATTTTAAGGTTACCAAGTCAAAGTTTTGCTCTGACCTAAGCTTTGACATTTAACAACCTCTTTGATGAAATGAAGTATATAATTTTTTCTTTCCTTCATCAGTCATCACCTTAGCTCCATCTTTTATATGATACAGAACAATTTTATTTTTATATTTTGATATAAACTTTACAATTTTTCAGGCACCATGTTTATAAGTGATGTGAATCACCAAAGAATCAAAACCAATGGAATATATATACACATAGCAGAAAAAGGAACAGGACCACTTGTTCTTTTGCTTCATGGTTTCCCAGAAATATGGTATGCTTGGAGACACCAACTCAACTACTTGTCACAACATGGTTATCATGTTGTTGCACCTGATTTAAGAGGATATGGTGACTCTGATTCTCCTCTAAATCCTAATTCCTACACTCTTCATCACATAGTTGGTGACCTTATTGGTCTTCTTGATCATTTTGGTCAACAACAGGTATGTATGTCAAAACCAATTCTCTTGTATCTCCATGTTTCAAATTCTTAATTTTATAGCTTTTTGTATATACATATATATATTTTTTAGTTTTTAACCCTCTGGTTATCAGAGAAGGGGGTCTGGTAATCGAGAGTTCAGCTAAAATCTGGCCAAGAAGTGTTCACATCGGGAATCGAACTCAATTCTCCCGAACAATTCGTCCTAGGGAAGCTCATGAACCACTTGATGTCAATGTCTTGGTATACAATAAAAAAAGAATTTATATAGTTATAGAATGACAAATCTGTCTCTAGAGAAAATAGATAGGTAAACGCACACAAGAACACAAACCATGAAGTATAGCTCATAGTCATAGAAAAGGGGCGAGGGAGCTGAGCGAGCGTAGCGAGTGAGACATCCTTTTCCCCTGCACTTGTATTTGGCCCAAACATGAGTTAGGCCCAACTGTTTATTCTGGGGTGGCGATTGGGGGTAGGGGCGATAGCCCCCTCAAAGTACAGGTTAGGGTATTCTTTCCCGTAATAATACATAACTACATTTGTTTTGTAATCACAGACGTATGGACACTTTCCCAAATTATGTGAACGATGTTTACGATTTGCATTTTTTTTATTTTTTTGTTACTAGTTGTTCTAACACAAACGAATGAATGATTGGACACGGAGTTTGACCAATTGTGTCTAACTATAATTTATTCTCTCTTTTGAGTAAAGGCATATGTAGTTGGAACTGATTGGGGAGCAAACATTGGATGGCACCTAAGTCTATTTAGGCCTGATAGAGTGAAGGGATTTGTTGCTCTAGGTGTTCCTTACTTTCCAAGATCTCCAACAGATAAAACTGTTGAAACTATAAGAAAAATATATGGAGATGGAAGTATGGTTTGCCAATTCCAGGTAGAGTACCCTTTATGGCTTAACAAAGTTAAAGATCATAGAACTACATTTTACACTAATTCTCATTGAAATTGTGTGCTTTGTGGTTGGCAGGAACCAGGTCGCGCAGAGAGAGCTTTTGCTAGATATGATTTCTTGACAGTAATGAAGAAGTTTTTACTGATTACAAGGACACATTTTATAGCAGCTCCTTCTGGCATGGAGATTATTGATTTTTTGCCAACTTCGGTTTTGCCGTCGTGGATAACTGAGGAAGAACTCATGGTCTTTGCAGACAAATTCCAAGAATCTGGTTTCACAGGCGCATTCAATTACTATCGCGCAATGGACTTGTAAGTATCGTTTTTTATATGCTTTTTTATGTATAATTTTTTACAACGAATCATATTTATCGATAGGTAAAAATGACAATGGTTACAGAAACTGGGAGATTCTAGCACCATGGCAAGGATCAAAGATTACAATTCCAACTAAGTTTATTGCTGGAGACAAAGATGTTGGTTTTCAAAATGGTACAAAAGATTTTGTTGAAAGTGATATTTTCAAGAGTCTTGTTCCTAACCTTGAAGTGGTTATACTAGATGGTCACCACTATATACATCAAGAGAAAGCTCAACAAGTTTCAGAGGAAATCCTTTCCTTCATCAGTAAATTATCTTTGGATTAGGGAATCTAAAACAGTTTGAGACATTCAATTTATAAGTACTGTCAATCCCTTTGTTTTAGTTTGTGGTACAGAAGCAGAACTATTTCTTATTAAGACAATTTATATGCAATGTTTTATGTATCAGACTTAAATTTCATCCATCGTTAAATAGTGACGGGAAAAGTCGGTAATTATTCAATGCTATAAATAAATATCGAATTAGAGGACACTAGAAAAAAGTGAAAGAATATTATCAAAAAAAAGAAAAAAGTGAAAGTAATAATAAATCATCATCATCATAAAGTAAAAGGAAACTTATCAGTCATTCCTTTTAGCCGGTTTAAGTAATTTTAGAACATTTTCATAAATAATAAACGACATTGAAGCAACAGGAATGTTTATCAAGAGGTTCGGAGTGATTCCCTTGTAAAATCCTCGGACACCTTCAAATCTGCAACAGAACATAATCAACAATGCAAAAATGATTGGTGCAAATTTCAAATTATCAAGAGCATATCATTATGGATACATACGACGAAAGTAACAAAAGCCTTTATAATTCATTGACAGTGTTACGAGAATCAACCTGTTGCGTTGCCACGGTCTAAGAAATTCAATTATCAATAACATTTATCTCATTCCACAACCAGTTTCACATTTCCTTGTTTGTTTTGTTAATGAAAAGATGCAAAATAGATTTTGATGGGTTTATATATGTACCGTGCAGTTTCTTTCACAACATGCCAACTGTTTCTGTATCTTGGTATCCCATCACCATCAGGTCGTTGCTGCAGAGAGAAAGAAGTTTCAGTCGAGCTTTGAGATTCAGAAAGATACATAATTAAAATATAAGCAAGCACTATGTATTATCCATATCCTTGTAATCGTACTCTGGTACCTGCAAACGAGTCCGTATAACCTGAAAAAAACAGCATGACACATGAGTAAGCAACGTCTTCTATGATTGATATATTATGTTTAAGGACACAAGAGTCCAAATTTTTCTCCTTCAAAAAACAAGGGGAGAGAGAGTTGTACATGAAATGGATAGGTTGGGAGTATTGCAGCAACTTTTGATGTTGCTCCAAGAACAGCATAATCAACAGAATTCTGGGGAAACGAATAAAATATCAAAATAACATTCAAATCGACAATAGTTTCCAAGGTCCAATAACTTACCAAAACTTGGTCAGGGTTTTGATGTTGTATTTTACTTCCTTTGGTCTTCAAATCGACAATAGTTTTACGAAGCTCTTTGTATGCTGTGAAGTTAATAGCAACACAAGAGACCTGCCAAACTCCACAAAGTCAAGCAAGCTCTCTATGAACAACAAGTAAACAATAAAAATCATGATTTTGTCAATTCTTAATATATCCAGTAGCTATCAAGATTCAAAAACTAATAATGGTGTCATCAGAAATAAAATAATCTATAGAAAACTTGAAAAATAATAATACAACTAAAACACTTCAACAAAAAATTATCATATGATATAGTTTTATATAATTAAATTTCATGCACGAATTCCACGTTATCAAATATAAATAAATGTGAAATCACCCAGTGAATGACATTAAATGACAAGCAGATTCTTCATTTACTTGTAAGCTTAACACCATCCAGTTCTGGAAGTGCTTTATAGAATTTCTGCTTAACACCATCCAGTTCTAGAAGTTCTGAACAAAATGATAATAAATAACATGTTTTAGTCTATGGTGTTTGTATCTGTGTTTGTGCTTCATTGCTTTTGAATGATGCCTTCAAAGTTCAGCATTTCCTAAGAATACCAATATCAAGATTACATTGTTCATTGTAAATATATTTTGTATTTAATGTTTTCGTGCTTCATTGATAGGATCTTACATTCCCTAGAGAGTTGATTCTATTTTGGTATGATCCTAATAGTATGGGATTGTATTTGTTTTTCCTCTTGTATATACAGACTTGTTATTCTCTTATGAACACAATGAGAAATATTCAGATTTAAGTTGGTATCAGAGTCTGGTTCAATCCGGTGACATGTGTGCTTCCGCTGCGTGAAGAACAAGGTATCCTCAAAGTAACATAATATTTATAACATGCCTGCCAACTTGACATAACTCCAAGGACTTTAAGTATGAAAGATTAGGAATAATGCACTTGAACTTATCTAAATTGATGACCAAGACGAAGAAGGTCTGAAGACTAAGCAACACATGTGGTGTATGCAGATGACATTGTTATTACAGTTGACGATGAAGAGGGAATTAAACAACTAAAGCACACTTGCTTAGACATTTTACAGACCAAATCTTGATTATGCAGATAAAAATTCAAAAAATATTTGAAAAGAAAGACCTTTATCTATGCACAATTTCACATATTATATTTAATCTTCCATTAAAATTTAAAGTGGCAAGATCCACAGGCAAAATACAAGAGTAAGTAACATACTAGAAAAAGACCAAGAGCAATCCCTCTGTTAAGTGCACTAAATCCTTCTTCCTTCACAATGGTCCTAAATGCATGACTTTTTAATTTAAACAGATGAAATTTTGTGATGTGTGTAATAACCAGTTAATTGCAGACAAATTAAGCTAACATGTACTAGTGACCATGTGAAAATCACACGATAAACTAATTATAATTGTAGCTTGACAGTAATTGGTTGGAAGAATCTAATGTGAGGTTTCTGATAATTTGAGTTTAATTGGCATATTGAATTGAAGGGTTCACATAATGGCTAGTTCCAATTGGCTCCGCTGAACATTAAGTATCAATCGATCTACATTATAATGTTCAATTAGAATTTTAAGTGCCATGATTTACAGGAAAAATAACAAGAGCCGGTAACATACCATTAATAAACCAGGAACAATCCCTCTGAAAAGTGCACTAAATCCTTCTTCCCTCTTTATGGTCCTAAATGCATCTGATATTTGATTATACAGATAAAAATATACCATGGCATGTTAGCAGTTGGTATAATGATGAATATAAGTATATAACAGCTATAAGCAAAATATACTGTGACTATCATGTTTTAGCTTTTAGGTAATTCAAACTTGAAAGAAATGGGAAATGGTATAAAATTTCCCACGACTTGTTTTGGGTGAGAAAGATAAAAGAGATGAACATCATGAAAAGTAATCCGAAAGTGACACTTCAGAATATATAAAGTTAATGTAAGATGGAGAACAGACCATATAGCCCAGAGTATGGCCGTGCCTGATGAAGAGGCGTCTGAAGCTGCAGTCTTGTCTTCACTAGCGAAAAAGGATTATAGCACAAGCAAACCTGACAACAGGTGAAGGAAACAAAAACGACTGTAAGTTCAGTTTTGAAACCATTCATGAATGTGCCGCGATATGATTTTGGAGCCCTAAACATCCAACTTTGAAAGCTAAGCAATATCTCAAATATATGCACATAGTATTCAAGCAACAATTTTCATAAGAAAAATCATCTAATACAATTTTACCAAAAGCATTTCATTGTATCACTTCTCACCACTCCTTGGGCTGAACAGAAACAAAAGTTCAAAATGCAAAACCTAAGGATATTATGAGACTTCACTCCAAGTTGCAACAACAAATGAATACAAAACGCTAGCAGGATTGACCAACATATAATATATCCATATATCTTACTATGAATTATAAATGTGGATATCCTTTCATAATATTGTATTTTTGAACACTCACCAAAGCTCCTGCTTCCACAAGTGAGGCAAGATCTGGAACATACTTCTCCTCACTGCTCATATGATGTCTTTGTTTAGCTTTGACATAGCTGCAATTGTAAAAAAAGAAAAAGATGGGGTGATGACTTAGGTCTACTAGGAAACCAATAAGATGGACCAGCAATCATTCAAAAATTAGTAAGGGAGTATGTTTACTCCAGCTCATAAGCGCTTATATGCTATACTGCACACATACTATAATCCCCCATGTAACTACCAGATTCGGTACAAGGTCCCATGATACAAACACATTGATGCTGAAAAGTAGTCCATATATCTAATTATAAATAGTGATGCATACTATAACTATACTGCATGCACAAACATCAGAATGCAAAGATAAAGAGTCTGAATGCACAAACATCAAAATGAAAGGTTAAAACTTTTAACTACTTACTATAAGAACACTAAACCCGTTGAAATAGTTGACCCAAGAGCCCCAGCAAGAAAGCCTGCATATAGCCCTTTCAATCCCTGCAAAATAAATCACAGCACCTATGTAACTACACCAGAAGTTTCTCTCCTATATAAATTCACAAAAGATGTCAAGTTACTAACACCTAACCTTTTAATTATAAGTGGAAACAAAGGACACGAAGCCTATGATCCTAGCTACAGACATATTAACAACTATGCACTAACAGTGTATTTTACACCGGTATCCAACAAAGAAATCATCAATTTGTCATGTCACGTGATTTTGGTAGAATGTAAGATGCTCATTGCATGTCGGTGTAAAACTAATGTTAAGAAGTCTCACATCAGTTGCAAGATGGCCTGAATATATGTTTATAAGTGAGGGCAACCATCACCTTACAAGCCGGTTTTGTAAGGATGAGTTAGACCCAACTCCCAATTCTAAGATGTTATCAGAGTCTCCTCTATAATCTGCTGGGCTGCCTGCTAATGGGTTTCCGATCGGACCATCCACCATTATTGGTTGCGGGATGGTGTGAATGTATGTTTGTAAGTGAGGACAATCCTCACCTTACAAGCCGATTTTGTAAGGATGAGTTAGGTCCAACTCTCAATTCTAAGAACTAATTTACACATTATTGGCTTGGGACTTAGAAGTGTGTTCCTCCTTAAGGTTTCGGGTTGGATTCTCCCTGGTGCCAATTTGGATGGGCTAATTTAACTTCTTAAAAAAAAAAAAAATTTACACAGTAGGTACATAGTTAAATTTATGGAAAATGATAAACAGTGCTTGGGCATCTTAAATAGTAACTTTTTGTATTATTTGGAATGTTTAAAGAGGGTTCTGGGGCACTCATTAGCGAGACCCTAAATTTATTTATCTTTCTTTCTTATAATAATAATAATAATAGTGACCAGAACTATTATTGTGATAGATAGGGAAAAGCCATGAACATGATCGTTGAAGTGAAGAAAAGTAAGAAAAGAGAGAGAAACCTCTACGCGAGCAATGGTGAAAATGGCGTGAGCGGTGTTGTTGTATCTAGGAAATTGAGAGAAGAGTCGACCATCGTTAACTGCGAAATGAATCAAATAAATTGAATAGAATGTAGGAGGAGAAATGAGAAGAAGAAGAAGAAGAAGAAGAAGAAAGAGTTCTAACCTTGAAACCTAGTTTGGACAAGGTTGAGAGGATGCTTGATGGTTATGGTGGTACATTTGGAAGCTAAGCCGGCGACGCTATATTCCCATTGCAACTTCTTCTGGCGGGGCTTTGGTGCTTCCATTGGGTTTCAGAAGAGAATCAAAGCATACACTCTCGCTCACTACTAACTAACTGTCGTTGTCGCCACTTGGAACTTGAAGAGACAAACTTGGAAATCTGGTAGCTCACACACTCATACTCCAGTAATTGCCTAACAAACTCCACAGTCCAATCCACGTCATTTCTTCTTTTGATGTGACATTTTTTGTTTTTTTGTCAAACTAGTTTAACACATACTGTACATATAATATTGAGTTCCAACATTGTTCCAAACCAAACCAACGCGGTTAAAATCGATTCGGTTAGTGCGGTTTATCGCGATATAAAAAATATGACGATATTACTAACTTGTTACGAAATAAACATATGAAATTTTAATTTATTTATTGTTTACATGATATAATATGCATATACAAAAATTGCATATACATAAGAACTTAATTTTAAATCCAATAATATAGTTTCGGATCGCGTTAAATGATATGTTTTAACAGCCTACTGTTTTATGGACTTAATTTGGGTTGAGCTTCCTAAGTTGGAGTAGGTAATATGTTGATTGCTATTAATTGATAGAGTTGAGTTAAGTATTGCGGTTTGGTTCGGTTTTCTAAAATGAAAACCACAAACCAAACCAAACCGTGCGGTTTAGATGAAAAACTATCCGTGCGGTTTAAACTAAATGCGGTTTTTTGCGGTTTCGATTTGGATTTGTTCGGTTTGCAGTTTTACATTTGGATTGGATCGGATATGATCACCCCTACTACCTATATAAAATGCAATATCTCTATAACTGAGTTACATTCACATTAATTTTTTGTTGTCGACATTATTATTGCATAAAAGGAATAACATTTATGCTTATGTTTATTAACTAATACTATTTGTTTCATGTATTTTAAATTGGAGCATTTAACCAATCGTTAGTTGGTTCAGTGATAATTAGCGCTGAATTTGGTATGGAGGACCACGATTCGATCTCCGCCACTGCGATCGAGAGGGGGCTGAAACCACTTGATGTCACCTCCGAACCAGATAAAACTGGTGGTAAAAAAAATTGGAGCCTTTATTTTGTAACTCTAGTTTGGGACTAGGATTTGCTACAGTGCAAAAGCACATAGTTTCACGTTGTTTTACATTTCAACAATTGATTATCAAATCGAACAGATCAAATTACCTCATTTACAAAATTACTAAAAATAATTTCAGTCACACGATTTTAATCGGAAATCCTGATACGTTACAACGTCATGTTGAAACAGCAGGGAATTTTCTATAAGTTGTTGGTAGCCGGCTATCAGAGACATTATTGTGGGGATTGGAATTCAAATATTAAATTCTTCATTTTTTTTAAATTTAAAGGGTAAGTCTATTCGCTCCGATTATATATACAAGCAAAATTTGACATTTTTTAATCATAAAAAAAGTAACGTATGTAGTTTATATTATTGTTAGATACATTATTTTTTCAATTAATCTAAAAAGTTAAATTATTATATATATAAAACCGGAGGTATATATAAAACCCGAGGGAGTTGTTATTAAGCCAAAATATGTAACCTCTCACTCTTCTTCTCTTTGGCCCTGCTTCTCCCTCTCTTGCAATCCTATGGATCCAAAAAGCTTGAGATGAGTTAAAATAGTGGAAGGATGAAAATTTTGTGAGGAACCCTACTTTTCAATCAAACTTGTTCAAATCAAATCCCTAAAATTAACCCTAAAGCACAGCAGCACATCAGCAGAATTTTCACACTCGAAGCAAAATGCATGCAAACTGAAAAGGTTTGGTTTCACACTCGAAGAAGAATTGAAGCTGAGGATGTAGAAACCAAACATTTTTGCTAAAAATAAATTAAAAATAAAATACAGAGCACGGGATAGACACTACCTTCCTCACTGTAGAAAATGAAGATGAGGATGAGGCTACTGACACCACAGTCTTCCTCTTCATATTTATTAGGGGCGGGTGAGAGATTAAACAAAAAAGTTGACAAGACAGATTTTTATTTGGGGACAAGAGAATAAATCTATTTCCAATGAAAGAATTAAAGAATATAGCAGAAAGGAAGGGGGTAGTTTGGTTTTCTGCATTTATTATGAAATGGAAACGAAGAAGAGCGCGTAAGGGCTGGTTCTGATCAAACGAAAAGTAACTAGGACTGGTTCTGATCAAACAAAAAACAAATAAAGTATAAATTCTACCGGTGGGAAAGCAGTGTAAGTGCCCGTTTGGCCCTCCTTATTTTTTACTTTTCTATTTCTGTTAAGGAGAAGTAGGGTCAAACACAATTTTGATAAAGTTCTTAAAATAAGTGTCTTTTTTAATAAAAAAACACAAAAAAATAATTATGATAATTATCTTTTTTAAGTTGTTATTTTTTTTTTAAGTTTGTTATTATTAAAATAATTATCTTTTAAAAGTTAAATGATAGTAAATATATGAAAAGTTGGTTACTAACCTATTTTAAGTAGGATTTCTATTGTAAGTTTATTTAAAAGTGATAATTAAGTTGAAAAAAATAATAAATACCAAACAACTTTAACTTTAAGGTTAAAATTTTTATTTTCAACTTTATTCTTAAAATAACTTTTAAGGCTAATTTAAGGAGGGCCAAACGGACACTAAGTACACCGGTGGATATTCTTAACTAAAAAAACAAATAAAGTTTTTTTTTTGACGCAAAAAAACAAATAAAGTGAAAATTGAAAAACTACAATATTTAAATAAATAAAATTTGAGATGAACATTCATTCAATTATTAATTTAATTTAAAATGGACGGATTGGATGGATATGGATTTGGATCCTAAAGTGGATAATCACGGATTTGGATCCTAAAGTGGATAATCACGGATTTGATCATAGAAGTATGGATAAGGCCTAAATATGTCACATATATGGAACCAAACCGCTATCACAATGCCCACGAGCTATTCTCACCAGGGAGGTACCTAGGGGCTGCCTATATATAGGAAATCCTAGGGATTCGAGAGATGATCACTTTTGACATACTTAAAATTATAAGACTTAGATTTAGAACATTTTTACGTAAGAACATTTCTACTTTTTAAATTCATCGAATAAATAAACTAAATACATTAATATATTCATGAATCTAAAAAGTAGATTATGCATAAGAAATATAAAAAAAAAAAGACACTCTTTTCGATATATTCTTTATAGTCTTTAATATAAGAAAAAATTTACTTTTTAGATACATCGAAAGATTGATGTATCTAGACCATATATCTAGTAATATTTACTTGTTTTAATTTCTTTTCAATATACTCCCTATATGTTTTGAAACATCAATCAATTTTCCTCATTTCTTCTTCATCTTGTTTTTTCTTTTGGTTCCACTCCTTCTTCATCTTCCTTAGATTTGCAAATTATACCTTATAAAACTTCAATGG
The DNA here is from genome assembly GCA_951799995.1 of Trifolium subterraneum. NCBI lineage: Eukaryota > Viridiplantae > Streptophyta > Magnoliopsida > Fabales > Fabaceae > Trifolium > Trifolium subterraneum. Next base: position 12,827,347 of record OX637464.1, read on the forward strand.
CAGCAACAAAATCTATAATAGGGTATAAATTTGACCCAACTGATGAAGGACTTGTAAATTACTACTTGAAACACAAGATTTTTGGTCAGCAACATAGCTCATATTCATCTTCTCAACTTTGCACCATCGGAATTACCAGGTATATATCATTAATTTTCTACCACCTCAAAGCAAAAAAAAAAAAAAGTATTTTTTTCTCTTCTTGTTTAATGGGGTTATATATGAAATGGTTTATTTATTTATTTTTTTTCTCATCTTTGTGTTTCTATAAATGTGATATGTTATAGCAAAGTTGAAGATGAAATCAGATGAGAAAGAAGGGTTTTTCTTTACTTGTCTTGATTTGATGAAGATGAACAAAATTACAAGGTGTAATAGAAAAGCAAAGGGTGGTTATTGGAAGATTAGTAGAAAAAGCCGTATAATCAAGAAAAAAGGCACTAACAATGTTATTGGTAGAAAAAAGACTGTTCTGGTGTTATACAAGAACATTTAACCCAATTTTTAACTCAGTTTAGTTTATCAACTTCGTTTTTTTATAAGATTAATTTGACAAAACACGTATATTAAGAAAATTAATTTTAGTATTAAATTGGTAGATAAATCATACTAATATTTAAGAAAATAACAAAAAAAAAAGTATGAGAAATTAAAAGGAAAATAAAAGAGACAAAAATAAAAATAAAAGAAAAAACATAAGATGCATGGAAACAAACAATTAAAAAAAAAAAAAAAGTCTGGGGCGAGGGTGATTCGAGGTGTGAATGTTTGATTGTATTTATACTCCAAAATCAATGGTCTTTGCAATTTCCTTCTTTTCAAAACCTTTCTCTGTAACTTGATATGTAACTTCTTTCAATAATGATGTGCTTGCAACTGTTGGATCAAATTTTGAAACTTTAAAGCACTTAACTCAACAAATAAAACTGACTGCCACATTAATTTTTTTCTCTTATTCACTGACAGACGTTAGTAATACTGGTGCCAAAGAGATGACAGTTGAACACACTTCACGTGACTTATTTAATTGCTACTAGTGTAGTGTGTACCGGTAGTCTATGAAACTTGGATACGTGACTGACATTGATACGACATAATATGATATCGATATGGGAAAATTTTCAAAATTCTCGATATGATATGGCGATGATATTTTATTTAAAAATTAAAGAGATAATTGTTAAAAACTACTAATAAATTATATTAAGTTAGAATAACTAACTTCTTTCATTCATTTTGCTTGATTATTACATTCACTTCATGTCATTATGTAAATGGATCTTCATGTCATTATGTAATGGATCTTTGACCTACGATCCTACGATTTTGTATTACGATCCTTCTCCGATCTATGATCCTTTATTTTGGTAGAATCTTACGATTCGTGTTACGATTACCCGAGTTACGAACTATTACCCTTCTCCCGATCCTAATCCGATTTACGTGTTTTACAACATTGTGTGAAAGCTTGTTTGAATTTGAGAAATTATGTTAGAGAAATTATGTGCTTGATGAGGATCTGGTTATAATAAAAATTGGTGCTTTATAGGTTGTTGTTAAATTAGAGGGACTTGAAATGTTGAGGCTGCTATGAAATATTCTAGAAATTGTGTTAACCAATTTTAGTCAACGATTGATTTCTTTCTGTTTTTTCATTCAGAGCAAGCGGAAAAAACTTCAACAAATTTCATCTTCCTGGCTGTCTCCTACCATGGATCAGGTATTTGAGACTGTGTTTCATTCGGAGGTGTTTGTTTTATGACTTTTACCGGTTAAAAATTGTGTTAACCGAACTGCTCAAATCCTTCAACCTCCATACTGAGTTTTTGAGTTAATATATGTCCTAATTTTTTTTTCTACTTATTTTTTATTGATTGATTTATATTTATTTTTATAAACATCTCTTAATGAATTAATCACATGTGCATTTTTTGCGTTACGAAATACGGTCGTCGCGGTGTGAATTAATCACAATATCGCACAAATCTTCTTTTTTGACTAAATATCGCACAAATCTTATTAAAATTATTTGTATTATAATATATGTTTAACAACTTAAATATGAGATAAAACCTTGGTTGTTGTTACTATTATTATTAATTAATTAATATATATTAGTACTAATATATTGTTTTTGGAAATTTCTTTATATTGACGGGAATAAAAACTAGTTATTAATTTCATGATCATATAGGATGAACTATTGTTTTCGAGTTCTGTGGAGCGAGAAGGATGGAATACTGTCCTGGATGGAATCCTGTTGGATTTGACCGTAGACGCCTTTAAACAACGTGGAGTCTTCTTGGGATGGAAAATGGATAAGCTACCATTAAAGTGTCTCAGAGGTTGGGAACAAATCACCGAACATTTCAACAAACAATGTAGTCATCATGGTTCGTATTTCCAACAACAACGCTTGAAAACTGCCACACAATTGGGCTGTAGACTTCTTTGTTTGAAAAAACAAGCTGAGAAGCTAAAGTTCAAGTTGGGAGGATCTCCACTGAAGGAATCATTGACATTCTTGTTTAAGAAATATAAGGTGACTATCCCATACTATATCACCGAAGGCGGGGAGGACGAAAGGCCCAGGTCTAGAAGCCCTACAAGAATCACTTCTAGTGGGTCTGGTTCTAGTGGGCAATTTACACTGCATCGCAGTGCATCCTTTGCTACTCCTGCTGCTGGCAGTACATCGTATGCAAGTCCGACCTGTGATACTCCTTCTCCTGCTCAGTGTGAGGAAGTGAATAAGGTTTTGATTGGATTGCAAATCGATGCCATCCCTGACATTGTTGGGGCTATTACTTCCAAGGAAGTGAGAGGGTTGCTATATAGTCCTGTATGCCGGTTGACATTTGATCATGTTCTATTCCATTCCGGTCCGCTTCGTTAGTTTTAAGTTATCCAAACATAGCCTTAGTCTGTGTTTTATGATTGGTATAGCGCACCTGTTGCGTGTATTAAGTGAAAGTAACATTCCCGCTGTTTGTATAGAATAGAAATAATCTAATGAATATATTCACTCAACATATAGCGGGAATGTTGAGTAATATTTTTGTTTGTTGAATCTGTTGAATAATATATTCATTAGATTTTTAGCTTATTGAATAATCTGTTGAATAACTTGGTGAATCTGTTGAATATATATATCCACCATAACATGTTATATTTCATATAGTAATTTTTTATATCCACTATAAATTCTGGTCCTTAGTCTTTTTAATAGCCTCTCTATTTGGTATTTAGTGTCCACCAGGTCCTCCAACCATTGTTAATTCAATTGGCATAAAACAATTTCATAAAGTACAATACCAACCTAGTAGGTGAAATAAGCATAATTCATACATGGACAATTAATGAAATAGTTTGGTGTGAAATAGCAGCGCAATGATGAAATAGAGAAGAAGAAATGGAAAGGAAATAACAATTTATTTTTGATTCAGTACAAGATGCTAGAGGATCTCTCTATCATCTCTATGGAGCTAAGCTCACTCTCAAACATAATATCTTTGGCCTGATTTATAACAATTTTAATCAATAGTTTCTCACCTAGAAATTCTCCTTAAATATCATAAGTCTTGACCTAAAGTAATATTCTTAGTACTAGGACACCTCACATTCTACTTATTATTATTATTATTATTATTTATAGCCACCTCCTTAGTGTCTCCATCATATTCCTTCTCAATAAGCTATGCAGATTGAGCTAGTTGATCTTAGCAGCAAAATATGAAATCATTCTCTGTCAGCCCACCTACATGAACATGGATCACTTCAGTTCAAATGATGCCCTGTCGTGGAAGAAGTTAAGCACAATGTTGGAAATTTAGGATTTGAGGAATATTGTCTAATGAAGTTAATTGTATCTGGTTTTTGGATAAAAACTGGTTTTGATCTTTGTAGTTCTAGTTAGGGTTTTTAGTTAATTATGATGTGGATATATTTGTCTAATGCTTGTTCCTTTTGACTGAGATTATTAAAAGTTTATAAATTTGGTTCATTCTCAGTTTTCCAGTTTATATGTCTTGCCACATTTTTTCTGAATGTTAGGATTCATTAATATCATTATTATTGATTGATATCGTTTGGCATTGTAAAATTGTCAAAGTGAGTGTATATGTATGAACATACTCCCTCAGGTCCTTATCATAGTACTTTTGTAAAAACCAGTTGTTAAAATTTTTTCTTAAAAAAACCAGTTTTAAAATTAATTTGAGTAAAAACCAGATTATGTTTGCTAAGGGTTTGTTTCTAAATTCTAATTTTATTGTTGTTTCTATTTTTTGATTGTTACTTTGTTATTGTTTCTATCATAATACTTATTGTTATTGTTTGTTGATTTGCATCAGAAAATTGAAATGAAATTTGGAAAAATTGACTTTTTTAACTTCAATTTGATGTATAATTTCTTTTTTGAACTGCCCAACACAGGAACTCCAAGATATTTTCCAATATCACTAGTTTCTTTAAAACCAGATATTTGAATTAATTTTGCTTTCAATAAAAGAATGTTTTTTGCCTTCTCACTCATTATCTTGCCTTGCCTTCTCACTCATTTTGATTATGGTTGATTGTCATTTCTTGATAGATGAAGGACATAATATCATCCGATATGCACATCAACAATATTAAGAAATGGACACTAGATGATGATGTCAAACGTAAAGTTGAAGATATGGGTTTTCAGCTCTTGGTCAAGCTCCACGAGGAGTTGCATAAACTACAAGGGAGTTTTAATTTACCCTTAGATTTTCTAAGCGCTCTCATGAGAAAATATGATGTACAAGCTGACTGTTTTAGATTTCAAAATGGGGTAGATTTAGATTTTGGGCTGGAGGACATCTTTTACATCACTGGACTTCCCATTAATGGGATGCCGGTGTCGGGAATAATACCCGAAGATGTTGTACAAATCCTGGAAAATCATTTAGCTTTGGAAAATACTGTTGCAAAAGATATGCTTATCATTGAATAAAAAAAAAAATTGAAAAGTGAAGTTCATCTAGGAAAACTTTTAAAGCACTTTAAGAAATCTACAGCGGGGGTTGAGATAAGAGCAAAGGCTTTCGTGTTTTACTGTTTAGCAACTTTTTTGCTTCCTAGCCGGTCAAGGACCGGTCAACCGCATTATCTACCTCTTTTGGGTGATGAGGTAAAAAACTATGCTTGGGGAGCAGCAGTGTTGGCCAATATCAAGAGTCAACTAGTTAACCAAAAAGGAAAAACAAATATTTGTTGTTTTTCTTTAGCTTTGTTTGTATTTGCAATGGAACGTTTTCCTTTCTTAGCGCGGAGAATAAAACCAACTGGATTCCCCTTATCTGTCCGGTGGATTGAAGAAATCCACAAATATTTCAAGCCATGTAAGAGAAAAGATGAATAGATGGAAAACACCTTTGACAATATGATGCTTGATCAAATCAATTGGAGTCCATACGATCCTATAAGGCTGCAAATGACTGAAAAGTTTGAGGATCAGCTGCTTTTAAGATATGCGGTGGTACCATGTATCAACTTTTATACGATACACATGGTTCGCCCCGACATATGCTATAGGCAGCTGGGGCTAGAAGCAGATGAGGTGGGATATGTTAAGATTCCAACAGAGAGGAAATTTGTCAAACCATCTGTTCATAAAGGCATGGATCTCAGATGTTATGGTGGTTATGACACCGGGAAGAAAAAGAAGGAATATAACTACGCAGAGTTCAATAAAATGTGGGACGACAGATTCAAATGCTTAGTTATAAACGCGACATGGGTACACCACAATGCGGCCACTGTTTCAAATATTAATAGAAGGAACTGGACGAAGGGCACTTAGAGTTACAATTCCAATATGTTTGTTCTATGAATGGTGTTGGGATCCAGGGCTGTGTCTTCGGCATCAGAGGGCACTTAGAGTTGGCGGTGTGGCTTAAGTCGTCATAATATTCCAATATGTTTGTTCTATGAATGGTGTTGGGATCCAGGGCTGTGTCTTCGGCATTAAAGGGCGATGAGGCGCGTCTTTTGGACTCTAAAGGTTTGCTGCTGCTGGTTTTGCAGGCCTGGTTTAAAGGTCTGCTGCTGCTGTGCTGGTTTTGCAGGCCTGGTTTTTTGAGTTTCTTGGTGTGTTGTGGTGGGTAACGGGTTGTTGGGTTGGGGATGGCTTATGGTGTTGTTGTTTTTCCTACCCCTTACAGCTGCGATGCAGAACGCAGGAAAACAGAGCAGAGACATCGGCAAAAAACTAAGAGCAGCAGGCACTTGTTACTTCTTTTTCTTGTTTTAATAAAAAGAGTATAAGGGTACCATTACAATGGAAGCTCAAAAATCAAAAGAACAGCAACAAAATCAAAAGCACTGAGAAGAGGTTGAGGTTCCAAAATCAACAAGAAACAAACAAACAACAAAGCAAACTAAAAAATCCAGAACTCAAGCACAACAAATACATAGCAGAAACAGTAAATTAGATGAGAGCAACGAACAAACTCTTCTTAACGGGAGAGATGAGAGCAACGAAATTGGACCTTAGATGAAAAATTCTGAACACTTGCGATTTAGGGGATTTAGCAAATTAGGGAATGAAGAAATTGATTTAGGGATTAGGGTCGATGAAGAAAAGGAGTTAGGGATTAGGATTGTGATAGGAATCTACGATGAAGAGATGAGTTACGGTCATGATCGGTGAAGGAAACGGAGGTGAAGAACGGTGGTGATGGAAACGGCGGTGATCGACAACGAGGGAGATGATTTTGAGTTTTCTGGTGAACGAATTGTTTTTCAATTTTTTTTAGCGTGTTTTGTGTTTTTGGTAGTGCTTTGTCTGAGTGAGGGTTCTAATTTTTAATTTTAATTTTTTGGAAATAAAGGGATTACATTTTATTCATAAATTACATTTTTTTTGTTGCTTTTCTCAAACGAACTCAAAAAACTTCTGATGTGCTATATCCATGTCTATTTTATATGCTGAAAATGTTACGTATATTCTACATCCGTCCCAAAATATAAACAAAAGTTAGTGTATTTGGTCTAAATTTTTAACCAAATACATCAAGTTTCTTTGACTCACTTTTACTTATATTTTAGGACGGAGAGAATATAATAATTTCACTTATATTTTAACAATATTATATAACAAATTTTTAAATATTTTATTACAAATTAAACTAGTTCAAGCTCCTTTTACTTTATTATTATTAATTAATTATTTTATGACTAAGCCATACACACATCCCATTTATTTTTATCACCCTATTAATTACTTGAGCCCTTAACTGGAAATCTACCTTTCCACCCCTAATTTCACAAATCTTAGTCTTTTTCAAATATATTCCTATACAACCAAATCACAAAACACAAAACATTCAATTTTCTATTCCAAGAAAAAAAATTTAAAGTTTTTTCATGTTCTGATTTAGGAGAGTATCAGGTAGGTGGGTGGGGGCCCCTAATTATTCAGTGTCGTTTTAGTTCTCTTTTGTCCTTGCACTTGTTTCGTGCTTTTTTTTTCTCCCATATTTTGAACATGGTTTTTGTCTTCCCTATTTTAATGGTCTTATTTTGTCATTGCAATGTCAAATTTTATATTATGTTTTGATTCAAAAATAATTATATTTCATTTTATTTTTGGGCTCATAATTTTGGTCCTCACTCATGTCTTATACTTAAACACTTTATTTTTGACACAATTATACCTTTTTTTTTTCTAAAAATAAAGGATATTCATTCATTCAAATTGATAGAGTACATCGATGTGATACAAATTCAAATTCGTTAAAAACAAAAAGGATGAATCTGCAAACAAACTCACAATATCCGTGTTAATAGCATAAAAAAGCAAATTACATAAGCCTATAAATATGACTATATTGAAGTGTCTGGAATATCCATGCCTCCAGATCTGTAGCGTTGATAACACAAAAGTCGACATTAGATGGATTTGCACTTGATCGGATTTAATCCTTCAACCTTAAACAAATGAACACTGCACAAAGATGGGAAAACAAAATACACATAGAAGGCACAATAGAATACACCGCACAAGGACGGGACAACAAATAACACAAAACTAAACAAATATGTGAAAAATCACACTTATTTAATAACGAGAAAGAAAAACAATTTGGATGGGTGATTTTAGGTCAAGATTTGACTTAAAATCACCTCTCTTTGATAAACTAAGAAGAAGAAGAAGAAGAAATGTGACCGCTAGGGTTAGAACTTAGGAGATGAGAGAAAAAGAGAGAACGACACAATTATACTTAAACACTTAAATAATGATATTTAACACATTTAAAATATTATTTCTCATTCCTTAACTTTAATGAACATTAAAGTGACAGTAAGTAGTAACCCTTCAAGGGTAACAATCAACCCCCAATAATAACATTATTCACTATATAAATATTTCATGTATTTTCTGCATTCATAATTTTCAGCATCATTCTTAAAATATTTATGCACATTTTCAAAGTGGCTAAATATTTTCTTGTATTCATCACTCTATTTGTCATTGTTTTGTTCCTCGTTGGTATATATTATCATCAATGAAATAGGAAAAGGTAACGTAGCATTGATGATACCTACCGTTTAACTATTATTAGACTTAGCTTGTTTTATTGATTATTTGTAGAGACTTCCATTAAAACACGGTCATGATCTTGATGGCTTTATCTTTGATGATGCAAGACGATGTATTTGATGAAGCAACCAAATTGTAGTAATTTTGGCATTGGTTTAAGGCCACTTGTAGGTGATAGTAACATTATATTATGTGAGGTAGCCTTGAAAGCAAGTTGCTCAAATGAATGTAACATGCATATATACTTTGAGCACCATGTTAGTGAGGACTATGTAATGTTAGTGATGAAGATTCCATCTCCAAACTGACAGTAACACGTTGATGATAGTGATGGTTATAGTGAGGAAGTGCATGCTAAGATTAAAAAAAGACTCCTAAAAAAAGAATGTGTTGATTCAATCATGTAGTGGAGATAGTGTCCAAACATCCTTTGGGGATAAACAATTGAGTACTCCCAAATCTACAGATGTAAGGGGAGTTCAATACCTAAATTTCCTGAGCTTAACCCATTTGTTAAGTTTGGCCAAGCCTGGCCAAACTAGAACTTGAGAATGAGTTTAGTAATTTGGAGCTTTTCAAAAATGTTAAAAACTTCAGTATTTTTCTTGAAACCACCTTACAATTTCAAAGGCCAGCTTGTATATTTCTGCAATACAAGGTTAAAATGGCATACGATATGTTGGCCGTATATTATAAGGTAACTTCGGTTCCTAAAACAAACGTGATGGAAAGATCAGATAACAAAAAATGTACAACAATTTTATTGATCAAATTTTATGTATCCACATTCCACAATATAGGACATGAAATAGACGAAACATGGAATTCTAACAACAATGCATTCAATCACCAAAAATTGCATCCGCGTTATTGGATCAAATAGTGTGCATCCCATCGTTAAAAAGTGATGGGAGATTTTTCAATGCTATAAATATCAAATTAGAGACTAAACTAAACACCAAAAAAGAAAAAGAAAAAATATGAAGGAAAAATACTCAGTCATTCCTTCTAGCCGGTTTAAGTAATTTTAGAACATTTTCATAAACAATAAATGTTATTGAAGAAGCAGGAACGTTTTTCAAGAGATTTGGCGTGATTCCCTTGTAAAATCCTCGGACCCTTTCAAATCTGCAAGAACAGAACATAATCAATAATGACAAAAGACTGGTTCAATTTGAAATTATCAAGAGAATGCAAATATGGATTATGGATACACAAAAGTAACATCAGTCTTTATAATTCATTGGCAGTGTTACGCGAGAGTCAACCTATTGTGTAGTCAAGGTCTAAGAAAAACAATTAGTCAACGACATTTATCATAATACTGTTGTTAACCCAGTTTAACCTTTCTTTGTAATAAGTCCATGAAAAACAAATCTGAATGGGTTTTAATATGTACCGTGCCGTTTCTTTCACAACATGCCAACTGTCCATATATCTTGGTATCCCGTCACCACTAGGCCGTTGCTGCAGAGAAAAAGAAGCTTCAGTCTAGGTTTGAGCAATATACACAATTAAAAGATAAGTATTATGTATTATCCCTATCCTTGCAACCACACTCTAGTACCTGCAAACGAGACCGTATAACCTGAAAAAAGAGGAAGGAAAAATCAGCATGCCACACGAGAAAGCGACTTCTTCTATGATTGATATTATGTTTAAGGACATTAGAGTTTAAATCTTTCACATTTAAAAGACAGGGAGACAGAGAGTTATACCTGAAATGGATAGGTTAGAAGTATTGCAGCAACTTTTGATGTTGCTCCAAGAACAGCGTAATCAACAGAATTCTGGGGAAACGGATAAAATATCAAAACATCGAGTAATTGCATTTGCATATAACATTCAAATGATATAATTTATACGCATCAAATAGCGCTATAGCAGGTGCTAAGAGTGCAAGACTCAAAATATATCTTAAAAAGCCATGAGCTTATCACACAGGAAATATAAGATATCCATAAAGCTACATTTATCTCATTTAAAATATCCCAGAATTCCAAGTAGCCATGTAAACAACTTAATATAGCCTTAAAATCTGAAGGAATGGTTGGTATAATATTTCAATGCATTAATTTGAACTTATTAAGAAGTTTCGCTAAAAGGTTTGATGCAACAACGAAAGAGCCAATATGTTTCGCAGAGTGTTATACATTGCACAACAATTATTTCCCACGACGTGAACCCAAGTGCACAGTTCAAGTGACTAGAATATCCTATCACAAATCATGTCTAATGACGAACTATTTAAATCTCAATCCTTCTTAACAGTTTAGCTTATAGTTTTTATTGGTTTTCCTCTATATCTAACAATTGGACTACGCTTCATTTGCTCCACATTCCTTATTGGGAATTCTATAACTCTTCTACAAACATGCTCTAATGAACATTCACGCAACAAATAGTTATCAAGCTAACTGACGCAGCTAATATCAGCTTCGATATATCATGACCAAGATGGCTTACGATCTAGTCAAAATTATAGGTATCCACTATCACATACAAGCAACAAACATTGGGGATCATGATTCTGGAAATGTGTCACTTTGCTCTACCAAACTGTAGCAATGATGTATGGGAACAAGAACTCAGCCATACAAGTAACTCAAAAGGTCAATCACCAAACAATCATTTACAAAATTTAAATAGTCAAGTACATGTGACTTATCAGATTTAAATGGACCCAAAGGTCCATTAACTTACCAACAGTTGATCAGGGTTTTGATGTTTTGTTTCATTTCCTTTGCTCTTCAAATCAACAATAGTTTTACGAAGCTCTTCGTAAGCTGTGAACTGAATAGCACCATGAGAGACCTGCTGAAGCGCACAAATTCAAGAAAGCTCTCTATAAACAATAGGAAGACAATAACATACATGACTTTGTCATAATATAGCCATCAAGATTTAAAAACCAATGATGCTGTCAAAAGATATAAAATAAACTATAGAAAGCTTGACAATTGACAAATAACAAAACTAAAACACTTTAATAAAAAATCAACATGAGGTATAGATTTTATATAAAACTAAAACATTTCTGAAACTGCTTTATAGAATTTCTCTTTTGATATTGTTTATTACACTGCTAAGACAAAATGTTCCTAAATTATAAATACTTTGGAACAGTGTGTGTGTGTGTGCGCGCGCGTGTGTGCAAACTGTCCATGATGTGTGTGTGTTCATTCATCATTTTTCATTATCTGTCTAAATAATTCTCAACACATTATGCAAGAAGCAACCAAAAATTGAACAGGGAAAAGGGATAAAGAATGCACTCCCGTAGGCAGTAGCGCTATACTTCTCATTCTATTATGCGCGCTATACTTCTCATTTTATGCTACAATAAAATATTTTTTATTAGAAGAGTGAGAGCAACAAGGATCATCAAACACTTGACTAAATATCAAAGGCTTTAATTCCATGTCACGGACCAACTCTACTAAAATCTTAAACCGTTAGGAGGGGTGATTCATGAATGATTTTATATCTCTAACAAGATGTTTGATAATGATAGAGGTTGTAAGCTTACCAAATATATCGAGAGATATTTTGTAAAGTTTGTAATCTATTTCTAGCATGGAATACAAGTGATTGCTGGAGATGATATGACCAAGTCATACGATGACAAGTGTCAGTGGTCACAAGACAATCACATGACAAATAAATTCTGTATAATTTAATAGAAATTGAATGAAGGATCAACTGTGATGTTTCTAATAGTCTATGGATTTTATTGGCGCATTCAAGATCCTACTGACTTAGTTGCAACTGGCATTATGTTCATTGAAGTTTGGAAAAGAAAGACCATTATCTATGCACAATTCCGCAAGTAATAAATCTTATTCATTTTTGTCTTTAATCTTTCATTAAATTTTAAGTGCCAAGATTGACTAGAATAACAAAAGCAAGCTACATACCAGAAAAAGACCAGGAACAATCCCTCTGTAAAGTGCACTAAATCCTTCTTCCCAAATAATGGACCTAAATGCATGACTGTTTAATTTTAAAAGATGCAATTTTGTGAATTGTTAGCAAATCATATAATGATGAGTGTGTGTGTGTGTGTGTAATATAATGTAATAATATAAAATATATTTTTTGTTACAGTATAATATATAGTATATAATAACCAGTTCATCACAATAGACAAATTATGCTAACATGTGTTGGTGACCATGTGAAAATCACATGATGAACTAATTCCAATTCTAACTTGACATTAATTGAATGGAAGGATCTATTGTGAGGCTTCTGATAGTTTATGGGTTTAATTGGTGGGTAAAATTTAAGAGTTCATGGTGGCTAGTGCAACTGGCTCAACGTTAATTATCCAGTGATCTTTTATTTATTTTTTTCCTTTAAAGACCTTTTATCTTTATTTAAGCTCAACTCCACACATTATCATGTTCAATTATAATTTTAAGTAAGATTGACAGGAAAGATAACAAGAGCCAGCAACATACCAGAAATAAACCAGGAACAATCCCCCTGTAAAGGGCACTAAATCCTTCTTCCCTCATTATGGTCCTAAATGCATCTGATATTGATTTTACAGATAAAAAAAATGGCATGGCTGGTTAGCAATTTGTATAATAGTGAATATAACCATAATAAGCAGAATATACTGTGACCATCATGCTTTAGCTTTTAGATAGTTGAAACCTGAAAGGAATGGGATGAATGAGTATGCTTAATACCAGGTAGCAATTAGGGACTGAATATAGATGCTGCTTTAACACGTATAGTATTGATATAAATACACAATTTCCCACGACCTTTTTTGGATAAGTATAAACATCCCACCAGATACTGTGACTCCAATTGAATCAGTCAGTAAAAATGAGATATCTTTCAGCATATAAATACTAATTTCTAGCTCAGTTTGGGTAAGGTGATTGAGATTAAGAAAGTCTACGTGTAAAAGATAGTAATTAAGCTATTATATTATTATAGCTACCTCTAGATACCGAGTATGAAAGACTTCAACATCACAAAAATTAACCCGAAAGCAAACAGTTCAGAATATAAAGTTAATGCAAGATTCAGAGCAGACCATATAGCCCAGAGTATGGCCGTGTCTGATGAAGAGGAGTCTGAAGCTGCAATCTTGTCTTCACTACCCAAACAGGATTTGTGCACAAGCAAACCTGACAATAAGTTAAGGAATCAAAATGACTGTAGGTTCATGTTTTGATCCCATTCAAGAATTTGCCAAAATATGTTCTGTTGGTATTGGAGCCCTAAACATTCAACTATGAAAGCTAAGCAATATCTCAAATATATGCACACAGATCAGCAAGTAGTAAAGTTAAGCATGCTGTTTCCATCCTCGCATACTACTCACATACTATTCAAGCAACGGTTATCAAGCACTTCATGTATCATTTCTTGTCAGTCTTGAGAGTTAGGATCCTATCCATTTTTTATTATTTCCATTTCTTCCGTTACCAAAGTTTTTAAATATTTTGGAGTGTATAAACTCATTTAATGTCACTTTTGTATTTATGTTTCCAAAACCATACAATAATGGAGAAAATGGAAAGAATACGAAATGGAGAGGTTCCCAACTCCACTCTTGAGCCCAACAGAAACAAAAATAAAAAATGCAAAACCTAGGGAGATGCTGAAACTTTACTCAAAGCTGCAATAACAAAATGCTAGCATAACTGTAGAACAACATATTATCTCATCAAATATTGTATTATGAATTATAAGTGTGGATGTCCATTCATAATATTGTATTTTTGAACACTCACCAAAGCTCCTGCTTCCGCAGCAGAGGCAAGATGAAGACCTGGGCTCAACTTCTCCTCTCTGCTCCTAGCATATCTTTGTTTAGCTTTGTCATAGCTACAATTGTAAAAAAAAAGGAGGGGATGGTGACTTTAGTTTTCCAGGAAAGCAACCAGTGAAGTGAAAAAACGGGAAGAGAGACAATCCTTTGACTTGATAAAAAACAAGCAATGTGATTTTCCCAAAAAAAATGGTGTTAGATGAAACTGCCCGGTTCAATAAAGTGTCCCATCGTACAAACACATTGATGCTGAAAAGTAGTCCTTAGCTACTAACGAATATAGAGTGTTATGCATGTTTTAAACAGAGAACAAAATATTTATCGTCCATCATCATGCACTGTAGACTACAATATATTGATTTTGCCCTGACTAAGAAAAATAAGCTACGTATGTGTGTGTGTGTGGGTGTGTGTGTGTGTGTGTGAGAGAGAGAGAGAGATGAGAGAATCATACATTCACACTCACTGAAACAAAATAAAATTTAACCAGAGAAGATGCATACTACATGCACAAGCATCAGATGCGAAAATAAAGAGTCTGACATGACATCCTTATATAATATCATTCTCTCAAAGTGAGCGTAAAAATGAGAGATTAAAATTTTACTCAATAGTATACAATTATCTTCAATAATTGAAATTGCTACTTACAAAAAGAAATACAAACCCCACGATATAGTTGACCCAAGAACCCCAGGAAGAAAGCCAGCATATAGCCCTCTTAATCCCTGCAAGACAAATCATGGCACATAAGTAGCACGTTCTTGTATGACACTGAAAAGGATTCTTAATTATCGATATAACTTCTGCAGTCCTTACAGCAGAGGAATACAACACACTGAACTGTAAATTACAAAGGAAATGATGAAAAGGATAAGACTCCTCTAGGAATTCGAGAGCCTAGTCTCTCCCAACCAACCAGCCTCCAAATATTTGAATGCCGCTCTTTTCCTCTGCAACTTTGTTTATTATTCTAACTTCCTATAACAGTTACTAGTAACTAAACAAACAGACTATAATATATTAAATAAACAAGTTACTAGTAACTAAACAAACAGACTATAATATATTAAATAAACAAGTTACTGGTATTATATAGCGTATGCCCCAAGCATAATTGTATCTTTGGGCTTCTTTCTAACATAGGTCCTCATGGTATGAGGCCTATTACTAACAATCTCCTATTGTAATGCACAAAAGATGTCAAGTTGCTAACACCAAACCCGTCAATTATAAGTGGAAACAAAAGACATCAAAGCCTATGATCTTAGCAACAGACATAACAACTAGTGACAAATGAGGCGACCCTCACAAAAGTAAGAACAATAATTGAACATTGATCCTGAAAAATAGGCTATATTAGCAAGTCTCAATGTATACCTAATAAGTTTAACAGTGAAATATTCATGAAGCAAAAGCAATTGCAGAAAACACAAACCTCGGAGCGGGTAATGGTGAAAATGGCGTGAGCGGTGTTCTTGTAACTGGGAAGATGAGAGCCTCGACCATCATTAACTGCGAAATCAAAGTAATGGTTTCAGAAAATTGAATAGAAGGTAGAGAAATTCTGGAGAAAGAGATGAAAAAGAGGGAGAACCTTGAAACCTAGTTCGGACAACGTCGAGGGGATGCATAACGGCGACAGTGGCGAATCCTGCGGCGGCTCCGGCGGTGGCGTTTTCCCATTGCCATTGTTCGCGCTTGGGCGGTTCCGTTGACATATGGGAAGATAGAGTAGAATTAGAATAAGAAGAGAATTGTGAAACGACGTCGTACAATGGGAAAATGGAGAACGCCACGGTGAAGTGTGAATCGGAGTTTTGTATTACTTGTCTCGTCAAATCAAGTTGTAAGCTTGTCACGTGGGAAACGTGGAAATTTGGATGAGTCAAAAAAAAAAAAAAATCATACCAACCAAGAGGACACAATGATATAGGAACGGAGCACCACTGCAGAGCTAATATTACTTTCTGGAAGTTTGCTTTCCCTCTTCAGAACTGGTTATGGTTGCCGGAACAGAGTCGGTATGGCAGTAGTCGGTCGGAGTAAACTATGGCAGTTGGTTGGTTCAACCGGACGACGGCGCGGTGGGGCAATTGGGAAGGAGATGGAAATGATGTGATGCCAGTGTGTGTCGCGTGTTCCTTTTCTCCTTTAATTTTTTTAATAAAGTAAAACACGTGGCACATGTTGATGCTTTAGATTGATCTGATGGCTCACAAGAATCAAAAGGTAGGTACTTTGGCACTTAGAAAGTTAGAGAATATTGCTCCTATAGGAACCACTAAGACTTGCATCAATTAAAAAATCAGAGAAATGTTGTTTAAACATAAAAAATGGGACATCTCTACAACATTAAGGGGGAGTCACGTGTGTATAACCGGAAAGTTCTTCAATACATTTGGTTAATGCCCCACGTGACTTCCCTTGATGTTGTAGGCATAAAATCTTTCAAACTTGATAAAATATCTACTTTTAACTTTGTTTTAACTTTATCATCCGCAAACAATCAAAATGTGTCCCATATACAATTTCTCGTAAACAAATAATTGAGGAGTTGGAGATCAAATTTGGTTAATGTCAGTTAACCAAATGTGTTGAAGAACTCCACGATTATATACACGTGATTCCCCTTGATGTTGTAGAGATGTCCCATTTTAATGTCTAAATAACATTTCTCAAAAAATTAAAAGAAAAATAAAATAGATAGTTGTGACCAAGAGGGCATTCTTTAATTTTTTTTTTCTTTTTACGCATGTTAACACCTCTCATTTATAGTTATGCCTAAGTAAGTATTTTTCGCCCACCGAATACATTGGGTAAGTTTCTTTGTAAAGAACAAATTTAGATATTGTTTTATAATAGAATTCTAAATAATAAATTTATAAGTGTGGTTCATCAATTCTAATTTTGTAAGAAAATTTGAATTAGTTAACAAGTTCTAATTCAACCAACAACAAAAAAGAGCCACACTTATATAATCATTTTTTTGACCAAAACACACTTATATAATCATTAGAATTTGTTTATAATGGAATTTAATTTACGTTTAATGTTATTCATAAAGATGGTTAATATGTTTCAACGCTTATTTTATTGGTTTTTGTATAACATAATTAAAATTAATTATTAACTACAACACTCGTTATATTTATTTATTAAACATAATTAACTACGTATTTAATATGTGTTAACCACTTGAAAAATTATTGTTGAAGTTGTCTAAATGGAATTTTATTTCTATCAAATAAGTAAAAAAAAAATTGTATCTAATCATGTGATGAATTCGTTTTTAACTTCTTTTTGTGAGGAAAAAAAAAAACTTAAGAAGTTAGAGTCAAATGAACGTTTAGAGTCGGAGAAAGTCTTGAGGTTTAGAAAGTGTTGATTGGACACTTATGTCACGGACTTTGACCTCAATTTGGTTACAAAATTTTAACTAGAGCTTTTGTGAATTTTGAGTTGAGGAATTATTACCGACTAAATCAACATATATTGACATTTTTTATTTAAGGTTTAATTACAAGTTATTTTAGCTCATCCGTCATTTTCAAAATTACACGGTTTTGGTTTATCCTCCATATTTTTGTAATTAAAAATAATGGTGTGATGTGTTTTAAGTGATTTGGCACCTGACTTGATGAAGCGTGACATGCCAAGTAATTTTTATGTTAGTAATTTAATTACATAAAAAAAATAATTTGATAACATAATTATTGAATAGGAATTAAACAACCTTAGTCTAACTTAAAGTACAAAACCACATGAAGATTCTTCCTTTATTTCTCTTGATTGTTATTTTACTGATAATAAGAAGTTTGTTTTTAGGTGAAAAAGCAACAAGTTGAATCCTAAAAAATCAACAAAAAGAAACCCCATAAAAAATTCAGATGATAAACAATAAGAAGAAACTCATATCCAAATCTAAGATACAAAAGGTATTTCCATATAAGAAAAATATTTTTCGGTCTAATTGTTTCAAAAAGTTTTTCCATGTCTATGCGCACTTCGATCTTGTCAACCAGAGCACTTTAAAGAGTTTGGTGGGGTGCTTTTGCTTCATCGTCGTGGTTTATCCCTCATTTTCCTATTGGGATTCATAATATTGGATTGTTTAGAAATTTGGATGTTGTGGTGGTGGTGGTGTAGTAGTTTGTGCCGCGGGAATATGCGGGGAGCCATTAAGGTTAATTTGATAGTCCTGGAGAGATGGACGAATGATTCATTGTGATAAGAGCACAAAGAAATGTGGTTTTGATCCATCTTTTTTTTCTTCTTTGTCTGAAATCATCAATTTGCATCATGTTTTCTTTCATCTTAACTTAATAGGTAGTTTCTACATATCTAGTTTTGATTCATTGCAAACTCAATCAATGAATTGGGTGTCAAAATTTGAAAAATAAATATTCTCATCATTTTGCCTTTCTCAAACATGTAGATATTTTGTAATTTTATGTTATCAAAACAGATGCATTGAGTTTTTCACTTATTCATCATTCTAAATTTTAGTGATTATGTATATGTTTTTTTGGATTTATTTTTTACAAAAATTTAGGGTGAGGGAATGATGTCATGATCCAAAGAGTCGGATTTAAGATGTGTCTTTTTACCATTAGACCATACCCTTAAAGTTTTTTTTTTTGGATTCTACCAACGTGATTAATAAAAAAAAAAAGAAGTAAAAAAATACCTACATTCCTATGCAAATAATTAATGATATTAAATTATTAAAAAAAAATACTATAATTAATTATAAAACTCATAATCCACTTTTTTTTTCTTGACTAATTTATAATTACACCTTACATGTTATCTCAATAATAATATTTTTTCCAATTTAAAATTTCCCTTTTTATAATTTTCGTTTTTTCATATTCTGAATTTAGAAAATTTATAATAATCCACCAACCTTTTTACTTTTTTAAAACAGTTGACTACAAAGTTAGTAAATACTATAAGATATTTTATATTTTTGGTAAGAAAAATAAAAAATAAGAGAAGAAATTTCATATTTTTCTTTTTAAACAAGATATTTTATACTGAGAAAATATGACATACACCGATAATATACAATAACCAATATCCACCATATATCCCGCCAAATCACCAGATTTGCACATTATACCTCACTTTTTTTTCCTGTCTAGTAGTCTAGTGACTAGAAAATTTACCTTAAAAGTTGATAAGTGGAATGTCGGAGTTCGAACCTCAACTCCTGCATAATATATGCAATATCCCTACCAATTAAGTTACGCTCACGGGTATAATAATTCACTTTTAATGTGAGGTGGAACAATAACATAATTGTATTGGACGGTGTGTGTAATAATATTTTACTAATTCTTAATTACTACCGTGTCCCTATTTAACTACACCTCCTCGTTCCGTTCTCATTTCATCGTCTTACCATTCTTTTTTCTTTCAGGTTTTTAGTTTTTAGTTTTTTCATTTTTTATTTTTATTTTATTAATAACCTCTCTCTCTCTCTCTCTCTCTCTCTCTCTCCGTATTGCAGTTGACATTATCACTTCATTGCTCTTTGCATGTGCAAATTAGGGTTTGAATTTTCTCCTTCTAAATCCATGAAACCAGATCTACATATATTGCATGCGATTATATTGATTAGCTTCATAATTTATCTTAATTTAGGCTGAATATATTGATTCATAAATTTGTATTGGATTGGTTTGATTACATTGTTTGTTAATTCAGTGCGCTCTATTATGACTAGAATGTTAAATCTGTGATAATTTGCGTTGACTGTTTCAGTAAAGTCATAATATAGGTTTCTGCGGATTTTTACAATCAAAATTCATATTGTATAGTTCACTTTTGATTTCAATTGTATGTATTTTGATTTGATTTGGAGCTTTTCATTCACTACTATGTCTGGTTGAACTTGAATTATGTAAATTTTGACCAAATGTAATTTTGAGATTTTATAATGAAATGATTTATTATTTAGATATTTTATGTTAAACAGAACCTAATTTTCATTTTATCACAATTAGAGAAATTGCTTATTATAATTAAAATCTGATTTGATTTTTTCTTCTTCAAATTCTGTTGTAATAAATAATAGCTTTTGGGTTTTCCCCCTTTAATTTTGATAATCCTCTTATATGTATGCATGTTGATGTATGATGCAGGTTAAATTAACCTAGTTTGATAAAATGGGAGGTGGATTTAGAGTGCTGCACTTAGTAAGACCGTTTCTCTCATTCCTTCCTGAAGTTCAGACCGCAGACAGGAAAGTTCCGTTTAGAGAGAAGGTCATATATACTGTGATCTCTCTTTTCATTTTCCTGGTTTGTAGTCAGCTTCCTCTATATGGGATACACTCGACAACAGGTGCAGATCCGTTCTATTGGATGCGTGTTATCCTTGCTTCAAACCGTGGAACTGTCATGGAGCTCGGAATCACTCCCATTGTGACTTCTGGACTGGTCATGCAGCTTCTGGCTGGGTCAAAGATCATTGAAGTAGACAATAATGTACGAGAGGATCGGGCCCTTTTGTAAGTGGCTTTATTTGTACAGCTTTTATTCTTTAATGAACATGTTTATATTTTCTCACTATATGTCATTATTTTCAGCTAGTTTTACATCTGTGATTATCAGCGTATATCATACTCTAGAATTGCAACTGTGTATGTTTTATTTTATTGCTATTATGTTTAGTTGATTCAGATGTAGTTTAGCTGTTACGGCTGTCACATGATTGCTGAGTATGCTTTATTCTATGAGATGAAATCATTATTAGTCTTCTGGCTGTAGCGGTTGTCCATTTGACATGCATTTCTTCATTTAGGTGTATGAAATATAATTTATTAGGCACATGTCATGTTGTATCTCCTGTTGTCTTTATGAGGTTTTCACTATTTAGGGCAGCATATTGTGTTCTATACTGTATATTGACTTAAATTCCTTTTCTATGGCAGGAACGGAGCACAGAAGCT
This sequence comes from Trifolium subterraneum, assembly GCA_951799995.1. Taxonomy (NCBI): domain Eukaryota; kingdom Viridiplantae; phylum Streptophyta; class Magnoliopsida; order Fabales; family Fabaceae; genus Trifolium; species Trifolium subterraneum. The sequence goes on from OX637464.1 coordinate 12,848,668, forward strand.
ACTTGGTATTTTGATAGCTGTTGGAGAGGCAGTTGCCTACGTTCTTTCAGGGATGTATGGTAGTGTGGGCCAACTTGGAGTGGGAAATGCTATCCTCATCATCGTCCAGCTCTTTTTTGCGGGTATTATTGTGATATGTTTAGACGAGCTTCTACAAAAAGGATATGGTCTAGGTTCTGGAATTTCCCTATTCATAGCGACTAATATCTGGTAGGTTTTTAGTCCCTGCTAATAAAATATATCCAGCTGTAGTCTATGAAATTTTGCTGTCGTATAGAAACTACTAATCACCAGGGCATCTCACCTTTGTCGAAAACTTAGAAGCATTTCTCGTTATTTTACAGTGAAAACATTATATGGAAGGCATTTAGTCCTACCACCATTAACAGTGGACGTGGAGCTGAATTTGAGGGTGCCGTTATTGCTCTCTTCCATTTGTTGATAACTAGAACTGACAAGGTCCGTGCTCTTCGTGAAGCATTTTACCGGCAGAATCTTCCCAACGTGACAAATCTTCTTGCTACGGTCTTGATCTTCCTAATTGTGATATACTTCCAAGGTTTCCGTGTGGTCTTGCCTGTAAGGTCAAAGAATGCTCGTGGACAGCAGGGTTCATATCCAATCAAACTGTTCTATACCTCCAACATGCCCATTATTCTTCAGTCTGCCCTTGTTTCCAATCTCTACTTCATCTCTCAGGTAATAATTATAGTGTTTATGATAGGCTGGGGGTAGCATTTTTGGATTTTCTGTTATACCAATCTAATCTTACTGGAATTGTTCAGCTTCTCCACCGCAAGTACAGTGGAAACTTCATTGTAAATCTGTTGGGGAAATGGAAGGAATCTGAATATGGAGGTGGTCATTCAATTCCTGTTGGTGGTATTGCATACTATATCACTGCACCATCCAGGTAAAAGACTTGTTTCCAATTATATGTACGATAGTCCACGTGCCTTTTATGGTATACTAATATAATATAAATCCATTTTTTTTTCTTCTGCATATGTTTTGCAGTTTAGCTGATATGGCAGCCAATCCTTTCCACGCTTTGTTCTATCTTGTGTTTATGCTGTCAGCCTGCGCCTTGTTCTCTAAAACTTGGATTGAGGTCTCTGGCTCATCTGCTAGGGATGTTGCCAAACAGTTGAAGGTATACTAGCTAACTATTTTTTCTCTTCACCATACATACCTTCATTTTTTCCAAACTTATAACATTTTTGCAATATAATGACTAATGAACCTGCTGTGTTAAGATTTCTGCTTTTATTAGAAAAGTTTCACCTGGTAATAAGCAGGGTAGTTTATGATACATTCAACCATTTGAATTTAGTTTCCTTGTTGACATGATATAATACTTATATGAAGCAGATATTAGTTGTTTAGTTTTGAACAGGCAATAGTTAGTGACTTTTGCTTTTACCGATTCAAGTTCTGCATCAAATTTTACTTGGAATCCTTAAAATAAGAAACCGATATGTTTATCCATAGTGTATGCAACAATGTCTTTTTCCTCTCTTTGTCACGTTTCTATGTTGTTTATGATTCGGGGTTAGGTCAATAGTTTGTGCAACTTCAATTTTGAAACCGAGTTTGTTGCTGGCAGCTCTGTTTTATCAGATGGGAATTTCATCTTTGTATTAAAGTTCATCTGAGTGAGTAATATCTGTAATGTTAGGTCTTTAAATTTCAACGATGTTTTTGAATTTGCAGGAACAACAAATGGTTATGCCTGGACATCGTGAGTCAAACTTGCAGAAAGAGCTAAACCGATACATCCCCACTGCTGCAGCATTTGGAGGCATGTGTATTGGTGCCCTGACAGTGTTAGCAGATTTTATGGGAGCAATAGGTTCAGGGACAGGGATTTTGCTTGCAGTAACAATCATCTATCAGTACTTTGAAACATTTGAGAAGGAAAGAGCCAGTGAGCTTGGCTTCTTTGGTTTCTAAGTTTTGCTAGGCAATTACTTCTGTTGTGACACTTACCCTTGTATCAAGTTATCACTGTACTTTAGATCGTTTAAGATGAAGAGTAGTTTTTTTTTTGTTGCATGTTTTTATCAACTGAGGGAATAAACATATCATAGTAATTTTGTTTTATTTTGATTTTTTTTGCATACTTGTGATTTTCTTTGGACCCATATAAGTGCATGTAGTTATAGTATACTCTTAGTTTTTCCACTTTATTAACTAGTCGCTTTAAAAAAATAAAATCTCACATGCAAAAATTGGGATTATTGCAATGGTGTGCCAGTGAATGCGTCCCAAACATTATTTCTTATAAATTTATTTAACTCTTCACATAGGTTAGAAGTGAAACCAAATGAGTTTTTAAAAATAAATTGAATAACTAGAAATAAGGTAGGGTTGGTACCCAAAGGACATGCCACCTATGGAGATAACAACAAATGTGCTATATTTGGTGAAGATAGTGTAGGTAATCCATCAACCACCACTATCTCAAATGTTTTTCTAGTTGAAAGACCTAAGCAGCATAATCTTCTTACCATAACTCAATTATCTGACAAAGGATATAAAATCACTTTCACAAACCTTGGTTGTATGATTGAACACAATGATAAGAAGGATCTTACGTCTAAGGGCAAAGGTAAAGCTCCTCAAAAGAGTGAAAGTGAAGGTAGAAGAGCTTATATAGCCTGGGGAAGTGAAAGCGACTCATCTACCACTGATAGCTCAAGTGAGGATGAAGGAGTGACAAATCTATGCTTCATGGCTAAACATCACAACAAATAGAAAGGTAAATGCTTCGGTGGCAATGGGTTATGGCGTGGTGATTGTTGATGATGTTTGGTCTATGGTGGGCTGATATTACAAGAGAATAGTAGTGAAGATAGACAAGTGTTGAGATGGTTCTAAAAGTATATGCTTCTAAGATTCTCATTGACATCTTCACATTTGATTACGTTAGACATTTCTAGGCCACACAACTAACCACAATATATGCTTTAGACATGTTAATGAGGATCCTTTGACTTCACCAACGCAAGAGGCTGCTTGGAGGATTCATCAAACACGGTAAAAAAAGCTCAGCCTCAGCCACTCATTTGTCTTACCCAATACTATTAAGGACATTAATTGCTGTGAAAATACGAGTTTGAAACCTCTCTAATGACAAAATGATGTTGCTGCAATCTCATCTACTCATTTTAGTTTATCAACACAGGATGAAAAACATGAGACAGCTAAAGAGGATCCAAGTCCGTAAAAATACTCATACCATGAAATTATTTGTAAATTGCATATGCTTTATGTTATGATATGAGGTTGCATTGATTTGATGTAAACTGTCATTAGGCTCTCATAGCATGCATAAAAAATCACGAAAAGGATGAGATTAAACGGAAATGAGGTGTAGCATAGCAAGCACGGAAAAAGTCTGGTAATATTAGTTCTACAAATTGAACACAACTAAAAGTTAAAGAAGGGATTGCATTCAAGTTATAGCTTGCAACTCCAATTCCAGTTGCTCATGAACACATGATTGAGGTTATTGTAGTTCAGTGGACATCCAATTGGGTCTAAAGCTCCACCATCAAAAATCAATTCTACAACATTGGTTAAAAATTGATAAATAAATTTCCGGCAAAAAGAGCCTGATAATACACAGGGGAAAATGAAAATGAAAAAAGTAGAGAGGTATGAGCATAATATGAGCCCGGCAAAGTTTTCAAATACAAGAAAATATAACAGCTTTGCATTATGAAAAGTCCTTCAGTGCTCCATAACTTGCCAATGGAAACTTGGGCGTGAGGCACTAGCTGCTACAAAAACAAAACCTCTTCGCCATGTTTCATTTTTCATCCTGACATTTTCCTGGGCAATTCCAAATATGCCAATTAGATATTGAAATTGGAAAAAATCTTTAGCATTTAAAGAAATGTATATACTAATATACTATAGCTCTATGACATGCATATAAACATAGAACATGCGAGGTTACTAAAAAAAAAAAAACAGAGAGCATGAGATGCTTATGTTCCCACATGATAGACTAATGTTTATTTTTAATTTGTGATGCATGTTTTAATTTGAAATTTTACTTTATGCTGTCACAGTTTTTAGTACAGAACTATTGCCATGCAATAATAATTATCAATCTCCAATCATCCAACACTTCGCCTCCTTCTGTTTAAAGTAAATATCACACCACTGGAGGAGTCGGTTTCACATTGAAATAATACAAATACAGAAAAGGTAGACATTGGTTAGGATTTTGCTCACCTACAGTATTTTGTCTAAAGGAGGGATAATTTAATCTCTCCAAACCTAAGAGCTTCAAACTTTGGTCGTTGTTAGAACAGTGCTGCAATGCACCAAAAATTTCTTTTCCTTTCTTCCCCTACAAATAGTCATCGTATAACTAACTACATCAAAGAGCCTCAAACCTTAGTCAAGGAAAAAGGAGCACAGCTCATTATGTTACTTTCAAATTATTTATTTCTATTTAGATGCAAACAATAGTATTCTATAATTCCCACCCTATGTCTATTCAATCAAACACAAATAGACCACCTGAGGCTACCAATATGACAAACAAATACCTACGAGGATATCTCACCTCACATAAGCATGTCAATTTCATTTTCAGAAACTTATATCAAACAGTTTCTTTAGATAAGCCTCAAGCAATGATCTTAGTACCTAAAATCCATCTTTGATTTTACTAGCTACCTAGATACTTACATTAGTGTTTGGATATCCTTGTAAAAATGACTTCTAACAACTTATGGTATGCCTAAAGCTCCCCAAGGTAGCTAATTGAATACTAGTAAGCCTTATTTAAATTGTTCACCAAAGACACATCTTGAACAAAATTCTCAATGCCACAAGTTTTTATTTGGCGGGCAGTTATGTAGCACAAACACTTCGAATTGAAAATGTGTCTGGTGTTCAACACATGCCAATATCTAGCACAGACACACTTCGTAACATTCAATCACAATCTTTTTTCTTAAACTATTATCGTGTCATGTCCGATGTCAATGTCATTGTTTCATAGGCGAGCAATATAGCAATATAGCAACATTGCAATCATCAAAACACACCCATTCATTCTACACAAAACAGCAAAATTAATCTCTAATAATCCACATAAACACAAATTAGTACCTTATTATTATTATTATTATTATTCCATAGAAGCTTTTGCTCCAACCTCCTTCAACTTAGCAATAATACTCTCGGCTTCTTCCTTCGTCACACCTTTCTTCAAAAGAGTAGGCGCTTTCTCCACCAAATCCTTAGCTTCCTTCAAACCCAAACTAGTAAAAGTCCTAACTTCCTTAATAATCTTAATCTTCGCCGCCGCATCAAAACCATCAAGCTTAACATCAAACGCCGTTTTCTCAACCTTCTTCTCTTCCCCTCCTTTTTCTCCACCACCCCCTTTCACTCCACCCAAACCCCTCGGCATTCCCCTGATTCCCATTCCCGGAACCATCAACATCATAATCGGAAGCTCATTGATTCCTTTTTTCTCTCGCATCACTTCAACAAGGTCCATAACTTCCAAAAGCGTTAATCCAGTGAGTTCATCCACGATCCCGGATACTTTCTCGGATTCTTGCGACGCGGTGTTGAAATTGCGTATTGAGGTGAATTTGCATTGGGAATTTGGATTTGGTGTTGTGATGTAGGGTTTTGAAATTTGAGGAGAAGGGAAATTAGGGTTTTGAATTAGGGTTTTTCGGAGAAGTGAAAATTGTAAGAAGCGTGAATATTTCATCGTTAATAACGGTGACGGTGGTGGAAAAATGTTGTTAGTGGTTTGTTCTGTTTTTCATTGTCGCATATTGAACGGTGTAACGGTTTTGGTGATTTAGTTTGAGTTATGTCGGAGGTTAGATTCGTAAATGATGTTTTCTGGCATAAACCCTATACACGAAGATGATGGTGTTTTTGTTTTACGATTTTACCCCTCACTTTATGTTTAAACTTTTACTAATTTTTTAGTGATGATTTATTTTGTTCCCAAAAACATGGATGCAATGTATGATGTGAGAAAAATTATTTTTATAAAATATATATTTGAGTGCTGCGTTGCCTAAGTGTAAGCACGGTATCGATATTCAATATGAGTGTTGGTACGAGGTACTACATTTTTAGAAAAATTAATGTATGAGTATGACATAAATTAAGATATATATTCGATACTAGTACGGATACGTATTTGGTACTAGTAATCTCCCTTAATGGTAAATAGATTTAAAATGTGTTGAAATTTTATCATATTTAGAATGAATAATTTAAGGTTTGTTCTAATTTTATGATCTTAATGTTTATTGAATGAAATATTTAAGGTTTGTTATAGTAATTTTATAAATTTTTTTTCTTAGATGATGTGGTAATTCACTGAAATTAAACTCACAAATAATTGTGAGATTCCGGGTTCGAACCCGGGTCACGACTTTTGGCCTAACAATTTCGGCATTGTGCCAGTTGAGCGAGGACTTATGAGACAATTTTATTATCTTTTTAAATACATTAATTATAAACTAAAAAGATATAATATAGTAACATAAATTAGAAATTATCCATAAAATAAAATTCAATTAACAATAATAAATACGATTTCTTTGTAACCATACACAACCAAACAACTAAGTTTTATGTTAAGTGCATATATACGATTTAAATTGTTATAATTATAATTAAAATTGCAACTAAAAAAAATGAAAATTTTCTTCTTCTAAAAATAAAATTTTTCATCTTCTACATTAGGTGCATCTTTAAAAATATGATTACTTTATACAATTATCACTACCAAATCTAGGGCTAAGAGGTTGCTTTCTTTCCTTTTTTTTGAAGTACAAAGACGCATTTAGATAATTAATTAGTTTACAAATTTATTACTAAACATTATGAAAAACTTATTTATAAATCACATTTTCAGTTTCATTCGTATCTCCTCATTTTCATCGGTTAATAATATCTTCAAATTTTTCTTTAAAGTTACTCTTGACACTACAACATATAGTTGCCCATGAGAGAAAATTGATTGTGGAAGATATATGCCAACATATTTAAGTGACTGGCTCAGACTCTTGTTGACAGTAAAGACGATGATAACATGATAACAAAAATTGATAATATATAAAAAATAGAAGGCACGCTTGAAGATTTTAATAATTTGGTTGACTAATTTATTTTAAAAACGGAATTATAAATTGAACTTATACCTTAAAAATCTTTTAATTTATTGCAGTTTCACGCGATTAATTAATCGCTGTATTAAATTGTATTGTATTGATTGTAAAAGAAATTAAGTTTTGATGTATTCATTCAATCGATACTAATAAGTTTTTTTTTTTTACGAGATTCATTCAATAATACTGACTGAAGTTTTCATTCCAAAAGTTTATAATCATCAATCTCTTTATAATTTATAGTTAGAGGTACGATATTTTTGTTAGTGTAGTTTATTACATTATGTCTATTGTCTATATAAATTTATTTGGTGGGATTTAAATTTAAATAAATTTCAAATAAAAGAGTGTGATAAAAAGAAGATTACAATCTGCTGCTACCGAAAGAGAAATAGAAGATATAAACTGAAAAGAATAAAAGTACTAAGCATGTATAATTCTAAATGTCAAATAAAAAATAAAAACAACAAAGCAAAGTATAAAAGAGAAGTTCACATGCTGAGATGGTAAGATGTTAAAACATAATCAATTAAAAGCCCATTGATTTTCCAGACGAATTTCCTCCTCTTCCTCCGGAGTGAAGTCATTCTTAACGTTGAAAACCATGCGAATCTCCTCCGGTGTTTTGCCCTTGACCATGTCTGCTACAGTCTTACATGTAAAATCCAATAAATTCTTGATGTTCAAATAATTTGCAGCTATGATGAGTTCAAAGAGCGTAGCCTGGTCAACCTTGATAAAATCAAGGTCCCAGGCCTTAAGGTCATCCTCATTACGAGGTTTTTCTTCTTCGGAACTTGCAACTTCAACATGTTTCTTACAATACTCAATAGCCATCGCTAAGATCTTGCCGGAAACGTTCGGAATAGGGATTTCAGTGTCGTTAGCACCAATATCCTCGATCATATACTTGATTGTTTGCGATTCCAAGGCCACCGCCTCATCGATTTCAAAGGCCTTGCCGTCGCAACTCTTGAGAGTGATCTTTCTTGTTGAAGACATGATGAATTTTGGATAATGTTTGTTATTCGCGTTTTCTAAAACCCTAATCAATTGTGGAAGTTAGAAAGTAGTGAGTGAATGAGAAAAACAATGGGCATGAGTTCTATTTATATACAACTATCTAGTACTGAAACCAACCAGGATCTTCTACTTAGCGAGCAAGTTTTATTTATAGATTTGTTTTGATTTTTACATAAAAAGATTTACTTTATTTTTTATGAATCTTTTATAATATAGATATCGATTGAATAATGTAGTGTCAAGCGGTAAAATAAAATAAAATATCACATTCAAAATATTATCAAAAAAAAAAAATTACATTCACAAAATAAAATTCTATAATGTCTTGCGTAAAATTCTAAACGTGAGGGCAACTATTTTGTTTTTTTAGAATAAGAAATCATCCCTTGCGTAAAAAATAAAAAAAATCATCCCGTCCCCTTAAATTTTATTTTAGCAAACTAAAAATAAAACATGAGAAAAAGGAATATGTACCCCACTTCACTCAATCACAACCATGTTTTCCGCCACATCACCCCACTTCACTCAATCACAACCATGTTTTCCGCCACATCACCCCACTTCACTCCAGTTTTTTTATGTGACATAGAAAATTAAACTATTCCTATTGGTTGTCATTGTAAAATTAATTTACACCGACAGTGTGTGTCCTTTAAACTAATAAAACATATCGAACATCTCATATATTTTCAAAAGTAAATTAGTTTAAAATTAAATCCACTGAACAATTGGCCAAAGATTCAATCTTATTAGGAAGTTTCATTTTACTCCTTCATAATATTTATGTCTCAGTTTAGTCCCTTGACAAAAAAAGCAAAACTCAAATTTAGTCGTTGACATTTTTAAAATTAGGACAAATTAGTCCATAAATCATTATAATAAAGGGAGTAATTTGTCTAAAATTTAAAAATGTCAGGGAGTAATTTGTGTTTTATTTTTGTTATGGACTAAATTGAGCTGTGAAATAATTGTGAGAGATTAAAATAAGTCTTCACTCTTGAATTTAATTGAAGATTGATTTAGAATTAGTTTAATTTAATTTTTTAGGATTGTTTTAAGCATTAGGTAAGATTTGATTTCAAATTTAAATTAGGACTAAATAAAATAAAATTTCAAATTGTGGATTGTGGACCATGGAAGAGCATTAACTTCTTTATAAAAGATATGGAATTAAGTACAATAATTTCATAAGACACACACAAGAATGTTATCCAAAGCCAAAATGGCCCATGTGAGACACTCTAGCAATGGCTTCAAGATAATCAACTCAACAAGGAAAAAAAAAAAGAAACATAAAAATATAATTCAGCTTCAATTTTCATGTATGATTTTTATCTAGCAATGATATATTGCTTGATCTCCAAGTATTAATTAATCACCCTGCAATTTGTTCTAATATGTCCCCTTGAACCTGTCAAAGGAGAAATATTTCCCATCTTGATCATAGACTTAGCAAATTGCTCAAAGAAAAGATCGTTTCTTTCGGCATACAACTTCACCAACTCAGCTGATTCTTGATTCTTTGTCAACAAAACTTCATCAGAACTCAATAATCCCTTGTAAGCCAATAGATTCTTGAAGTAATTGTTATCAAATTTTGTTGGTGTGACATAGTCTAGGAAAAACAGATTTTGGTCACCACCAGATTTTGGACAATTAGCGCGCAATTCAGCAGCGTAGTATGGATCAAGAGTGAAATCTTGTTTGCCATTTCCTGTTTGGTTGTAGAGTCTTTGCCTAAAGCTTGTGCACCTTGAGTTTCCTATAGTATGACTCCCTATAACAATAGCATAAATATTTGTTTTAGTATGTAGCTATGTATAGTACAATATATTTAAAGACATTAGTGACAGTGTCGCACATATTTAGAGGCTAAAATGACTATTTACTCGATTGAAGGAGCTTACCAGAAAGAGCAACAAGATCAACAATGTTGAGTCCTTGAAGTTTGAATTTAGTTAGGATGGTTTGGAATGTGTTATTTGGAGCTGGAATGTTGTTGTTGGAACCACTTAAGCTTGCACCTAGTGAGTCCCTTCTGCCTAAAGGCACTTCCCAGTTTGGTCCACCAGCCTAAACATGTTTCGATAAACAACTTAATAAAATGCTTCTAGCGTAAGTGCTTATTATATAAGTGTTTATGTATAAGCTATTTTAAAGAGTTTATGGACATGTTATAAGCCGTATATACTTACAAGAACAGTCGAGTCTCTTGCAGCTATAGCCAAAATATCAGCACAAGATACTGTATGAGGGCATTGTTTCTCCAATGCAGATTTAATTTCATCAATGACTTCAAATCCTCTTGCTGAATTACGGTTAGGATTTGACAGCTTCTCACTTACAATGCCTCCATTGCCATCTAATAAAATTGAAGCATCACAACCCTGCAACATGATCAATTTCTTGTAATTATGCATTTGAAAAAGCTTATACATATATTGAAAAAGTTTGATAGTGTCTATAAAGTTGCAATTTTAAGTTTAGTCTCAACATAATTTTATTTAATTTTAGTCCTTATTTTGTAAACTTCTGAGAAGAATGAGTCTTTTTAGCAATGCAACAACAATTGAGGCCGCATCAACTGTATTTGACTGCGGCACTCTACCATTTTAAAGACTTTAATGTGACCGTGACTTAAAACGTCGGTAACCAATATAATTAATATCAAATCGTTGTGACATGATAATATAACATACCTTGACAAAACAGTCATGAAAATGAAGTCTCAAAAGTGAAGCAGCTATACGAGGTTCCTTTGCAACAGCATTGGCAAGGATGGACTTAACAATCTCTTGAGCTTGTGGACATGAATAGTCATAAAATTGTGGATAAAGGTAAGACCCTAATTTCTTGTGACAGAAGCAAGAAGGAGCAAAGGCTAGTAAAGAAAGAAGCATGAGAAAGCTCATAAAATTGGCCATTGTTGTTTTTTTCTTTCTTGAATATCACTTCAAAGAACAAGAGATATATAAAAGAGTAGTTGAAGAAGAGAAGTTCTCAAAGTTGATTGCATGAGTTATGTGATAGGAAATGGTATTTATAGAGGAAACTTGGGAGAATGATATTGCATTACAGAAAAAGAATGAAAAAAGTTGGAGTTGGTAACTATCTATTTTAAAAATTCATGTTAAAGTGGAAGAAAAGAATGGAGTTAGTAGCTTTTCATAAAAAAATTCACCTAGTCTTAATGGTTCAGATATAATCAAAATTTATTATATGATATTATGATTTTATAAATGAAATCAATTTATAAGTAGAAACACATTTTTTCATATTTATTAAACATGGTTCGAACCCCGTTCCCTCCACTTTGTGTGTATGACTTTTTAATGGTTTGTCATTTCGTCTATGAACAAAAAAAAATAGATGGTACTAGTATTAAATACATTTAATTTTCTTGATTTCGTGTAAAAAATAAAATGCATTTATTAACTACCTCTAATTATAGTGATTATTTCTTCACAACATTAATAAATTAACTAAAGGATATTTTGAAATAATAATATTAAGTATAGATAGATTAATTGACAATGACATTTGCTTATATTTGAACCTAATAAACTTAGACACTCTTTTAGCTTAATTAAGTGTGGAGGGAGTCATAAACATGTAATGTAAGGTGTTTGAAAACTTCTGTATAAGGAATAGGGTGTTGAAGCTAATAGTTTGAAGCTTAATTCCAAGCCAAGTAATTGAATTTTGTAAGTGTAGCTTAAAGCAATGCATAATGCATTAGTCCTGACTCATTCAACAGATTATGATATTCTTTTCCTTGTTGTTTCTTAATTCTTATACTCAATTTTATTTCTTTTCTATATTTTATAAATAAAAAATTGAGGATGTGTTTGTATCCTTGGTATAGAATAGAATAGAATGCAATGAAATATGATACACACCGCACAAAAATCGCCAAGAATCACAATATTTGTTGTGTTCAAGATACAATTTGCATATAGTCTAAAAACCGAGTAATTTTATATTCGAACATTTTAATGTTAGCATAAGGTCTGATCATCAAATTTCGTATTTTAGTTTTTGCTTTTCATTGGACAAGAAAATATTAAACCTAATTTACATTTTCTACAACAATTTCTTTCATTAGACCCCAAATATTTTGCTTGCTGATCAATTAGTACATACAAGATACAACCTTAATTGCTTATTGATTAATTTTTAGGTAAGTCTTGAATCCAAAGTGCTTCCAGATGATTATGACAATATCAAATGCAAACTCAGTCAATCTGCAGGTTAATTGTGCTATGTGTGTCTTATTAGAGGGGTGGCCTACAAATAATGTGAACTCACCTGCTCAGTTGACTTTGTATAATAAGTTCTTGCAAAAATAGTTCTAAAACGTGAGAATGGTACATAAGCCATATATTTATTCATTGGATTGATGTTGAATATCTTAAAAGCAATTCTTCCATAATTTTCCTTGACTAATATTCACTTTGCTTCTTTTATTTATATAGAACCAACTTTCACTCGGTCATATAAAGACATAATCACTTTTTGACTTCAAGGCCTTATAACTTAAATGAGAATATGTACCTGATTTTGCATCTATTTTAATGTGGTAGGGTATAGGAATAGTTCAAAAAAATAATAGAGATTGAATAGTAGAAAATTTTGTGAAAAAATATGGTGAAGGATTAGGTATGTTTAGTGACCTACTTGTTTTAAGCATAATAGTAGACTCTTCAACTAAAGTTGTCTTCTTTTGGTTCAGCATTTTATATTCTTGCTAGACTTTGACTGTTGGAGACAATAATGCCTTGATTGAATTTATAATAATCTCACAGGAATGCTCAAACTGTGTCCAAGGGAACTTTTTGGATTATTGCACTTTCATAAACTTTTTAGCCTTAACTGGTCGTGACCAAGAAACTACGGGTTTTGCTTGGTGATCCAGGAATGCCCGAATTGGAGCTTATCAACAAAAAAGAATCAATTTCGACAGTCCTTTTTGGCTCAAATGGCGAATAGATCAATGCATTTATGCATCCGGTATATAAATAGGATTCAACAAAACAAGTCCACAAAGGACACATCTAAAATAAGAAATCTCTGACAGAAAAGGGCAATCCAATAATGGATCTGCACTGCACTCTCCGGTTAAATTTTCACTAGAGAGGATGATCTTGCTTATGGAAAGAATTGCAGAACTCTACAAGCTCTCGACGGTTCTAACTATCCCAAATGTTAAGCTTCCATTTCAATCTCCTTATTTATAGGGAAACATAAAAACTAACTTACCCCCTCAACCAACAATATGTAAGTGTGATGAAGTAAAGCCAACAGAAATTATAGTAGCAGCAGAGGGGAATAAAGTAACCCAACATTGCTGAATAGAGGTGTATAATGTAGAAAAAAACAACTTGGTGAAATTATGCAGGACTTAATCTTTTCTTTTTCTGCCATGGTAGTTCCTAGAAAAGAAAAGAAACTGAAAGGAAGGTATATGTGTATACGTGTAGGCTTCCCTTCTAATTTAGAGTTTGTAATCTGATATCAATGATGGATCACATCTGCTTGTCTCAGATTACTAGACATTGATTTCTTATATAAAGAGAAGGGAGAAAATTGCTTTCACAAGCCAAAATTCAAAATAATTGCAACTAGTATTTAATAACCATAATAACATCATGTCCGAGAAAAAACCATAATAACGAAAATGTTATATCCGAACACAGTACATAACTTTAAAAGCAAACCAAAACTGATCAGAACTTCACCATACAGAAATCAGAATTACTTTCGACACAGATGATAAGATCTCTATACTACGAAAGTCGATCAAATCTTATATTCCAGTAAAGGCCTTCTTTCCTGCACCACTAGATGATCCAGCTGGGATCACTTTCAACACGTTGAACCTAACTGTCTTTGAGAGTGGCCTAAAAAATGCGACAAATAAAAGCGATTTAATCGGACATAGATATCAATATCTATATAATAATATACTAAAGTAACAGTAACATTGGGTTAATACAGAAAGGAAAGAAGGAAAAAAAACTCCTAGAGTCTCACCTGCATTGGCCGATAATAACATGATCTCCTTCCTTAACACGGAAGCATGGTGATACATGAGCAGGAATGTTTGAATGTCTCTTCTCATACCTAAATAGAGTACGTAAAGAAAAATGGAATTATAAATTGTTTCTCCAAGCGTGAAAATAAAAAATGGGGACCATAGTATGAAAGGAGAATGAATACCTCTGGTACTTCTTAATAAAGTGAAGGTAATTCCTCCTAACAATAATAGTCCTATTCATTTTAGCACTGTGACAAGTTCCAGCTAAGATACGACCTCGGATGGAAACATTGCCAGTGAATGGGCACTTCTTGTCAATATAGGTTCCTGTATTTGAAAAGAAAAGGTCATTTGGCTTTGGCTTTTAAAGTAATAACTGGACTTCAGAACATTATTCTGTTTGCAATTTAAAAGTATATGAGCATTTGCATTTGTACAAGAATAGACCAATTCTTTCAAGATGGATACCATAACCAACAAATCCATGTCTAATATTGATATGTATTATTAGAAAAGCTTATTTACAAACACAATGGGTACTTCAATTTATCATATAACATCGACAAACTAGCCTAAGTATTGTGCATCTCTAAACACATAAAGCCACATGATACTGTCAAGAGGAAACCCATACAAATGCACACAAATACAACGCTAGCAACCTCATCAGTATCAAAACACAGATAAATAAACAATTGTAATTAAGCATCCGTTATATGAAACAAATAAGAATTGTGCTTTGCATCGTGCTATTTAACTTACTTTTGCTCTCTTAAAATAAAAATCTATTGTGCATCTGTCATATCTCGTTCAGTAGATAAACCATTTTGCTCACCGAATGTGTGAAACAATATTACTATGGTTTCTTATTGTATTAAAATTACAAATGCATCCCCAAGTGTCTCTTTCAATATACACCTTATCGACTTCGACCACCAAAATGATAAACATTTAAGGATGGTTAAAACTAACATTTAACAGCACATATACAAAACAGGTCAAGATTAATGTGACTATACCTTCAATGGCATCCCTAGGAGTCTTGAATCCAAGACCAACGGATTTCCAAAAGCGATTTCCACCTTTTCCTGGCCTCTTTCCCTTGCCAGATTTCTTCGAACTGCAGTTCAAAAACCAAATCAAATACGCATCAATAATCATAACAACATTGGAACATTGGAATTGGGAGTATTGAATTGAAAATATACCTTAAAAACACTTTAGGTTGCTTGAGAAAAGCCTTCTCAGTCTGTAACAAATGAGAAATTGAAAGAAATGAATAAAAAATGAAAAGAGAGAAAAGGAAGATATTGAATATGAAGAAGTAAGTAAGTTTACTTGTTCAGCCATGGTGGATTTGGAGAGAGGAGAGTGTAGCCGCAACACAAGCACCGGAAACCTACTTACCTTCTTTATATCTCACTCTGAATAAACCCTTCCGACTGAGCGAACCTGATTCTTCTTATTTGCTACCCGATTATATGGGCTTTTGTATCTGGGCTAATTTACTTTTGGCCCAAAATCAAATATCACATCCTATCATTTTTTTTCAATTTTATTGTGTTTAGTATGGTTGAGAACTATGAAGCCGGATACGTGACACGATACTGATACGGCGATACGAGAAAATTTTCAAAACTCCCGATACGATACTGTCGCGATACGTTATTTAAAAATTAAAATTTTAAATTAAATATATAAATGTACAATATATAAACATAACAAAAATCGATAATGATAATAAATTAACATTCAAATTACTCAAACCGAGCAAACAATTGACGATTACATACTGAGCAAACAAGTGACAATTACATATATTAAGTTAAATAAGTACTACAAAAAATAACATAACCAGTACTATCCAAAAAAACATCATAAGTACCACACAAAAAACATCATCCCCTAACATTCATTATTTAAGAGGAAACACAAATTGTATCCGTATGATGTCCTCCAATTCTATCGTTATAGAATATTAGTTGTCTGATACTTCTCTGATACGCGTATCGGAGAAGTATCTGACACGTATCAGTAATTTTTTCTTTTAAAAAATAATATTAATTGTCTGATACTCTTCGATACGAGTATCAGAGAGTATCAGACGAATATCAGTATCGGACACGTATCAGACACGATACTTTGCCATTTTTGGAGTATCGGGGCTTCATAGGTTGAGAATATGTCAGATCGGCCTACAGAGACCTACAGCCTAGCCTACATAGGCTCATGTCATGTTAATCTATTTCTATAAATAGAGAAGACCAAGACATTTTAACAAGTCTATTTTACCAAAAAGACTAGACTCTAGACTATTAAAAAAATCTCCTAAGCGTACTAGACCGACTTATTTAAGTAAATATGAATAATATTTTTGCAACTATTATTATTATATATTAAAAAATTTACTTTGATTAAACTATAAATGTATTAAATTTTTTGGTAGTTTAAGTTTATTAATTTCCATTAATTTTTCACATATATAAATATATTATTATGAACAAAAATTGAAACATGATGTCATAAATAGTAGGTTAATATCTAAAGGAAGTTTAATCTCATTGATTTATTAGTTCATTAGTATATTTAAAAATAAATAATTATTTATTTAAATATGTTCATGTGAAATAAGTTTTTAAATTGACTAATAGATCATGTCAGACTTTGAAAAAGTTAGACTTGGACCTAAAAAAATAAGATTATAATAGGCTACATGCATTTCTTTTTTTAACAAATCAGACTCAAGTTTGACAAAGCTAGCTCTGCCTAACCTATTTTCAACCTTAATGTTTAGTTTTTTTTTAAAATTACTATTTTTTAGATTATGTGATCTTATTTGAAATTACTAAAATACCTTATACATACACCTTGGATAGGTAAATGGTTCTCTTCGTTTAACAACGAACTCGCACACTATATTTGGAGAAATAAACAAAAATTTAAACAAATTTATTACTATTTTGATGTACGAGCATCAACAATTTTTATAATTGATGATTTTTTCTTTTGATCATTTCGTCTTATGCACCATATGACATTACTATTTACACTAAAAAAAAAGATGATTCTTGTTCTGATAATAAATTGATTTATGTTAAAGTGTCTTCTCAAATATTCACTCAGTAGAGTTATATCTCATATTTTATTGGTTAGAATGTTTTTAGCGAGTGAAATTTTGTTTATCTTTTTATACTATGCTTAATTCTTGTTCTTTTTTTTCTTTTTCGGTTTCTATCTTTTTTTAATGAGGTTTTTGTCCCCTCATTTTTTTCTTTGTCTTTTTTTATTTAATAATTTTTATTTGGATTTTTAAGTTTAGTTTTAATTATATGATTATATATTTTAACAAAATAAAAAATAAACACATGCTTCTGGAACTCTAAGGTGGCTAAGACTTAAAAGATTCTTGTAAAAAAAAAAACAATTAAAGGATCAATATGTTACAAACATTAACCTTAAAAACTCTTTAATGCATTTGTCTTATATTTTAAAAATGCCATATGTTAATTACCTCTATGGATTCTTCTTATATACTCATTCGTTGTTGATTTTATTAAAGGACAAAACTTACATGCATTTCCATACATGCATTTCTTACTTTTCCACTCACAAAGAGGTGATTATTTGTGTTTTTTTCATTTTGAAAAAATAAAAGAAAATTATTTTTTAATAAAAAAAACTATCTCTTTGTGAGAGGAAAAATAAGAAATATATGTATGGAAATGCACGTAAGTTTTGTCCTTTATTAAATTCATATTGTTTGTTACATACTTATATACTCCTATATTATAATTATAAGAACCACATCACTTGAGTGTCAACTTCCAAATAGTTTATTTTCTACTTTAATTCTGTTTCTATATTTCTCTCTTGAGAGATCAAGTATATTATCTACACACTATAGACTATATAGTATTTAAAAATGACACACATTATTAGATTATTATTTGGATTGTCCTCCACCTTCAACATCAATATATCCTCAATCAACATGAGCATGAATGTCTCTTCTCATACCTAAATAGAGCAAGTAAATAAAAGGGTTATTATAAATAGCGGTTCTCCAAACGTGCAAATAAAAAATGGAGACCATAGTATGAAAGGAGAATGAATACCTCTGATACTTCTTAATAAAGTGAAGGTAATTCCTCCTAACAATAATAGTCCTATTCATTTTGGCACTGTGACAAGTTCCAGCTAAGATATGACCCCTGATGGAAACATTGCTAGTGAATGGGCACTTGTTGTCAATATAGGTTCCTGTATTTGAAAAGAAAAGGCCATTTCTATATGAGCATTTGCATATTTATAATTGTACTCATATAGACCAATTCTTACAAGATGGATACAAGATTGATGTGATTATACCTTCAATGGCATCACTGGGAGTCTTAAATCCAAGACCAATGGATTCCCAAAAGCGATTTCCACCTTTTCCTGGCGCCTCTTTTCCTTACCAGATTTCTTCGAACTGCAACAACATTGAATAAAAACCAAATAAAATATTCATCAATAACCATCACAACATTGGAACATTGGAATTAGGAGTATTGAATTGAATATATATACCTTAAAAACACTTTAGGTTGCTTGAGAAAAGCCTTTTCAGTCTGTAACAGATGAGAAATTGAAATAAATGAATAAAACATGGAAAGAGAGAAAAGGAAGATATTGAATATGAAGAAGAAGTAAGTAGTTTACTTGTTCAGCCATGGTGGATTTGCAGAGAAGGAAGGAGAGAGTGTAGCCGCAATGCAAGCACCCGAAACCTACTTACCTTCTTTCTCTCATTCACAAAAACCCTCCGAGCGAGCGAGCCTGATTCTTCTTATTTTCTACCCTATTATATGGCCTTTTGTATCTGGGCTAATATCACATCTGTTCTGATAAACACTTAGGGTGATATGCAAGGTAATTAAAATGAATTTTCAATAACAAAAATTGTCGGTCCTTTCTTCATTATTATCATAGGTATTTATAAGTTACATGAGGGAAAATCTCCCCCCGCCCTTTTTCTTCTCCGTAATCAACCCCACGTTCTCCCACTATACATTGATTATGTGCCTCTTAACACTCTGATCATGAGGAACATGGGATAAGCGTAAATTCGTTGCTCAAATCGTGTTCCTGGTCGTAAGGATCGTGGGAACGAACATAAATAGCTGGTAAAATAGCGGTTACACCGATAGGTCACATGTATTTAATTTTTTAACAGATCAGACTCAAACTTGGCAAAGCTAGCTCGACCTAACCTATTTTCAACCCTAATGTTTAGTCATTTTTTTAAAATTACTATTTTTTAGATTTTGAAAGTCCAAATATAACGAAAAGCGGAAAATGTATATAGCAATGGGGGTATTATTGTCAATGTATAAAAATGATTTGAAGCTCATAATTCTTAGAGACACTAAACAAGTCCCAAACTATTGAGAAATATTCAACTAGTTAAAATGAGTTATGGTACGTATTTTCAACTAGCCATTTATTTTGGGACGGATGAAGTATGAATTTTGAAATTTGTTTGTTTTTTTTAATATAATCTATTACAGTGAAAAAACAATTATTTGATCTTATTTGAAACTAGTAAAATACCCCATACACCTTGGATAGGTAAATGTTTATCTTAGTTTAACGACGAAACCCGCACACTATATTTAGAGAAATAAAAAAAATTAAAACTAATTTATTTTCTTTTAAAAGCAATAGAACTCACACATTAAGTGCAAAGAAGTGAAAAATTTAAATTAAGTTCACAGGTGAAGTATGACTAGAGGTGTAACAAGTCATTTTAGTTCGGTTCTTTAGAAGAAAAAGGCGAATCCATTAAAATAATAAGTTTTACTTTGGTTTTGCAATATTTTCTCTTAAGTCTTAAACCAAACAAAATCGATGTAGAGCATATTGATTTAATCGGAATGACATTTTAAAAAATGGAGAAACTTATTTTAAGTATTTGGTGGTGAAATGGTCAACACTTATGGAGCATAAAAATTCTTAAGTGATCGAAAAATAGCACATTTTTTGTTTGTTTTGGGTTTTCACCACCAGTATCCAGCCCATGGACTGTTTAATCTGGTTCGTGAGTCAGTTCTAATATCAAGTGGTTTCAGTCCTCTCCTTCAACCAAACAAATATCTTTTATACGACGAAGAGCAATCTTTTATATCAGTTATTCAAAAGTTATATATAGAAGTGACTACCTGAAAATGTCTGTAAAATTATCATATGAATAAATTTGTTGAATGTTTATATCTCCACTCTTCTGAACATAAATGAAAAAAATATGTTTTATTCGGTCTCCTTTAATATAATCCTCTTTCAGCTAAGCAACACATGCAATATTATCTTCTTCAAAAAATGATTGTTGCATCCATACATTTGGAACATAAACCACAACTCTTGTGTATGTGTTGAATCAAGATCATTAACCAAATACATTCTCTACTTGTCTCATGTAGTGTTAAAAATTATGCGTGATTTGATGATGTTGATATTATAGTTTGTTTATCTCCATAAAATGGTGGTATCTCCACTTATTAATAAGTAACATATTAATTTTGTGGTCTAATAATACGAGGATTAAACAAATAACATGCATCTGAACAACCAGGTTGGATGCTTTAGCATAGAACAAACCCATATTTATTGCACCTTTATGGCAATGAAATATATGTCTGGTTTCATTCATATGTATTTGTGTACGTGAAGAATAGTATCTTGATTATATATCGACAAGAACATGGTATATCCTAAGATGTATAATTAGCAAGCAACAAGTACTTTAAGACGAAGTAGTTATTCACCCTTTTATTAGGGTCTGAAAGGATTTTTTCCATATCTAATTATCTAACAACCATCAAAGTAGACAAAATATGAGATTTGTCCATATACTTTTGCTATGCAAAGTTTTTCATGCACCAAAATTTCATGATTTAAATGCTCAATTTGTAATCACAAACTAAATTTTATTTCTCAATTCTTCCATCACAATTTACAAACTATTTCTTTAAGTAATCTATGGTTTTTGGAAGCTCTTCATAAGTTCCAATAATATTTATATCATCAACATAGATAAAAATTACGGCAAATTATATTTCGATCTTTTCATAAAAATACATGAATAAATGGAGTCATTTTTATATCCCTCCCGTAGCAAATATTCATCAAGGCAATTATACCACATTGTTTAAGCACATAGAGAGACTTGTCCAATTTGAAGTAGTAGTTTTCTCGAGATCTTGAACTATTGACATCAGATAAATTAAATCTTTCAAGGAGTTTCATTTAAATGAAGCTATCAAGTGAGTTATACAAATAAGTTTTTTTTTTTTTGACAAATAAGTTAACATTAATATTTTGCAACTTTAACTCTTCATGTGTTATAAGGATAATTGAGTATCGAAAAAGTAGTTGACATCAACCTAAGGTGAGTATGTCTCATTAAAATCAACCTAAGGTCTTTGAAAAATTCCTTGATCAACAAGTTTTTCTTTGTATCTCACAATTTCACCATTCTAATTCCGTTTTCAGACAAAAACTCATTAGCATCCAACTAATTTTACACCTTCAAGAGTCCAAAGTACAAAAGTGATGAATATATATATATATATATATTCTAACTAGTTTTCTTTTCCAATTAGTGATTATCCTCCCCTAATATTGAGAAATACGATTCATCAAAATGACTATCAACAAATCAAATTGAAAACAAATCTTATGTTGTTGATTCAAGTCACTTTATAATAAATGGAGATTCATATTCAATTTATATTCCTAACTTTTTCTTTTTTCTTTTTGGTTTTCACCACCGGTTTAATCTGGTTTGGGGGTCAGTTCTGACCTTAAGTGGTTTCAGCACCCTCCCGATCGCAGTTGCGGGGAATCGAACCGTGGTCCTCCTTACCAAGTTCAGCGTCAATCACCACTGAACCAACTAACGATTAGTATATTCCTAACTTTTTCTGACGACTCATGTTAGTGCAATGTGTTGAAGAACTTAGATTCATAACTATTCACGACTTTAAAATATTTATGGATTATTCATAACTTTAATTATTTTTACTATTCAAATACGTTACTATTTTCCCATTATAATATTTATAGATTATTAATATTAGTCAAAAAAAATATTTTATAGATTATTATTATATTTGTGATTTTAATTTAATTACTGAAGCGGGTGGAAAAATGCGCGAACGGGAAGTGCTCGCTAAACAGTAAAGTCGCCACCGAACTTTATTTATTCCCGGAGGAAAAGGAAAATATCGATAAAACCTTAAAAGCAATGGAAAGAGGGTCATCGCAACCATTTCCAGGTTCGGGAGTCGATTATGTGAGGGGAAGGTATTAGCACCCCTCGCATCCGTTGTACTCAACGGGAACCTTCTTATTAATTTTAGGGTTAAAGGAGTGTTTAATTTGCTTGCATGATTTTAATTAATTATTATGAGTATTTATAAAAGGGGGAAAAAATTAATTTTTTATTAGTGTGCTTGACAGGATGTATGAATCCCGCTCCTACGTATTCCCGGGTGCAATGGGAAATTCAAAGCTACACGCAGTTCTGGGTAGAAAATAATTGTGGGTTGGTTGGTTTTATTTATGAAAATATGTTAGTCGCTCTTAGGTGAAAAAAGTTTATTTGATTGAAAAATAAGCGCACAGGGGCGCGAAAATAGTAAGGTTTGGTGTGTTGAAGTTTATTTTAATGTTTAGAATGACAACTACCTAAGTTACGAGTCATACGTCAAGAACCCGGGTAATAGGGAGAAGGAGTGATATACATCAAACCACCTCTTTTTCATTTATTTATTGTTATTTAGAAAAAGGATGTTTTATTTTTTTAGAATGACGGTTATCCGGACCACAAGTCATACGCCAAGTATCCAGATAACCGGGGAATGAGAAGGCCATACGTCCAACCACTCCTTTTTCATTCGAGTTTACTATAAAAAATTTTGATGTAAAGTGCCTTAAAAGAAAGAGTTAGAATTGATGTTTTTTTTGTGGAAGACAAACAACCGGTGGGCAAGGTGTACACCCGGCGCCAATTATTTGAGAGATGAGCGGATGTACACCCGCCGGTCTCTTTTTTTAATCCACTTTTATTTATTGATTTTTATATTTTTATTGTTACCATTATTATTAGTATAAAGTAAATAAAACAAATTGATTAAGTTAAATAAAACAATAAAATAAAAAAAAAACAAAAAAGAAAAAACGGGAGAATGACTACATAGTCATCTTCTCCACTTTGAAAAAAAACAAAATATGCTCCATGATCTCTCTCTCTGTTCCCAGTTTCCAAAATTTCCAAATCAAACTAGCAGCTATCAATACAAAGACATGAAGGCAAATAACATAAAAGGGAAAAACGAAATGGTCACCGACGGTGGTTGGAGTCACGATTGCAATTATGGTGCGGTGGAAGATTCGCGGCGATTCCGGCGGATAGATGAAATTTCGTTTTGACTCCCTTTGCTTCTTTCAATTCGATCTCATCTCTTTGTTTTGCTTTCACTTCTCTGCTTGATTACTTGTTTCTCTTTTCGGTTGATTATGACCAGTTTTGCTGGTTGTGGCTGTGTTGTTGTTACAGTGATTAAGATTGATGTTGGTGTTGGTGTTGGTATTGTCTATGATTTTTGTGGATGATGGTGGTTCGATGAAGTGGTGATGATTTGTTGATAGTGGTGAAGATTGAAGAGATTGAAAGATGAAGGGTTGTGTGGTGGTTTATGGTGATTGTAATGGTGATGAATGAAGGTGGCGCGGCGGCACTGTAACAACAGTGTTGTTGTTCTTTTCTGGTTTTGCTTGCAATTTTTCTGCCTCCTGATCAATGTTTTCTTCTTGTTATTTATATGTCAAAATTAGGTTTGAGAATTGAATGTTGATTGTTTTGGTTTAGGAAAGTTTTGATGATGATGATTTGGAATTGATGGGAGAATCCATTTGTTCTTCTTTGGTTTAATTTCTCTTAAAAGTGCAGATACTTTCTTTCTATTTATTCTTTTGACACATTTTTTTTATGATTTTTTTTAGATCTTTATAGTAATAACAAATAAAATAAAATAAAAACTTAAAATAAATTAAATAAAACGAATTCTTTAATAAAATAACATAAAAGTAATTTGTGATTCTTTTGATAAATAAATAAAAGATGAAAAGTTAGAAATAAAAGAAAAACTATAAAACGTGAGACTCGAACTTGTGACCTTGTGCTCACATGCACTTATAAACCATTGGTACTACCATACAAGCTACTTCACACATTTATAAGATAATGCAACATAAAACACTATATGTGATAAAAAAGTGGGCAAAATTTAGGGTACAACAGCTGCCCCTATTTAATTATTTTTTACTCGAGCACATGATTGACGGCTGTCTTCATGTACTCGTGGTGGAAGATAATTAAATACGAAAGGACCCAAAATTTTGTCTGAGTAGATGGGACTCTAAACTGTCAGCGTGAGTGAAAACTCTAAATTTCTAGCCAAACTGGGGATAAAAATCTAAATTGCCAACGAGAATGGTACTCTAAATTGCCAGCCAAACAAAGGTTGAAACTCTAACTGCCAGCGCGAATGAGACTCTAAATTGCCAGTCAAACAAAGATGGAACTCTAAACTTCCAAATGAGGTGAAACTCTAACTGCCAGCGCGAATGAGACTCTAAATTGCCGGTCACATAAAGATGGAATTCTAAACTTCCAAATAAAGTAGAACTCTAATTGCCAGCGCGAATGAGACTCTAAATTGCTGGCCACACAAAGATAAAACTCTAAACATCCAAATAAGGTAGAACTCTTACTGCCAGTGCGAATGAGACTCTAAATTGCTAGCCAAACAAGGGTGGTGCTCTAATTTACTAAATGAGATAGGACTCTTACAATATGGATGGGACTCCGAAACTACCAAATAAGAATGGGACTCTGAACAAATAGGTAGACCTTTGCAGACTCGGGCGTCATTGCTTAGATCGAAGGGGTAAACAAATTCGGGAATCATTGTCTACATGGGAAAGATGAGTAGATCTTTGCAGACTCGAGCATCATTGCTAAGATTGAAAAGGTAAACAGATTCGGGCATCATTACTTACATTGAAAGGATAAGCAGACTCAAGCATCTTGCTTATATTGGAAATACAAACAAGCAGATTCGAGCATCCTTGCTTGGATTGAAAAGATAGATCAGCAGATTCGAGTATCATTGCTTAAATTGAAAAGGTAAGCAGATTCGAGCATCATGCTTATATTGGAAAGATAAGTAGACTCAAGCGTCATTGCTAAGATCAAAGAATACTTGCAGGCGATATCAGAGGTTGACACCCATCAACGTAAAAAATGAACGTCAACTGGGGTTGTTCCAAGAAAAGGGTTACATGGAAAAAGGGTTTGCTGGGGAGCAGGAATTGATTTTAGACCTTTATGAACAGTCACAAGATCTTTGCATATGCTATGTATGTTTGCTTTATATGTTTGTTTATGCATGACAATTTTTGATGCGTTGATGCATGATGGATGGATGAAATACTGGTAAAGGTTAGGCTTTGCGGATACTAATGATATTGGGCCTTAAGGGAATGTCAATGGATATTGGCCTTTGGATGTTTTTGGTTTGAAAGCTTTTCGGTGAAAGTAATTTCAATTTTATTGGAAGATTTGGGGATCTTAAAGCACAAGTAAGATGCAAGATACATGAATGATATGTTATGATGAATGCAATGCGATGCATGGTTTGATGCTAGAGTCTTGTAGATATAATTGATGCAGGATGCATGGCTATTATTTGGAATGTTCCTCAAAAGGTCCTTCGTGATGGGCAATGGAAAAGGTGAGAAGTTTTTTTTTTTTTTTTTTTTTTTCTAGCATGATTCCCCGACACCCTAGTTGGACTCAACGGTCGCTGAGGTATGACAACATTTACTTGACCAACTCGAAAGGATGGAGAGGACTTGCCCCTTGCTTTAGCCAATTTTTCCCATTTTTCTTTTTATTATTATTATTTTTTGAAAATCCCTAACTTTTGCCTAGACCGCTCTTTCGAGTTTTCGGTCCACCGGGAGTGTATTTCCTTTTTTGTGTCCCTAATTTTTGCCTGGATCGCCTTTTCAGGTTTTCGATCCACCGGGACGCTCTCTATTGCCTAAGCCGCCCTTTCAGGTTTTCGACTTAGCGAGCTTTGGTTTTCTTTTATATTTCTTTTTACTTAGGCATTATATCTTTGGCTGTATCAAACTTAGAATTAGAACTCCTCTCCATCCATGAGGTGATAAATACAGGCTGCCCCAGTATTTGAATCCTTGAAAGGTATGCTTAATATTAAATCTTTGACACGGACTGCCCCAACACTTGAACTTTGAAAAGCATGCCCCTGGTTGATTGGTGCTCTGAAGGTTTGATCCACTCTTGGAATATCTTGACCCCAATCAATAAGATATCCAAATGATGTGCCCCTCGATTGTAGGGATTTGCTCTTGATTAGTAGAACCCCTAGTTGACTTGCCCCTTTTTAGGAGTTTCTTAAAATGATTCACCTTTGATCAAGTTCCTTGTTGACATTTCCTTGATGCTAAGTATTAATTTGCGAGTGAAATTGTTTATCTTGAAAAGTAATTTCGACGCAATGCACATGCAAGTTTTGAATTTGAAAGTTGTTTAGCTATCTACAATGGGCGATATTTGGCCAGAAGATTGGCCCAATTGAGAGTGATAGAAATTATAGAAAAAATGTTATTGATGATTCACAAACATGAGGAGTCAGTTTAACAATTTTGCCGAATTTGCTTTTATAGTCAACCTAGCTTCAATTAGGTCTTTTGAGGGTTGTAACGTGGTCTGGTTCACGGTTTAAGAAACAAAGGATATACAGCTCAAAATATTATTTTAACCCTCCCAATCTACTTTGATGTTCTTCATTCCTAAGTTCAATTAACTCAACAAATGTCTTTGGTCGACAAGAGAGTTTTGCTAGTTATGATACCAGAGGTAGGTACAGTGGTCAGACACTGATGAAATTCTTGAAGTGGCAATCATTTCTTTTAGTTGACAAACTTGCTTTCATTTTTTTTTTACTCCCTATTTTTGCATGGACCAATTCTTTTGAATTTGCGGTCCATCGGGATGCCCCATTTTTGCCTAAGTTTTTACTTAGCGGGCTCTCTCTTTTTTTAACAGCTATCATGAGATTTTTCATTTAACTCATCAAAGTTATGACTGCCACATCAATGATTATGTTTTTTATCCTCTCATTATTCCCTCCATGTTGGATGACGTACACGAGGGAGGTGATGTGCTTAAACCTCTTGATGAAGTGATTAACTGGATCGATTCTCTTGCATCAGAATGCATCATTGAGTTAATTGTAAAACTACCCTGCCCCTGGTTAAGATTAAGGGTTTTTAGCAAAATAGAAAGAACACCGACTTCGGGCTCAAAGGGGTTGACTACGGATTACCTCCTTATATCTCCAGTGTTTGGGAATTGAAACAATGCCTTACATCATCAGCCGGGTTTTACTTATAAAAGCATATATCAGCAAATTCCATCATTTGTTTACATCATCCTCCCCACCAAGTTTGTTAACATGTGAGAAGTGAAATAAAAAGAGAGAGATGACATAAGAAGAGAGTGAATATGAATGGATAGATTGAAAACATGCATGCGAATTTCATTAAAACACTTGATCAAAAGATAACAATTTTAAGAAAGCAAACAAAACTTAGCAGAAATGAAATTACAACTGAGAATGAAAACCTAGTAATCCTATTGAATGAGTTTCCTTGTTGGACCATTGACTTTGAAGATGCCCATTGGCGTTCTCTGACTTGTAATGGGTGACCATTTGAGAAGAATATCACTCCTTGAAAGACAACAACTTTTGATCAATGAGTTCCTGAACCTTATGCTTGAAGCCCCGACAGTTCTCGATGTTATGCCCGAGTGCCCCGGCGTGGTAATCACAGCTAGCATTCACATCAAAGGTTGATGGGTATGGTGGTTCCACGGGGGGAAGAGACTTTAGTTCAACCATCCCTTTTTGCAACAAGTATGGTAGAATTTAACCATATGGCATGGGTATGTGATCATAACGTATGTTTCTCCTCTTACGATCATTCCTGGGTCCAGGTTGATTCATTTGCTGCTGAGGTATTGCCAGTGGCTGTTGAGGCAAAGGTGTATGATGCAACTGTTGTGGACGTTGTCCTTGGGCTATAGCTACCACATGAGGATATTGATAGTGTGGCATAGGAGCGAAGGGTGGTTGTGATGATCCTATCACAACAGCATTAGCCTCGCCATCTTTCTTCTGTGGGTCATTGTTAAAGGACTTATTTGCCCCCACATGATTATTGAAGTCACCTTGTATTTTTCCGCTCTTCAATCCCTCTTCTATTCGTTCACCGATCAGAACTATGTCAGCAAAACCCGACGATATGCTCCCGATCATCTTCTCATAGTAGGGCCCTTGTAAAGTGCTCATAAATGTGTCAACCAATTCTCTTTCCAACAATGGTGGTTGCACTCGAGCAGCCAATTCCCTCCACCTTTGAGCGTAATCTCTGAATGATTCACCACTCTTTTGAGAAAGCTTTTGCAATTGCATGCGGTTGGGAGCCATGTCCAGATTATACTTGTATTGTTTCATGAAGGCATTAGCGAGGTCCTTCCATGTCTGGATTTGGGCTCTCTCCAGTTGCATATACCAATCCAAAGATGCCCCACTCAAACTGTCTTGAAAGACATGAATCATGAGCTTCTCATCGGTAGCATAAGCAGCCATCTTCCTACAAAACATCTTCAAATGATTCCTTGGACAGTGAATCCCTTTGTACTTTTCGAAGTCAGGCACTTTGAACTTTGGGGGGACGACTACGTCCGGTACTAAACACATGTCCAAAGCGTCGTACCCGTAAGCGCCAAAACCCTCTATAACTTTCAACCTTTCTTCCAAGGCTTGATACACTTGAGCAGATTCAACACCTTGGTGAGCATTGACGGGCGTAGCTTGGTGTGGCATAGAACATCCCACAACTTCAGTAGTGTGATTGGGTGAACTATTTCCAACTTGAGGAATGTTCTCCTTACTTGCCATAGCTTGGAAGATCTCAAGGAGCTTGTCCATCTTTCCTTTTACCGAGTCAACATCTTCCCTTAGTGTCTTATGATTCTGTTCTAAATTTTCCATGATCCTCTTACAATTAGCACGTGTTCTGCGAGAGTGTCGGAGAGCAGGCCGGTAGGATAGCGGTTTAGGTTTGCGGGCCGGCTGTTTTATGAGCTTTAAAGGGAAAGGAGGGGAAATGATATGAGTTTTTTGAGCATGGGATGTATGTATGCAGATGTATGAAAATGCATGGATATGCAAAAAGAAATTTTTTTTAAGTTAGAGGGTATGTTAAGTTAAAAAGTTTTTATGACATGCTATGATGTGACGAGATTGAATAAGGTCAGGGTGTGACCCCAAGGATGTATTTGTAGGGTCATTGGAAGTTGACAAAACATAACCTAAATGGAGGGCTCCCTATGAGAGGCTAGTTCTAAGTATTTACTACGAAATCCCCTCACATGTCGGTTATAGGGTTTTTGTTTGTTTGAGGGCGACAACCAAAGTCACGACCCTCATTCAGAACTTCCCCACGAGATTGGGCTAGCCAATTCAAAGGGTCTCCCTTAGATGGAGTCATTGGGTTCTAGAAAGGTCCCTAGAGTCACGGACCCAACCGGAAAATATTGCCGCCATTGCAAATACTCGCAAGACAACAACACCTTCAAGAGGATCTACTCTAGGTGGGGTTTTCATGCCGATCCTACAAGCCATACGTCAAGAGGACCAACATTACGCAACCACCGTCTTATCTCAAGTTTTTCTCCAAGCTCGGGTGTAGAGCTTTACTCAAATAATATCCCACCCCACAATTGATATATGTAGAAATAAATAGAATAAACAAAATAAATAAAGCTTAAAGATAAAACCAATAATAAAAGGAAATAAAACACGGTAAAAGCAAGCAAACAATCGGGAGGACCCATAACCCTAAAACTAATAAGGATAGGCTTGACTCTCTAATAGTCCCCAGTGAAGTCGCCAGCTGAAGCGGGTGGAAAAATGCGCGAACGGGAAGTGCTCGCTAAACAGTAAAGTCGCCACCGAACTTTATTTATTCCCGGAGGAAAAGGAAAATATCGATAAAACCTTAAAAGCAATGGAAAGAGGGTCATCGCAACCATTTCCAGGTTCGGGAGTCGATTATGTGAGGGGAAGGTATTAGCACCCCTCGCATCCGTTGTACTCAACGGGAACCTTCTTATTAATTTTAGGGTTAAAGGAGTGTTTAATTTGCTTGCATGATTTTAATTAATTATTATGAGTATTTATAAAAGGGGGAAAAAATTAATTTTTTATTAGTGTGCTTGACAGGATGTATGAATCCCGCTCCTACGTATTCCCGGGTGCAATGGGAAATTCAAAGCTACACGCAGTTCTGGGTAGAAAATAATTGTGGGTTGGTTGATTTTATTTATGAAAATATGTTAGTCGCTCTTAGGTGAAAAAAGTTTATTTGATTGAAAAATAAGCGCACAGGGGCGCGAAAATAGTAAGGTTTGGTGTGTTGAAGTTTATTTTAATGTTTAGAATGACAACTACCTAAGTTACGAGTCATACGTCAAGAACCCGGGTAATAGGGAGAAGGAGTGATATACATCAAACCACCTCTTTTTCATTTATTTATTGTTATTTAGAAAAAGGATGTTTTATTTTTTTAGAATGACGGTTATCCGGACCACAAGTCATACGCCAAGTATCCAGATAACCGGGGAATGAGAAGGCCATACGTCCAACCACTCCTTTTTCATTCGAGTTTACTATAAATTTTTTTGATGTAAAGTGCCTTAAAAGAAAGAGTTAGAATTGATGTTTTTTTGTGGAAGACAAACAACCGGTGGGCAAGGTGTACACCCGGCGCCAATTATTTGAGAGATGAGCGGATGTACACCCGCCGGTCTCTTTTTTTAATCCACTTTTATTTATTGATTTTTATATTTTTATTGTTACCATTATTATTAGTATAAAGTAAATAAAACAAATTGATTAAGTTAAATAAAACAATAAAATAAAAAAAAAACAAAAAAGAAAAAACGGGAGAATGACTACATAGTCATCTTCTCCACTTTGAAAAAAAACAAAATATGCTCCATGATCTCTCTCTGTTCCCAGTTTCCAAAATTTCCAAATCAAACTAGCAGCTATCAATACAAAGACATGAAGGCAAATAACATAAAAGGGAAAAACGAAATGGTCACCGACGGTGGTTGGAGTCACGATTGCAATTATGGTGCGGTGGAAGATTCGCGGCGATTCCGGCGGATAAATGAAATTTCGTTCTGACTCCCTTTGCTTCTTTCAATTCGATCTCATCTCTTTGTTTTGCTTTCACTTCTCTGCTTGATTACTTGTTTCTCTTTTCGGTTGATTATGACCAGTTTTGCTGGTTGTGGCTGTGTTGTTGTTACAGTGATTAAGATTGATGTTGGTGTTGGTGTTGGTATTGTCTATGATTTTTGTGGATGATGGTGGTTCGATGAAGTGGTGATGATTTGTTGATAGTGGTGAAGATTGAAGAGATTGAAAGATGAAGGGTTGTGTGGTGGTTTATGGTGATTGTAATGGTGATGAATGAAGGTGGCGCGGCGGCACTGTAACAACAGTGTTGTTGTTCTTTTCTGGTTTTGCTTGCAATTTTTCTGCCTCCTGATCAATGTTTTCTTCTTGTTATTTATATGTCAAAATTAGGTTTGAGAATTGAATGTTGATTGTTTTGGTTTAGGAAAGTTTTGATGATGATGATTTGGAATTGATGGGAGAATCGATTTGTTCTTCTTTGGTTTAATTTCTCTTAAAAGTGCAGATACTTTCTTTCTATTTATTCTTTTGACACATTTTTTTTATGATTTTTTTTTAGATCTTTATAGTAATAACAAATAAAATAAAATAAAAACTTAAAATAAATTAAATAAAACGAATTCTTTAATAAAATAACATAAAAGTAATTTGTGATTCTTTTGATAAATAAATAAAAGATGAAAAGTTAGAAATAAAAGAAAAACTATAAAACATGACACTCGAACTTGTGACCTTGTTGAGCATGCACTTATAAACCATTGGTACTACCATACAAGCTACTTCACACATTTGTAAGATAATGCAACATAAAACACTATATGTGATAAAAAAGTGGGCAAAATTTAGGGTACAACAATTACCCTAACTTTTCACAACTTTAAGAAATTTTATTAGTTTGAAGTGACTATAGTTATTAATTATATTTTATCTAACTTATTTATATTTATAATTTGACATTTTGAAAAACAATTACTCGTCTTGAACTCTAGATGTTGAAATTTATTTAGATGCAGAAAACGATGAATATATTATTAAAGAATGAAATAAAACATCTAATCAACAAAAGGCAAAAACCACATCACTTTTTGTCACCATTTCACAAAAATCTTAAAAATGAATATGTAATTGTAAAAGATACAAAGTCCTATGGAACTACTTAAAGAAAGATATGATCACAAATAAACTATTATTCTCTCAAACGCTCATTATGATTAGATGCATTTACATTTACAAGATTTTAAAAAACCTATAATTTTGTGTTATACAAAATCACTTCTCAATTTAAAATGTATGCATAAAATTTAAATGTTGAACATATGTTAGAAAAAACATCTTCAATTTTTCATGCATTTAATGTGGTCATGCAACAACAATATCTTCGTTGCAAGAGCACACTAGATGCATGAAAAGCTGAAAATATTTTTCAAACATATCTTCCTAAAATAGCTTTTTTCCACACAATTTCAGTGGTTGAAAAGTGATTCTAAATATCACAAAGTTATATGTGTTTACTATTTTAAAATCTTGTAAAAATAAATATATTATAATCATAACGAGCTATTAAGAGAATAATATAGTTTTTGGTACTCATATTTTTCTTTTAAACAATTCCAAAGGATAATTGGATCTTTTACAATAAGATATTTATTTTTAATATCTTCATGAAGACGATGAGAAAAGAATATAGTAACTTTTGTCTTTAGTTGATAAATAAAGACAAATTATGAAAAATATACATTCATATGCCTACCGTGGTTAGAGCTTCGAGCTTCATATTGATAACATGTTATAAAACTAATAAAAATATGAGCAAACGAATTGAATTGAATGAGAGAAAAGAAAGTACTGTACTATGGTCTAGCCGTCTAGGTCAAATTATCTCTATTGAATCCTATTTATTTACAGAACCAGGTAAGTGAACCATAGAAACTACTCCACTATAATTTTTTTTTTTGTTTAATAGGAGTGTCATTTAATTTTTATTAAAAAAATAGACATTTTTTGGGCATAATTTTTGCTTCCAATATTCTTGAATTCGGTGCATTCATCATTATATATATAAAAGTAGTTAAATCTCCAAGTAACCCTACTTAAACCCTAATTTAATTATTAAAAATGTTAAAAATTTCTTCACCAAGAATCAAACCCATGTACTCTCACAATTATATAGTTCATGTACCACTAATCTATTTAAATTCATTTGATATATTTTGATTACTCCAACTAATAACTACGACTTTCAATGATATTTTTTTTTTCAAATCCAAGATATATATTTTCTTAATACTAATGCCTGATTTTGTTTACCTCAACTCCATTTCTTTTTTTCATCACACATTTAATCTATTATATCATTATATATACAACTAATAACTATGACTTTCAATACCTAATTTTGTTTCACTGAAAATCAACTCCATTTTTTTTAACACACATTCAATCTTTATTTTTTTTTTCTTCTAATCCAATTTTTTTTATTTGATCTACCTGTTTTTTTTTTTTAAATATCTGATATATATATATATATATATATATATATATATATATATATATATATATATATTTTTTTTTTTTTTCCTTAATTAAAATTTAATATTAATAACATATAAAAATATGTTACGAATATTAATCGTATGTACTTTAATTTGTCTTTCCTAATAGATTTTTTTAGTTTTTGTTTTTATTATATATTTGTTTTTCCTAACTTTTCAATTTTTTTTATAGATGGTGGAATATATATAACGGTTTTGGTCAATTAGCATAATGTTTAGTAGTTATTTTGTAAATTATTTATCTAAATTCATCATTGTACCAAATATTATCATTTTTATTGTCACTATCATTTGAATATTTTTTTTTTGAAACTTTTATTTTAAATTTTTTATTATAATTCTTTTCATATCATATATGAAAATCTACAAAATCCATGCGATAGCACGGGTCGGTGTCTAGTTAAATTAAAGGGAAAATGCAATTCATCACCTAGATTTAAGCTACTGTTTTTGGAATTTGCTTTAGAAAAGGGATGATTTCTCGAGGCCTTCCCTCTTTTGTACCAAAAATAATAAAATTAAAGGGGTGATGTTTACTTTGTATTTTTTAAAATAATTTTTATGAGAATTTAATTAAAAATAATAAAAGTTATTTTTTAACTCATTTGTTTTAGTCAAAAAAAAAAAACTCATTTGTTATAAACTAAAAGTAATTTTGCCATTTAGTAACTTAAATATTTATGTCTTGCCCAAAAAAAAAAAACTTAAATATTTATGTTAAGAGATTTTAATTTAATAAAAATCACATTTTTTAAAAAAGATATCTCTAAAAAATGATGCTTATATTAAAGTTATATTTTTTGTAATTTTATTATAAATAAAAACTAATAAAATGATGAAAAACTTAAAATAATTTTGTATGAGAAACAATTTAAACCAATTTTCATTTGAAGTTTTTTAATTGTTTGTTAAAAAAAATTAACAAAAAAGGATACACTATAAAAAATAAAAAATCACCGTTAAAAAAAGCTTAAACAGACATGATCATATAGGCCCCGTTTGTTTTGGATTTTTTTCAAAATAGATTTTGTATAAAAAAAATTTACAAAGATTTTTTTTTAAAAGTTCAAATGAAATTTTTTTGAGTAGTTATTTTTAAAATATTATTTTAGGTATTTCATCATTTTATTGAAAAAAAATTTGGATATCAAAATTTCAAAAAATCACTTAATTTTGAAGCTATTTCAAATAGATTTTCACAAAAATCATTTTTGAAATACAACTTTTTCAAAAAATTGCAATTTTGACTACGTTTTGAACTTCAATAATGTACATTTACGTTATATGATGTCAAAATTAATATTTCAATTTAGAAAAAAAATGAATACAAAAAAACTTGTAATATTTTGAAAAACGGTTTTACAAAATCTATTTTAAAAAATACTTAGAAAACATCTATTTTTTTAAAGCTGAAACAAACAGAACATAATCTTGTCAAAATAAGAAAAAGGATTCTGCTATAACCATCTCTTCTTTACTTTTTACCTGTGAACTTTGTTTACAAAGAAATACAACAGGCTGAGGCTTCAAAATCCCATTTGTATGAGTCAATCCAAATAACATTTAGCAGAACAAATTCCACAAAAATTGGATAAATGATGGTACAAAGCAAAAACAAATGAGTGGCGGTGTTTGCTTCCATTGGCGGTAAACGCTCAAATGGCGCCATATTTTCTCTCTGCTGGTCTCCATGTAGCTTGAGATTGTGAAGGACCAGGAGGGCGCTCCCAAGAGGCTTCACCACTAGCATACGGGTCTTCTGGCCGTGAGTAACCTTGCCCGACACCACTAACCTATTTTCATGATACATTCAAATGAATGTTAGTTTCGTATGCAAGATGAGGTAATAATGATGAACCCTATTACACTTGAAAGAAGAAAAAAAAAAAACAAGTACAAAAACTTTGGAAGTAACCCATGATGCATCTGAAGTTATATAATACATTTCAAGCAATGTACACAAAATGCCATTGGTGGTATATGCAGTAGTGTATTTCTACATGTTTTTTTTTTTTTTTTTTGACAGAGTATTTCTACATGTTTTTTTAATGTAAATAATTTAACTTTTAATTTAAACATAACTCAGCCATTAATGAAGAGAATGGGAGTATTTTTCACATTTTCATTTTGTCGATTCAAAAGAAGCTCCATTTTTATTCACATGTTTTCTGAAACACACCAATATATATACATGGCGAGGAATGTAAATGTAAAAATGAAACCAAGTTAAAAATCAAAATCAATTTTTTCTCCTCATTTTTCTTATTTCTCTAGACTAGTTTTCTTTCTCGTCCAATTTCTCTGATTCTTTGTACCACTTCAGATAAGTTAAGTGAAAAACTATAACTATAACATATTTTCTCATACTTAGCACGTGCTTAAGATTTCGCAAATCCTTCGCAAGAAGTTTAGCACTGTTATGTCCAATGTTTAGTTTAACCAAAGCTCAGACCTAAAAAAAGACTAATTTGCCGATGATTAACATTGACAACATGCATTGAAAAGTTCAGAATTAACCCATTAAGTAATTTTTATGTCAAAGTTCTAATAAAACAATAAACATTAATATGAGCTATGAACTTACTGTCTCTAAGCAGGCAGATAGGTATGTCATCCCAGGCAATGCGTCAAGTCCACGCTGCAAAAGGTTAAAAGATAGTTAAAACGTGTTTTCAAGAAATAAAAGAACTGATACTTAGCAACCATCTAATGACTGTAACATGGAAGTGAAAGAGATAAGCCCTGACCTGGCGTTCCACTTTTGTCTTGTAAATGAACCCTCCACAACAAAAAATTGTCGACGAGACAAAGAATCTGTTGAATAACAAGTTCCCTTATATTTAATATGTATAGAAAAACAATATGACGATGAGGTGTATGTGACAGGACAATGAGAAGTCATAGTTTTATGATCAACTACATTTAGTATTGAGCCCTTAATTCTAGATTTTTGTTTTTTTACTAGGCATAACTAAAACACAAACAAAAAATAAGATAAAGTTCCTATACATGCAAGATAGCACTCCAAATATTGCCCATCCTCTTGTGGCACCACCTCCTTGACCTTGTTTGTAATCTGCAACAATGAATTAACAACGTGACCCATTCATTCAACTAAAATGTAAGATTTTTTAGATAAAATTTATATCCTTGACATAAGCCCTATACTTGTCTTATTTCCTCTTTACAATTTTCAAAGTACGTTAGAAGTACTCACCGCACATTTTTGTAAGCACAAATTCAATTGGCTCGTATCCTTCAACTGGGATTGTGATGTTAACTTCATATGGGGTGTTACGGGCTATCTCACCTGGAAAAGAGTTGAAACATGAAAGTTCTACAAAGACAATTCCGCAATGTATGACATAGATGCTTATTAAATAAGTGGTACCCTACATCTCCAATCAACAATCAACATTGTAGGTGACAAAGTTGTAGGCGCCTTCCCGCTAGCAGCGGATCCAGACAAACTAACTCCCAAGCCTTTATGTGGATGAACCTAATTAGCATCAAACAGCAGTCAATGGATATGTCAATGGATATTCCTCCATCCTTTCCGCCCAAACCCCTTCCATCCCATTCCCTCCCTATCAAAGCTTTAGACCAAACCAATTACAGAAGTACCTTCAAAATAGGCTTTTGGACTAAGGATGAGAGTGAAGCAACTGCACTTGCAAACAAGACTACCTGAGTTTGTGATGTCTGAAAGCTGCAGAGAAAACACAGTACACATTATTTGTAACAACTGTATGTGAAGCACACATACATACTATAACCAACAGAAAAATAAAATGTCAAAGATTAACAACACAATGCAGCAGCAACCCTGACCTATACTCACGATGGGGTTTCTCAAAACCGAATTGAGTCATGCCATTGTAAACCTACAATTTCATAAAATAAATAAAAGTAGCATTAAAATATTGATGAATAAACACCCATTTTGGTCCTTAAAATTTTTTCTAAACATAACTTTGGGCCTTCAAAAGATTATATACATCAAATTGGATCATGAGCATCAAAATAGTCTAAAAGTTATTATTTGCTGGGGGCTAAGTTCAAATATCCACTAACCAAAAAAATATCATTTCAAGATCAATTTGATGTCAATATGTCAGGAGCAGGTCCCCAATTAAGTTAAGTGGGCCATCTCCTCTTAGTTAAGCAGTTAATTAATAGCATGCCTTGATTTTATGAAAATCCTACAAGAACTGAATTGGGAACTTAATATAATTTTTTTTTGGACCAGCTAAAAAGTTATTAGATTAAAAACTCAATTTCGGAACTTAATATAATTTAATTCCTGGAATTATGTATACTTTCATCAAGAAAAAAAATCAATGACAAAAAGTGAGAATGGTAGAGCTACTCACAAGTTCCCATGATCGCGGATGAAAACCAACAGTGAAGCCTTGGAACACTTGTGGGCCCGATTTATCACATGAAATTGCAAGTTCAATTAAAGCTCTGGGAGACATCAAAATGGAAATGGTTTTTACACATTCAAAGGTCACACTTCAACTGTAAACATTGTAAATCAAGAACAGCAAAAAGCACCAGGCATATGTCAAGGAAGTAGGAGAATAGGCATACAGTTCAACCAAAAATCAAGAGTAGCTAAAAAACACCGTTATATATGCTAGTTCATAAAGAATCAGCTACGAGTGAATTACATTACAGCTATGTGGTGACTAAAGTTGCATATCAACATTTGACTAATTTTAATGTTGCCCCTCAAGATGGAATACATAATTGTCCCTTAAAATTAACCCAAGGTCCTAAAGACTTGATAAATATATTGGCTGAATGTTTGTAGGGTTTGACAAAAGCTAGTTGAAATCTCAATTGAATCACATCTCATTTGATCCTTGGCGAGACTTATTGATCCAATGGTGAAAAGAGGTTTGTGCATGGTGAAAGACTTGTTTCACTTGTGCACCATAAACTTGGCCTATCTTAATAGATGAAAACTATATGAATCAATCCTTTATGGAAAATAGGGACCAATACCTTAATGATTATAAGCAATACACACCCAAACACATATATCTAGGGATCATTATCCAAAGAAAAAATGTAAGCGCCAAAGAAGAGTAAAAGCTACAAGATTTTAATTCATATCTAAACCTAGAAGTTACATTCATAAGGGAGAGTGGAGCCTTCAAATAATTTGCCCCCAAAATTTCAACTTGAAGTAAAGATCACTCTTATGTTTGACTCGCAAAAAAACATGGTGAGGGTTCAGATGTATGCATTTTCGTTTTAAAAAGGATGGCTGAGAGTAGAGCAAAGTATAAAAGACCTGCACTTCGATTCATATGCAACATGACATATGCATCCAGGACGACCTGCAAGTCAAGAAAACCAAAAAGCATGTGATATGCTACTTTGAAACAGATATTTAAATAGCAAAAGCCATTTCAATGTGGCATTAAGACAACTAATGTCTAATGAGAAAGTCCATAGTGAAATTCTGCTTTGCATACATCATTCAGTGATTTATTATAAGCCTCTCAAAAGTTTTTCCCTCTAATTTCAGCATATTTTTATTGAGCACATTCCAATAAACTTTGCTTCTAAACAACCCAATGTCTCAAATATAGATAGTCATACCTTTACATTGTCCATTAGGACAACTCCCACATATGATATTTACCTGAAAGACATGAATGTTAAGATGAGAAAGGTACAGGTATCACATAATGACACTAATTATGATTAGAAAACATTCATATATTAGACTAAATATTTAGCCTAATGGGAACTTAATGCGTCTCTGAGGTTCGGAGTTAGATAAGTCCTGTGGCTCATTACAGTTATACAGTTCCCAGTTCCAACCCAGGAACTTACCTTTTAATACCTATCTTCATCAGATTTACCCTATTCCCAATTCCCCCGTCTATGTTCTGGAGTTTCGAGAACTGTTAATAAAATAATGGAAATTTCAGAGTAGCACCAACCTGAGCTGTCCGTCCCATTTTGTCATAACTTTGTTCACAACCCATTAGGTCACCATTATAAAACTCCTACACATTGAGAAAATGGCATGGAAAGCGGGAGAAAAAGTGTCAAGAAAGATAATGAGAATTGAAAGAAAAATGTATATTCAAGTTTGAACCATAATGTTTATTTTTTTAGTTCACGTGTTACAAAACTTTGCGTGTGCACTTACGCAATACCTATTACTCTCTCCAGATGCCAATGCAGCCTCACAATGACAAAGGAGATTACAGCATCTTTGAAACGTGGAACTTTTTTTTTAAGTTACAATACTACTTATGTGACTAGTAAAATGAGTAAGCTACTTTCAAGTTGCATCCTTTCTGCATTCAATCTTGGATTACCAAATATATAACATTTTTCTGCATTTGAGACGGCTAGGTTTTCTCACTAGCAACAGCTCAGATAGAAAGTTTTAAAAAAGAAACAAAACAAGTTATAATAATGTTCTTTCCTTCCGAAATAAATTTACACTTATGCAGTGTCCTTACTCATTTTTTAATGTTCAAAAAAGTATAGAACAGAGAACTTACTTGTACAAAATCAGATTGGCCAGAACCAGCAACAAAGTAGTTGAGCTTGTCAAATCGACCAAAATCAACATATCCCTAAATAGGTTTGGGCATCAGCTGACGAAGTGAAGAATATATTACATCAAATGAAAATGGACACACCTTCATAGAAAAAGTTCATAAAACAAGAAACATGATAACCCAAGTATATCCAACAATAGTTATTTACCACATACACATGACATCTATGTCCTGATTAGATTTCAAATTTAAGTAAATCTCTACCAAATATATGATCCACAATTGCTGCAGCCTAACATGATTTAAGTTTTTGAAAGTCACTATATATCCGATTGTTGCAAAACAACTTCGGAAAACACTTCTGTACATTAACCTTTTAACAATAATCTTCTTAAAATCTTCTTTTTCAAAAGGCACAAGAAACAAATATAAATCAGCTCAAACGTGTCCTTATCCTTTTGCAAATACACTAAAAAAATCTCCCTAAAATAACCAGGAGCATAAACCCAAATAGAAGTAACAAAAAGTAAGCTATTCAGTAGTACATATTTGCAACTTGTGAGTTATCCATTTAACATATGAACCAATATCGGCAGCAATTAGCAACCATTTAAAGATCTATACTGTTACTATTACTATCCAGATGGAGTGAAATACGGTTTGTATATATAAGCATTGTACCTAGGAGCTTGAAGTATAATATACCCGGATGATAAAAAATGCAAAACTAAGAAAGCTCTTTGCCAGACTAAGACTACACAATTAGAGCAAATAATAAAGAAGTGCTTAGAAGAATGGCAACATAAACTACCGATTGTGATCTACTCTCAACGTCTTTGCAGAATCGAACCACCAAATCAGAACCTTCCTGCATCAATACAAAGTGAACAACTTAGCATTATTCCTAGAAACTCAGATCAAAATTGAGCACACAAACAAAATCATTCATATATTACAACAAACATTACCTTCTCATCATCATACTCAAAAGGGTAACCAAACCAGCTACTCTAATTAATAATAGTCAAGTAAAAACAAACTTATGAAAGGAAAAAAAAAAAAGTATAACAACTAATAAAAGCAATATATTAACCATATCAATGATATCATCAACTAATTACCAAAAATAAATTAAAATGAAAATCCATTAGTGACCCATTTCAGATTAGCAATAATTAAATGCAATGCCCAATAAAAGTTGATAACTTGAAGCATGTAGAAATGAAGGATACAAAATCAACAATTCGACTTGAATTATTGAAAGCGTAACAATTGGAACTCGGCATCGAAATTGAAGCTACCCATGATATCTGCAAGAGAAAACCTACAAAACAAAGTAGATAATTGAAGAAATTAGATGAATCATTTGAAGTAACTAAAACGAAAGAGAAGAAGATGAGAAGGTACCTAGGAGTAAAATGGTTAACGTTGTGGAGTGAAACATTTTGGGAGCGAGGTTAGGTTGAGAAATTGTGCATCTAGGAGTGGACAGTAGCAGGAAGAAGAAGAGTAGAGAGGAAACAGGAAAGCGACGAACAAAACTGCATTTCCACTTTAGTTCGTTTTAGATGTTTCCTTTATTTGTTTAGATCGGGTAATTTTTGGGGTTAAGGGAATGTAATTTGGATATAAAAAACGAGTCCAAATTAAACCGCACAAAATTGGATCGAATCCAGTCGATTTTTTTTAATTAGTCATTTAAAACTGAATCGAACCGCGAGTAATTGAATCTTTGGATTGAATGAGTTTTTGTCTCAAAATCGATACAATCGAACTGCGACCCGCATACTCTACATCTACGCATAACTTATAGAAATTATTTCTTCTCTTCTCATAAAAATAGGAAAAAAACTAAGTTTATGGGTGGATTTCGGGTGTGTATCATATTGGAGTTATTAATTCATACCTGAGAATGATTTCTTGAATCATAAGGAATTTTTGCTTATGAGTCCGATAAATCCTTAAGAACAATATTTATATCATGTCTCAAGTCGTCGACATCAAATTATTTCATGGTTGTTTATTTCGCGATGTCAACATCAAATAATCATACTCTTAAGATAAGTTTATGTGATCTCTCTATTTTATTTTAGAAAAAATTACACTTTCCTCTATTGAAAGAAACATACACACTCAGCTTTCCTCTTATGCAAAATATATTAGAGAAAATTTCACTCTTCTTCCTTGAAAGAAGCTTGAATTTCATTCTCTTTCCCCTCTTATATTAAAAGCTACATTTCCCTCCTTTAATATAGGAACATTATAGGAGGCCAAATGAGCAATTTTCTTTTAACAATTATATATTTTAAACATCAAAGCATCAAAGCACCAGTGGTCTAGTGGTAGAATAGTACCCTGCCACGGTACAGACCCGGGTTCGATTCCCGGCTGGTGCATCTCTTTTGATGAATTTTCTCGTTTTTTTTTTTTAAAAAAAAAAATTATAAGGAAAAAAATTGTAAGATTTAGAAAACCTTGAAAAAGTTGTAGAAACTAGAAAGGGATATAAAATTGACTTGGTGGCTGCTGAGATGAGAGTTAAAAAAGATACTTAATTTTTAATGATTAATAACCTTATTTGAAAACCTCAAAGCAAAACCCTTAATCATATACACGCTTTCAATTTTCATTTGTTTCTTAAGAAACATGTCTTCATTCTAAGAAAGATTGATTTATAAAAACAAAACACATTTTATTGTTTTAAGATTGTTCAGTTACATTTTCAACTCTAAAGGATCTCCATCCACATGGCCACAATATATACCAGAATTTATGTTAACCTTGATAACTCATCTGTGTTATATATTAAAGATCATTAAAACGTTTCCTTAGGTGAGAATAATTAAGAGTGATGTTCTCAACAAAAAAAAAAAAAAAGAGTGATGTTTGGAGAAGATAAATTAACACCATTCACTCTATCTCTTCAATATGACAAATATCTTTCTGGCTCCTATTCTGTCAAGTTAATTCCAGCTATCTAACTTTTTTTCTTTCAAAAATACAGAAAAATTAACTTCATCCTTCGATCAGCCAGATTAGTCACACTTTTGGTTACCAAATGAGTTGTTGAGTCGTAGATTACTACCGTTGCAAAGATGACAAAATTAAACCATGAAGAGAAGCACATGAAGGTGGATACATATCTTTTGCTGACATCAATGCATCCACCAGGTCTTGTATTTGATAAGTTAGCATGAAAATGTCTTCAGCTGAATTCTTTGCTGCCCATTCCTCTATCATCCTGCACAAATGGATTAAATTTGTAGGCAGATAAGAATAAGATGTGAACCTATTGAATATTCAAGGTTAAGGGGTATCAACTATCATGTCATAATCCCTACCCTTTCCTATTCAAAAGGAAACAAAATTGTTAATTTGTCTATTTTTTAAGGTTTTATGATTATCCTCAAGTTAGCAGACAAACTGGATTCAAGTTTCAAGAGTGTAACAAACAAAAGAAAGAAGTCATAACATTCGGTAAGTTTTTTGGTCTGCCAGGAAAAAACATCAAGAGAAACGAGCAGAGATAATAAGTGCTTCAAATTATAAATCTCAAACAAAAAAAGGAAAAGTAAAGAAAACTTTTATATATAGATTTTTCCAATTAATAGAGTAGGTATAATAAAAAGATAGAACTTGATAACTCACCTTAATTGAGATTCTGTTGCAGGTTTGGAGTCAGAAAAAAGGACCTTGATGACCGGCCGTAACTGTAATTTAGGATCTGGGTCTTTGTCCTCTGTACTAGAACAATTACCAGAACAGGACCAAGTATCTGGATTTAAAAGAATGATTTGCAGGACAGGAGATTTGGTTGTCAGATCTCTAACAAC
The DNA here is from genome assembly GCA_951799995.1 of Trifolium subterraneum. Taxonomy (NCBI): domain Eukaryota; kingdom Viridiplantae; phylum Streptophyta; class Magnoliopsida; order Fabales; family Fabaceae; genus Trifolium; species Trifolium subterraneum. The sequence goes on from OX637464.1 coordinate 12,893,223, forward strand.
AAACCGAAATGTTGACTCATCATTTGCACACTCCATCAACTGATTTGCAAACATTTTGTCCACTGTGTACTTGCTGGTGACAAATATAATGCATTAGATTTATTCAGTGTATCTGTTAATCCGTATTTAGCAATCAAGCATCAAATATTTTAAAAAAATCACAATCATGGAAGCCTAGATTAGAATGGACAATCTGGATGCAGACAAGCCGGTACATACACAGAGTAAAGAAGAAACAGCAAGGCCCCATGTAAATTACTTAATCATTATCTATCTACCTATATACATTTGATGATTAAGCAACCACAAATTTTTAAGAATGTTAGTCTTCAACTATTTACTATTTCATATAAAAATTCATGAAATTGGTTGGTAAAACCTTTGCACACACTCTAACTATAGAAGCACAAAAGATATTGCTACTGGGAATAGAGACATAACTGTGGCACGTCTTTATTTGAGCCATATTTATTTTGCTTCCCAAAAAGCATTCAGAATGCACACACATAAAGAGACCTTAAGTTGACAACTCACAGTAAGTGCTTCTTCTTTCCCACCAAGTTTTGTAAGAAACAGAGAATAAATATATTATTTTGCCCATATGTTATATTTCTACTCCCCAATTATTATTCACCATAATCCTTATTATTCCAAAATTTAGCAAACAAGCTGAATCAAATTATCTACAGAGACGTTAATTTCACTTATTCGGGTCCTAGAAGCATAAATATTTTACTACATCTACTTCTTCACAGTCAGCTGCAATCGAGTCATAAGGGTATAAAACTAACTAAGTCGCCATTTCTCTTCTTTGATAAAGAATTTTTAACAGAAAATAAAAGTGAATTTAGTCATTCTTTGCTAACCTGAAAATGTCCCCTGATCCTAAAACTGGCACACAGGTTGAAATATAACATTTGAACAATCGTACACCTCCGTCTACAGGCGCACAACCCTCACAACATGGGTAGGCTCCAAGGAGAGTTGTGCATTGCGGGCATATAAATTCATGCCAATAAATATCCTTTGAAAGATTTGATGATCTAGCCATGAAAATATCTTCAAGAAAACCATTAAGGAAAGTCTTCTGATTCCCCACAATTTCCACAGTTTCAATCTTCCTAGCATGTTCACCATCTTCATCTCCTAGAGTGCTTGTCTGAGTACAGCAACTAGGAATGTTGGTCCCATCTTTAGTGTCATTCAAATCTAGACATATACGAGCGAAGCCACTGCAATCAGGTTCATTCTTAGCAACTTCATTGAAATTCACAGAACGCTGTCCATTCTCAGGATGGGAAACCCTTGCATTTTCATCAAAAGCACCGTTCGCTTCACCAGCATCATAGCAGGTTGAAGTTCTTTCCTCATTCAGTCCAAAGTTTCCAGTGCCCTCGCTAACAGAAACGCCTCCAAAATCATCTGCTATATAACTACACTCATGCAGCTGTCCACACGGTTCAGGAAAATCACTTCCCACAAGATCATCCTTGCAAAAAGTGACAGATGTAGAGCTTAACAGGCACATCCCCTGCGCACACGCGTAAGAATTCACATACCTTGTCACCAGCTTCTCACTTATACCTCCAAACGAACAACAACAAGTCCCAAACCAATTGTCAGCTATTTCCCTCCAATTCGCTGATGGCTTTTCAACAAAATTCCTAAATAATTGATGTAAACCAAATTATAATAATGAGAACTTTTATCTGCTTTTCTTTCAAGCTCAACCTCATATACTGTATATGCTGTCACAGTGTTGGATAACTAAAAAAACTCTCAACTCAACAATACTAAGAAAATTTCAGCATGAAAAAAATATTATATTTTAAAAAACTTTCAATAACTACAATCTTAAAAAATATCAATTTCTCAAACAAAATTGAAATCAATTCCAGCATGTCAAGTTCATTTTGTTAGCTCTCTCTTTAACTTCTGCCCGAACTCAACATATTCTAATTGATATAAATTAGTAAAAGTAATAGAAAATGAGAAATGCATTCTCACTATAAACTAATTTTACACCGTCATCCAATAAAAATTCAGAATTTTGCAGTCATTTTGAAAATACAGTTACAAAATGGGCTTACTTGACAATACAATTACAATATAATTAGTTCTCATTAGATGTTGGTGTCGGTGCAAACCTAATTTACACCGGAAGTACATCTCCATTAAACTCAAACTATGAAGCACGGACACTGGACACTGACACGTGGACACTAGTAATAATTTGAGAAAATGACATAATTCAATGAATCATCGTTGCAATGACACCGGGACACACCTAATCTAGGAGTGTATGTGCTTCATAAAACTCAATTTATTATTAATCTATAAGAACAACAAAGCTAAACTCAGTTATGAAGAATAAGCAAACAAGGAGAAAATACCTGACCGGTTTTTTGGTCAAACCGTGTCCACAACTTCTACAAACAAATTCAACTTCTTCAGCTGAAGACAATTTATCCACATCTGAACCAAACAAAGCAAAAAATGAAATCAGGCAAAAAAAATCGAAAGCAAGCATAATCTAATAAAAAACAGCATTTGGAGGTTAATTTAATTACCATATTCCATTAACAGAGGTTGAGGTAACGGCGAGGATTGATGGAGTGCGGAGAGAGCAGGATGATCGACGGGAAGTAAGAGAAGGAGTTTGACTTCGATATGGTCGGTGAATGATCGGACGGTGGGAGGGAAATCGGCGTCGAGTAAGACATTGGGAATCGGAACCCTAAGGGAGAGAGCGACGGAGGTGGAAGTGAGAGTGAGGAATGAAGGTGGTGAATGAAGATGAACGGTGAGATTTAGAGAAGGGTTTAGGGTTTTAGAGAATGGAGAAAGGAGTAAACGGAGTGTTGGTGTGTGAGATTGTGATTCCCATGTGTAACGCCATTTTTGTTCTGAGACTTTAGCTTCAATTACCATTTTTCTACCATAAAACAGATTCGTTGCTGCGTAAAATGAATTATGTATATCGAAGTGTTCAAATAAGTGATTATAGCTATTACCCGCGTTGTAGTGAAAAGCGATTAAATAAAGTTGGAATTATAAAGAAAAAAACAATTTGTGGCTGCTGGGATTCGAGCCCAGGTCTCCACGGCCACAACGTGGAATTCTTACCACTAAACTACAGCCACTTTGGTGATGATTTTCACTACTACTTGTATATATACTTGGCAGTTTAGTTGTTGCATAATTTTTTTTTTGGGTATTAGTTTATAGTGGAATGAAGAGTATGTAATCTAGAATTTGTCTGTGCAAGTTAAGTAAAGTTTAGGAAAAAGTTGTTCCTACTAAGAATTAAACTCGAATTCTCTTGAATAATTTATTTTAATTTTTAAGGGAAGTTCATTAACTACTTGAGTCTAACTTAATTATAAGCCATTTTTTTTATACAAGGCCTTTGTTTTTATTGTAAAGTTTGAGCATTATTACTTGAGTTCAATAAAAACATGTAACTTTTTAATTTTGTTAGTTCTCGATAACATATCAAATGAATTTTATAAAATTTGTATTTGTTAAAATAATAAAATGTTATCGAACAATGTCAATTCAAAGACTTTTTGAGCTCCAAACAATGCCTTCATCAACGCAATCCCTTGTTTCCAATTGTTTCTATCAATAACCAAAAGATTTGCTTGAAAATTACCATTAACATTCATGATTATTTTGCAAGAAACCTTATGAAATCACTCACACTTCATTCGTGTTTTTCAGAATTTGAGCTTCAGTCACAATTCTCCTGTATTTCCATGAATTTCAATCCAAGACTCTCAATGCCAATTATTAGCTCAACTTTGGTTTCTTGCCATGCAAGTAACTGAGGGAAATAATGTTCAATGGCTAGAGGAAGAAAGAAAAGAATTCTTGCAATTGATCTCATTAAGCAATAAGAGTATGATCACAACCTTTTATATGCAGTATATTGTTTGCTAGTTAGTTAACAAACTTGCAACTTACTTAACTAATCACAACTACTTTTAACTAACTTTTGGATTAGTTATTAAAGTTCTTACATTGCAATCCTTAATCAGACTCTGATAACATGTTAAATTAATGAGCATAGCTCTTTGGCCACTCCAAAGATCAATTTGCTATAATATTATTCATATTATTGAAACTCTAGCATCTTTCTCCTTCTCGTATTATGTAATCTATCGTTAACATGATATCAATCCAAACCCATTTAACATCCAACAACTCGAGAACCGTACTTGAAAAATGTGAGACTCCAAACAACTTTAATAACAAATTCCATATAGAATGGTTTTGTGAACTTTTAAGTCTTTATATACTAAGTTTTCAAAATATTTCACAAATTATTGTTTCTTTTTTCTGCTTAAAGAATTAACATAGCAGAATAATTTTTAACTATCCATAGAAAAAAAATGCTATCTAACTTTATACAATAACATATTCATTCGTGTAGTGACTGTAGGTCCAAAATAGGACTGGACTTTGCATACAATGTGCATCAAACTTTTTATATACAAGGAGAGCAAGTCCTATCCCAGACAATAGTACTTTACGATGATAGTTAATTTCTGGTACATCTATTATTAGTTCGAATTTCGAACGCTATATATAGGAGCGAGGGCATTTTGGGAAGTCTTCGGAAAGCCGAGAGTATAGTTGATCCTCAATTTTATTGTGTGTTCATGCTGGCCATGCAAACTGCATTGTAAAACTTAAATTATAATCGTCAATATTATAATCGTCAAATCACAAGATTAAACTCATGGGTATGCATGTATAGTGTACTTACCAATGACTTCTTCTTCTTATTTTTCTTTTTCTCAATGTAAGCCGAAAGCTCGTCTTGCTTGGCAAGTGAATCCTCCAAAGCCTATCAAAGCCCAATTACTATATTATTATACCATCACTGACAAATGGGAAATTCATATTTGAACATTATTTTTATGATATAAAAAGATTTGTATAATTTGGAGCCACACAATTGTTAATATTAATCATCCGATCTCAAGTTAACATTTGAGGTCGTTTAAAGCTGATTTTTATATTGTGTAATGAGCCGCTCAATCTCAGATTAACGGTTGAGATCATTTACATCAGACAATATGGATTAAAGGATTTTGAAGTCTTTGTAATTGTATCCTAACTGCAATTGCGAGCACATTAACGACATTTTTGTCTAAATATTTTTCGCAAAAACAAGGATTGAGTACTAGAGCGAGCGCAACAACAATTTAAAACCAATATGCAATAATAGATAGTGGATATCGAAAAATCACATTAGAATTATGCATATATAGGCTATTAGTTGGTTCATTACCTTCTTGGTTGCCATAAGTTCTTGCTCAAGAGCATCAGCGCGACTTATTGCCGCATTAAGCATTTCTTCCTTCTCAGGTGGCATACAAGTAGTTGGTGCGTTCATGTTACCCATTTTAGCTTCCAACTCAGCCATACGTTTCATCACAGTCATAAACTCTTGAGCAGAAATGGTAGGGTTAGTCATTTGTTCAGAAGGGACTTCGGCTTTATAGTCCTCACTAGTGTAAACAGAATTTGAGTAGAAGTTGGCATCAGTGAGCACCTTTGGCATGTTTCGTGTCATCCTCACCATTGTTACGATGCCCATCACAAAGGCCATTACACCGGTGAAAATCTGTGAGTTCACTTTTCCGTGAAACTTGTACGAATCAGGCATCGTGAAAGCTTCCGCTACAGCTGTCATATGGATCACAAAAACACATAAGTGTATATATAATGCTTAGCGAAAGAGTCGAACACCAATTTTATTTTATTTTCTAGTAGATATTTACTAAAGAATAGAGTTAACTAACAATTAAAGACATCATATATATCCACCATGCATATGTACCTTTTGATACTGCATATGTCTCATTTGGTTCCACGTTCTTCCAAACGGTTTTATCAGTCACAGGCACAGGGACGACAAATTCATCGTAGGTGCTAGGTTTTGCAGAAGGGACCTGTTATGTTTATCCACAATTGTGTACTTAGTACGCTAAGAAACACATAAAAGGGAGGCTCACATAATTATTCATCACAACAAGTACATGTATTCGGTCTAAATTTCGACCAAATACATATTTTTTTTGTTTCTTTATATTTTGTTACAAGTGAGAATATACTAACATACCTTGGCAAGGACAGGATTCCTTTGTGCACAAGACAATTGTGCAGTGAAAACTGCCTCGATTTTGGCAGCCTCGCTTACCTAAACATACAAAAATATGCAAATGATTTTGAGAAGTGAAAAGTATTAAGAAAAAAGAAAAAACATATAAAAGGCAAAAAAATTGATGTCACACCTTAGGTGTTTGCACTTCCACGATAGGAACATCAGATTTCGTTGAGCATTTGTGTTCGCCATTCTGAACCATCTGCAAGTTCATATAAACACAAATTGTCAGCTGAAATCATAGATAAGCAAGGGGGAAACTCTTCCCACCGGCCAGCAACATGAATTCAGATGTACATATTCGAAAATACACTATTTTTTTGTTGTTCATAAGTACACTTCCGGATATTTTATACTGTTCGGATGTACACTTTTGAAAATATGAGGTTTGTAAGCTCACCCTATAAATGTCTTGATCCTTCCATGGACCCTTATCAGAACGCATGCAGCCTCCTTGATCAGCACAGGTACAAGTACCTCCTAAAAACTCTGGCAACTCACTGGCAAAGCAAAACTAACGAATATGAACATTGTGCGAAGTAGGAAATAATTGAAAATACTTAAGACAGAAAATAAGGTATTATGATGTTATAAATTATAATCACCTTGCATCAATTATTTCAAGCAATTTGCTTTGGTACTTGTTGCCAAGAACCTGATAAATTAAAAGTTCAATTAAATAAATAAAAGAAGGAACTATAGTAGCAAACTTATTAAGATATGGCCTATATGTATGTTCTCACATGGATTTTTGCTGTGGTCTTTGGGTCAAGGAAGGATTTAACAGTGCTCCACAACATTCTGAATCCAGAACCTGCATTGATGATGAACATGCGGTTCAAGGTCTGCATTGAATCAACCAATTTGATGATATTACAACCTCAATCATCTACAATATATTTATTTTCTCCAAATCTTCACAAAGTAGAACAAATACATACTTCAGGATAATTGTCACCGTCAATCTTCTGAAGGCTCGTGATAAGGTCTCTTGCTTGTTTGTTGAAGTTCTTAAGCCCCTGTGATATTAGAACAATACTATAAGTTTTAATTTATGATATTGTTTTTAACTATTAATAATCACCAACATGGCTTGGCTTCTGTGTTGTCAATGACAGATAGCAACAGATAGCGTTTTGTTCAAATTTTGCTATACGACAGTACTATAGCACCGTTATAGCCAGTATTTGATAACATTTTGTACTAAATAACATATTGCGGAACAATAACAATACGTTCAAATTCCGCTACACAATAATACCGCTATTTAACAACATTGCTTGGCTTATAAGAAATAAATAATTTTATATGCATACCACTCCTTGCACATCCAAAATGGTGGTACTTTGATCAATGTGCTTCTTTGCAGCAATGGAACAAGCTGCAAATTTGAGATCAAAAGTCCTCTCAAACTCCTTGACATGGTATTTGATGTAACGATCCATGGTTGTGACTTGCATCAACTTGGTGGCATCAACTGCTCCCAGCCTCTCAATGTAAATTGGTCTTCCTTCCTTATCTACTCCATGATGTCCATGAGGATAATATTGCATTACTTCCTCAAGTTCCTTGAATTCAAAGTCCTAAAAAGGCACAAAAAATAAGTAAAGAAAAAGAAGGAATGCAACCTGTTAACACAAGTATGAAAAATATTGTTTATTCTTCGAATTTTGGGTTGCACATTACAAAACCAACTCGTGAGGTGAGAATCACTCACCACTTATAAACAAATTTTCAGGCCATATCTCATAGCTCGATAGTAGATGGCATAATAAATCTTAGATAACTTTTGATACTATCTTATAATTTTGGGTTGACTCAAACTCAATTTTTACAAAACCAGTTTGTAAGGTGAGGATTGACCACCAACACTTTATAAACACGTTTTTAGGCCATATCTCATCAAATGTGGGATTTATCAACATTTATGAATAGATACCTCAACAATAGTGTCAGCACCAAATTCCTTCCTCCATTTAAGCATGTCAGACCACATTTGCTTTGATTTCTCAATGTCAAATTTCCTTGCCCTAAGGAATCTGTTCAGGAAAAAAAAATGGAACCATGAATGCAAGTTCAAATAATAGACAAATCAGAATTTTCTTTTTAACAAATAGGTTTACCTAGTTATCCTTATTACTCAAGCAAAAAAATACTTGCCCTTTCTGAACACATTATGCATTATTGAGCAATATCTACATAAGTTTCATTAAGTTATGTGATCTTGCTACTTGTTAAGAGAGTTTGAAAGAGCTTATTTAGGCTCATCTCTTGACATAAACTGATAAACATTTATTTATGTTAATGTTTGCAGACATTGGATATGACATGGAACTGACACATAAACACAAATAATAATTTTGGAAAGTAGAAGTAATAGACGTAATTACAAGTGGACGCCCAGGTACACCTTCAACATGAAGTGTCGGTGCTATAGAGATTATTTTAATATCTTATACTATAAAATACTCAATTAAGTTGTTTAACCAAACACATCTTAAATAGTGTTCGACCTTATTTCAAGAGAGCAAGATAAAAAATGAAATTACCTGAGCAGCATATGATAGTCATCATGCTTCTCAGGGAGCAATTCATCCAACACGAGAGCCTGACGAAATTCATCAACGGCTTTCAAATCATCAGCATTGCGGACATCTTCAATTTCAACCGACATAACCTTACTACTGCTTCGCCTACTCCTCCTAGTGAGGGAATTTCTAAGTTTCTTCTTAAAAGATCCAACACGGTCAATTTTTTCAAGAGCTGCAATATATTAAAACATGTAAGAGCCAAGATTTCTGAAATAGAATGAAAAAGGGATATGGATTGAGATGAAACCTGGCCTAGGAGATTCGGGTCCAGACAAAGACATTTACGTTTTTTTAGTTTTTTTTTATTGTTCCTTCTCCTTCTTATTCAGGAGAATAAACGTTTCATCCTACAATTGCAGAGGGAAAAAATGTACTCCCAAATGCCCTGCACGCAACAAACAAACATGAGATTTATAAACATAAACAATGTTTTAAATACAGATCTCCAACCACAATCTTGGTCGCGACATTAGGTTTTTGACGACTCTGAGATTACAATGCGACCGCGATTGAGACTATATCACTCACATTTGACATAATTATTATCCACAATATCAAACATTGTGACTCAATTGCGAGACCACAATTGAGACCACGATTGAGATTGAGACTGATCACCTGCATTTGACTGCAATTCTCCACAATATCAAAGATCGCGATGCAACCAACCGCGAAAATGATTTAAAACTATAAAGAATCCATTTCTTTTAAAAATTTCATAGAAAAATTAATTATAAAGAAAAATATATCAATAACATTAACATTAACATGAAACAAAAGGTGAAATTTGAAAGGGAGAAAGAAGAGAAAGGAACATTACCTCTTGAAAAGAGAAGGGGACGGTGGAAAGAGAAAAAGAAACAAGTTATAAGAAGAGAATGTGATTCTGAAAATAGGGTGATATGACAATGAAGCTTCCACGAGGCAACAACGACACCGTTAATTCATTCACACATTTTTTTCTAATTCTAGAACATAGGTATTACAATGACAGAGATATGCATGCATGCATCAAACTTTGTGTGCGAAATATAAGGTTGTTCCATTCATACATATTTTGTCTTCCCAATTTTCACGTGTTCTTTTCAAAATATTTATCAATATAAATATTCTTTTATATAAATGTATACACTATAGACTTACCCAACAATATTCTTTCAGCTTAACTTTAGTTAAGAATCTAGCAGCAATATTGAATGTTGATGAGAGCTTTTGCACCAATATGGAGGTTGTAATAATTACTATGGTGAGAAGATGTTTACTAATTTTTTAGAATAAATCTGAAAAATTTAATTTCATTCTCTGTTTTTTTTGTTCTGTAATTGAATGAAAAATCTCCTGTGGGAACAATTTGTTTTGCCATATTTTACTTACCTCGTTTGTTTTTCATTTAAGTGTAGTTATTATCTTATAATTAAATTATTAATGAAAAAACAACAATATTTATTTTTTAAAAATTAGGAATACCGATCGTTAGTTGGTTTAATAGTGATTGACGCTGAACTTAGTAGAGAGGACCACGATTCGATCCCTGCAACTGCGATCGGAAAGAGGCTGGAATCACTTGATGTCAGAACTAACCCGAAACCAGATTAAACTGAGGGTGAAAACAAAAAATAAATAAATAAATTAGGAGTAATTGGTAAGAATGAAAACGAACTGGTATCATGAACTCGTATTGACTCATGACAATCTAGACTGTATTTTTTTTAACAAACACAAAAGACTCGATATTCCCCATCTTACAAGATTTGATAAATTTAAAATGTTGAGTTGCTATAATTTGAACATACTAAAATTTACTTATAGATGAATCGAACTATTTTTGAACAAACAAAAAACGTCACTTTCTTTTGACACAAACTAATTTTAGCAACTTTTTTTTAGAGTTAGTGCTTAAATAAAAGGTTCATACAGAAGTGGTGTTACACTTTACCTAGGAATGTAATACATTAAAAACCCAGCTTATAAGTTACAAGCAAACAAAAAGAAAATGTAACAATGATTATACAAGCCAGAAATCCAAAAAGATATGAACAACATAAACTCCACTCTATCTTTTTTCATGATACCGCCAGATGATTAATTTTATTCAGAATCAGAATCAGCAGCCGCTGAGGATCTAACGCTTCTACGTTTACTTTCATCGTATTCTTGATCTTCCTCATCCACGTCTTTTTTCTCGGCAATAATACCTGTCAAATGACAGTTAAATAAACTTTCCAGATGCGAACAAATGAAAAGGAATAGAGAACAACATGCATAAACAGTACCTTTCTTTATCAGCAGAACCTCCAGGGCTCTTGTGGTAAAATCATCTTTGGCTCCCAGATCTTGAAACCCTACCAATCTATCTACTGCAACTCCTTGTCTGGAAAAAGAAACACTCTAGCTAATAAGATTATATAATAAATCAACTTTATCTGTATTTAGTATGTAGCATTTAATTTTAGCCAGGCTAAGCACTACCATGAAGCAACAATTAGCTTCAGACCACATGATACTGATAAGATATCATTTTTATTTAAGAGGGATGGAGTATGAAGATTAAAGATCGTCTTTGGGATTCTTAAATTCACTCTAAGTTAGACCTAACAGTGAAAGCACTTAATCAACCGAGAAATTTCAAAAGTAAAAGTTTTAGTCCTCACCTGAACAGTATGACACAAGGCAAAGTCTTGATTGCCAATTTTGTAACAAAGAACGGTGCATTCTGCATTTCATTTTCAATAGTTAACATTTTTACCAAATTACCAAGACAAAACATTTGCATTGAAATATGTTAAATCTTATAGTTACATTGACTCAACTATGAGCAAACACTAAGTATCTCTATGTAAGTATTCATGCTGACCTCTGCATCAAGCCTGATGAACTTTGTATCAATATGCTTTGTTGAAAGGGACTTTAAGTGCTTATCCATTATCCTGAAATCATTTGTTGATGCAACAAAAAGGTGCAAATGAAATTGTTACTTCAGGTATCAATAGATGGAATAAGATGTTAGATTCAATGAGCAATAGTAAAGAGGCATACTTGCATCGGTAGAACTCCTTATGATAAAAATGACATATCACTTTTTCACTTCCAGTAACTTCACCCAAGAAATCCCCTTCAGTAACTTCCCTATATTCCCCATGACCTTTCTTCTTCCATGCCTCCCGTTTCTCAGCTTCTTTCTATTAAAAACAAATCTAATCGTGAATAATGAGGTACTCTATAAATAACAGGTAAAAACAAAAAAGTGAATATCGTAATGCATCCTAGTATGAATGGACTTCACTACTACCTTAAGAGCTGCAATCCTGTCCGCATGCAATTTTTCCAATTCAGGATCCTGACATCACAATTGTGCATAAACCTTAATTAGAATAATGGTTTAGCCATATCTACTTAACTATCTATAGTAATCTCTATATCTATATATATATGTGTATATATTGAATAAAACTACAAGTATAAGCCTTCTTGCGTTAATTTTTATAAGTATAATTTTCTGTTAGGCATGGGGGATCATACAAGGGAAATGGATTCTCGAGGTTCTATTATAGGAGAAAAAGGGATACTACAGGGGATAAAAATAGACCCTGGTTAGTTAGTTTTCTGTTATTAGTTATTTAGGTAGTAGCAAATATATATAGCAGGGCACTGATATCAACAAAGGGAGGGAAAATTCATTCTTTTGACAATTGAATTATCAAGTGTGAAAGGAGCATGTTCCTTTGGGGTAACTAATATAGTATACTAGAGTATAGCAACATCTGCATTTCATCAGGCCTGCTCTGTTCACACAAAGGTAATGCACAGCTCTCTTGCAGAAAGGTCAAGCATGCTGCGAAGTTCTCAAACAGGACTATAATCAATAGTCCAATCATTTCCTTTCCATTCTATTTTTGTTTGTGACGATTTCATCACCTAAACCTAACCTCAAACTGTTTTTTTTTTTTTTTTTCATACATAAATGGCAACCATACTGTGTAGCCGAGGGTCATTCAGTTGTTGCAAGTTGCCTTCAATAGGCAAATCACACCCTTCACTACGGAGTTGGTGCTCAACTGTTCATCGTAAATGAGGATGTTTTTTTTTAATATTTCAGTGCTCATTTGAATATTATTATTATTATTATTGACATTGAGAAGTGTTTTGACCAGCTTACTTTCCTTGCAGGGAAGTAGGGTTCCATGCACGGAAGACAATCATTAACAAGTGTCCAACACATTTATGTGAGGGTTTTGTTTATTTCTTTCAACTTTTGTCTGTTGCTGCTAATGAGGGTGCCTAAATGACTACCAACAGGGTCTTTGCTAGACCTTTCGAGGGGGTTCAACTGAACCACATGAAATATGCCCCTATATATTTTACATTTTGAACCCACTAAATGGGTCCTAAATACTATCTGATATAACAACCTTATATATAACCCATTCAAATGAAACGAGTCCTAAATACTAGCACAAATACATATATTATGAGATTGAGAAGTTTACGAAACATACATCCATCAAATCATCAAGGTCAACCTCCTCATTTATAGAACTTGATTGTGCTGCCTTCTCTTCGCTAAGCAATTCCTACAGGGATCATATAACAGATGTCACATAGCATAGCATAAGAATTCTACATAACAGTAACTTCTAAAACAATCATATTATAATGTTGTCAATCACAGATCACAGAATTCTATATAACAGTAACTTTCATTTGAGTAAAAAGTAACAAAATTTGTGAATAGTTAAATATAAAGTGCTAATGACTTCCAATCAATGTTGTCAATCACAAATCGCATAAAATAGCGGTTTGTTCAAATTTTGCTCTGCTACAATGCTATTGTGCTGCTATATCTGCAACATGACAACACTTAGTAATAAATCACGTATCGTGGAACAATAGCATATTGTCCAAATTCTGCTACGCTCTAGAGCTGCTATAGACCAGTACTACTTCCAATAATTCATACTATAACCGAAACACTAGGTCTTCAACTACTCACAATTTGCGGCAAACTTCCTATAAAATCAAAACAGACACCATTTTTTAAATATAAACAAAATTTAAGATATGGATATGATAATCTTTTTCCACTTAAAATAATAAACAAGGAAAATTTAACCTAATCATAAGTAATGAATATGTGAAGCGAAAAATTGAAAACCACCTTTTGATAATTACGAGCAGCTGCTGCAATTACGTTTCCAAATGCTAGATTGGTGAGAGTAGATTTTACTGCATCTGGATTCATCTTTATCTACGAAAAAAAATAAATCAAGATCATAATCAGAATCAGAATCAGGATTTGAAAATAATTAAATCGAAAAAACAAAAATGAGTCGCACCGTCGAGATCTGGTTGAAGGTGAAAATGTCGTTTTACTACTTGTACGTCGGTGACCGGAGCGGTGCGGTGGAGGCGATGAAGATACTGTGCAATGGACCGTGATTTGATACTCTTTCTCTGTCAGGGTTCCAACATTTTCTGAGTTTTAAGCTTCACTTTTTTTTCCACCAAAAAAATTACTTCGGTGTTTTAAATAAAAATGCCACGTGGTGATCTTTGGAACGTCAGATTGGTTGGATGGTGTGCAAAGAGTGAAAGGTACTCTGTCTTTCTTGCAAAAAGGGTAGAGGATCGGCTTCTGCTGGGCGGGGTCTATGTGGATAGGTTTTGAACTAAATTGAGAACCGAACCAACTATTAAACCGAACCAATTATCAGTGTGGTTCAATCCAGTTTAATGGTTCGGCTTTTATTTTGAAAGATAGTTTTAATATTGGATTTGATTTAGTTTTTGTCATTTTTTTAACGATTCAGTTCAGTTTATTTCTAATATAATTTCATTTTGATTGAGATGCATCATTCACAATTCGATTTGATTTTTTAACCACGTTAACACTTTAGTTCGATTTTTGCTCTAAATTGAATCATGAAACATCCATATGGGTTAACCACTTAATTTTCAAATTTGCTTGCAAAATAAAACTCGTAATGAAGATGAACCTAGAAAAAACATAAACAAATGAACGAAAATGCTATTGAAGATAAACTCAAAATGAATATCGACATCAACAAATGACCAATTGAAGATGAACTCATGACAAAAATAAAAGATGGTAGTGTGTGCAATTGGACAAGTGAGTTAGAGGACGACATACACGTAATATGGTCATTTAGCCATGTACAACCTTAATTCGGCCATTACAGTTCAATTTGTCAGTGTGTCTACTTGTTTTTAGCTGGTATATGTCATTCTTGTTTGAAGAAACTCTTATAATCAAACATGCAAATTACAACTCATTAATAGTCAGGATCTTAGATAAGTTAATAACATAATACTATTGGTTAAATGCATCTGGAAGAGAATTGAGTTGAACTTAATTGAGACAGCGTTGTTGCTGATTTTGGTAATAGGTAAGCTTGTGGTGGCACAATTCATAATACAGAAGATAATTTTGATTCAACAGTAGCAAATTAGTATATCGTTGACATTAAACAGATGTGGTATTGATAGGGGTCATCCTGACCAAAAAATTATTTCCCTGAATGATGAGTTGCTCTCAAAGTTTGGCGATTATAGAATTCAACATGTCTATTGTGTGGCCAACCTAGTTAGAGATGCATTCACAAAATTCAATTTAGATTTAGGACTAGTCTTGGGACTTTTTATTTTGTGCATGTTTTGCCTCTTTAGCTTTGTTGGTTGACAAGGGTGTTTTCTATATATATAAGGGCTTATAGTCCTTTAGATGGCCCCTTTTATAAAAGAAATAAAATAAAATAAAAACTCATTTATGTGCATGACAAAAATGCTAAATTTAGTTTTTGTAGTAATAAAATTAAGAGTGAAGACACAGTTTAATCCCCAACAAAAACTAGTGCACACATATAGTCGTCGATATTTTTATATGCAGGACAAATTAGTCTATGATTTATTACAAAAGCTACTAATTTGTCCCCAACATAAAAATGGGAGAAAATAATTGAAATATTATTGTTTGTCAGTAACTAGATTGAGTTGAGAGAAAATTATGAGAGAACAAATTTAATCTTCACTCTAAAATAAAAGCAACTAACTAGTGTTACTCCATATTTTTGTTTGAAACAAAATATGAAATAAAGATAAGTTAATTGTTAAATTATGCATGTTATCAATATGTATATTTAAAAGGTTAATGTAATCTTTTATCAAAAGCTTTTCTTTTCGATTCGATTTTGATATAAATCGAAATCTGGCTATATCGAAAGAAGTTTGGATTTTCACGAGAAGTTCGAGTACTTTCTAAATGATTTTCAAATTTAACTCGCTTCGATTTCGACTGATTGGCAACGGATGCAACGGTTCAAAACTAAGGACAGCGCACAGAAGCAGAGACACGTGTCATTTGGTCAAGAAGCAACCGTTACATAGTAGTTGAAATAGGAAGTCTATATATATGTATTTTGTAGTCAAAATAAGGGTCACAAATTCACATACTAAATCCTTTTACAAACTCAGAGTACCCAAGCGTTCGAGTGAAATGAGTAACACAAAGGAAACGTATGATTCTGTGTACCATTCTTAATTCTCTGTAAACATTTTACATTTGAATGCAATTTACCTTTCAAAAGTAAATCTTTATTTTAACGCTTTTTACCAAATTCATTCATTCGAATGAATTTTGCAATTGTCTTTTAAATTCAATTTAAGTTTTATCCTGCAAACCTTACTTTCCTGCAAAATCTTTTTAACAGCATTTCCATAATCATGAAATTTAAATGTTTTTCTACAAAAAATGCACAAACATGCCCAAGATTTACTAGTTGATCTTACCAGTAAACAAACTAGCGCTTGTTTACCAAAAAACAGAGTAAACAAATTGGCACGCCCAGTGGGACTGGTTTTGTGCATTTTTTTTGTAAAATTCTATTGATTTGTTTTACTTTCTTTTCCGTTGTTTTGTATGCATTTGAGGAGTGGTAAATCTTTACCAGACTTCGAAAACTATAAAACTCGTAAGAAAATGGTTAGACCATCAACAAGTCTAAACATAAATCAATCAATTCCAGAGGGACAACCGTCGCAACCTTCTGGCAGTAATGCCAATATAGGTTCTGGAAATGGGTCTACGACCCTTAACCAAAATGCGAGTACCACAGGTTCGAGTGGTCCTTCTGTAATATTGGAACGAATACCAACAACTGTTCCAGTGACTATTCTTTCGATTCCCTCGCCATCTGTGCAGTTAGGTGGAGGAAATTTTTCACAGTCAATGAATGGCGATCAGAGAAGCCCTCTTCGTCAGTTTCGATTATCAAATAGCGAGCGACCATATGGCATGCCTCCAGAACTTATGGCTGACCTTCATAATTCTAGTAATGAAGGGCCAAATATGTTTTCCCCTTCGACTTCAGCAGTGGGAAATCAGGGAAGACAATTTCAGAATTTAACTAATACATCCTTGATGTCTCTTAGACAGCAAATGGATGATAGCAATCACGAAATGGTTCATATGTTAACACAGCAAATTGGGGCAGTCTTCAACCCATTGATACAAACTACAAACGATAGTTATCAGTTGTTAGCCAACCAAATGGGAAGGATGGCAGACTTCTTTGGAGCACCCAATGTTCCAAATAATAATAGGCCTAATGGTCAAAATGGGTCGTTACCTAATGAAATCGAAAATGTTAACCAAAGGCAAGACCCATTGCCGGATATTATAATGAATGCCAATCCTAGGCCAGACCCGATCCCAGAGGCTCAACAATTTATAAATCAAAATGTTGTAGATCAAAATCGAAGGGTGATATTGGTAAATCGAAACCAAAATGCTGATGAAGTTGTTAGAAATGTCCAACAAAACAATTTTGCTGGACAGAATAATTTGGCCCATTTGGTCGAAAATATTCTTGCACAAAATGGCCTTAATGTTGGTTTACATAGGCCAAACTTTGTATCCGCTTTGTCTGAATTTGTGCTTCAAACTGAATTACCCAGGAATTGGAAAACTCCTAAGTTAACAAAATTTTCTGGGGATACTAACGAATCTACTGTCGAACATATTGCTCGATATTTAGTAGAATGTGGGGATTTAGCGAATAATGAGAATTTAAGAATGAAATGTTTTCCAAATTCTTTGACCAAAAACGCTTTCACTTGGTTTACAACTCTTCCCCCCCATTCGATTCATAATTGGGCCCAATTAGAAAGGTTGTTTCATGAGCAATTTTACATGGGCCAGACTAAAATTAGCCTTAAAGAATTGGCTAGTGTTAAGCGCAAGATGCCAGAGTCTATTGACGAATACCTTAATAGGTTTAGGATCCTTAAGGCAAGGTGTTTTACACCAATCCCTAAACATGAATTAGTCGAAATGGCCGCTGGTGGTCTCGATTATTCAATTAGGAAGAAGTTAGATACACAGTATCTAAGGGATATGTCACAATTGGCTGATAGAGTTCGACAAGTCGAAAGGCTAAAGATCGAAAAAGCCAGAACATCTAAGTTTCATAAAAAAGAGAAGATTGCTTATATAGAAACTTATGATAGTGATGACGAAGTTGTTTTCGATTGTGAAAATATTGAAAATAGCGAGATAGACGTGGCTGAATTAAAGCCAGGCCCTCCCTATATGTGTAAATTACTAAAGCCATCTAATGGAAAAAATCCTGTCGAACCCAAAAATGATAAATATGTTGCAAAAACCTACACGTTTGATATTACTAAATGTGACGAAATCTTTGATTTATTGGTTAATGATGGCCAGATAATTGTTCAAAAAGGTTTAAAGATTCCTCCTTTAGAACAAAGAAAGAAAAAAGGTTATTGCAAATTTCATAATTTTGTGGGTCATAAAACATCTCAATGTGTTCTTTTCAGGGATCTTGTCCAAAAAGCGTTGAACGAGGGGAGATTAAAATTCGATGAGAAATCGAAGCCTCCAATGAAGGTGGATACTGACCTTCTCCAGATTGCTGATACTTCGTTTGCTGAACCATTCGAATTCATGATGGTAGAAGCTATGGAAGTTACGACTCTCGAATCAATTCCAGAAGAAGATTATATCGAGAAAATTAAGGTGGTTTACCCTAAGGCTGAAGAGGATTTGCTAGATTTTCTTATGAGATGTAAAGCAAAGAATCACCAAGTCATGCTATGCCCTAAGTGTAGTGCTGTATGCGACAAAGAGGCTACTGCAGGCCTCGAGAATTATCTGCCTTATGTGAAGCCAAAGTTCAATGGTCCAAACAGAAGACTGAACTTCAATAGTGGACCAAATCAATATCCCGACAAAGGAAAAGCTATAATGCCAAAACCTTCGATTCATGAAAGGATTGGTCGAAAACAAACTTTCTTGCCATCAACAAAAATACCCATGGGTCAATGGGGACATGGTAGATATGCCGCTTTCGACAAAAGAATCAAGCATCAAGGAAGTTCTAGTAAAGGTCGGCAAACTAATGCTCAACCTATTATGGCAATAGATGCCAGTAAATACTCTTATAAGAATAACTATAAGGGTAAGAATCCAATGACAAGAACACAATGGCGTAGGTTCCAGCGCCAGAAGAAACAAGAATTCCAAAATGTTCCACAGGAGAACAACTCGAAAGGAATCAAGATTCAAGAAAAGGCCAAGAGGCCTGTAATCGAAAGACTCTCACAACCAAACATTCCAGAAGAAAATAATGAAAAAATAAATGAAGAGGAATGTTTTGATGGTGAGGATGATGACTTTGGGTCAGAAAATGACTTCGATGTGGTTTGTAATGTGGTGTCTGTATTGCCACGAGAGTTTGATGTTTGGTTTTTCTCTGATCGAGAAGAAGACTGCTATGAACCACCACTGGTTGATATCAAACCAGTTTGTTACTATGTAATGGATAATGGATGCATCGAAGAACAATGCGCCAGTTTTGCAAGGCCTGATGAAGGGATGAAAAATCATCTTAAGCCTTTGTTTGTTAGAGCAAAAGTCAACAATGTTGGCATAAACAAGGTTCTAATTGATGGAGGAGCAGCTGTGAATCTGATGCCTTCTTCATTAATGGAGAAAATAGGGAAATATGACACTGATCTTATTTCTCACAATATAGTCCTTTCGAACTATGAAGGGAAAAGTGGCCACTCTTGGGGTGCTCTCCAAGTTGAAGTTGCCATTGGAAGCTCAGTTAGGCCAACACTATTTTTGGTGGTCGAATCCAAAGCAAACTTTAATCTTCTGTTAGGAAGAGAGTGGATTCATGGAGTGGGGGCAGTGCCTTCGACTCTTCACCAAAACTTGGCTATTTGGAGAGATGATGGTATTGTCGAATATGTGGAAGCAGACCAAAGTTATTATCTATCCGAGCAATACCAAATAACGAAGCAGACTTTCGACAAGAACCTTGCTACGATTGCACCATGTGGCGATAAAGACGCCGCTTTTGATAAAGTGGTTTCTGAAAATGTTTACCACTCTGTAAAACTCCACCCAACTCATGGATTTTGTTGGAGAAGAGAGGAAATATATCAAGATTCCTCTGAAGATGGAGTAATTCCACCATCTGGGTGGGATTGTGAATTCTACTATCCCGATGACTGAGCCCAACCCATGGGCAAGAATTTCGGCTTATATGGCCGAAAATAGATTAAATACGGCATTAGAAGCTGTAACAATAAAAGAAGAAATGGCTTTCGAAGCCAGTGATTCTAAAAAATTGGCGAATAAAGCCAATGATCTTGAAGATGGCAAGAATATGCCAAACTTGCAAAACTTGGATTGTATTTATGATGACGAAACTTTGGGTTTCGAAAAAGATCCTTTAAATATAAATCATAAAATGCAAGCCCAAGACTCATTGCAAGAAATAGACATTGGAGATGGCCTAACGAAAAGGCCAACTTACATCAGTGCCAACATCAATTCTGATTTCAGGACAAAGCTGATCGAACTCCTTAAGGAATATAAAGACTGTTTTGCTTGGGACTACAACGAAATGCCTGGTCTAAGCAAATAATTGGTTGAACATAGGTTACCTTTGAAACCAGAAAAGAAGCCAATCAAGCAATTACCAAGGAGATTCGCGCCAGAAATAATGTCCAAGATAAAAGGTGAAATCGAAAGGTTGCTGAGAAGCAAATTTATTCGAACTGCCAGGTATGTTCAATGGTTAGCAAATATAGTGCCTGTAATTAAAAAGAATGGAAATCTTAGAGTATGCATAGATTTTCGAGATTTAAATAATGCTACACCTAAAGATGAATACCCTATGCCTGTAGCAGAAATGCTTATTGACTCGGCAGCAGGTTTCGAATACTTAAGTATGTTAGATGGTTATTCAGGATATAATCAAATTTTTATTGCTGAAGAAGATATTCATAAAACTGCTTTTAGATGCCCAGGAGCATTAGGAACTTATGAATGGGTAGTAATGCCCCTTGGTTTAAAGAATGCTGGGGCTACATATCAAAGAGCAATGAATTTGATTTTCCATGATTTTATTGATAACTTTATGCAAGTCTATATAGATGATATTTGTCGCGGTGATTTTTGGATATCGAGTTATTAATTAACTTCGAATCGCAATGTAATGTTACACCACCGATCTTTAATTTATCCGAGGGAAAGGGAAAAAGTTCGAAAAAACCCTATTATTAGAGAACAAGGTTCGGGGGTTGGTTATACAAAGGGAAGGTATTAACACCCTAGGTATCTATAGTACTCTATAGGAACCTCTTGTTTTTATTCTATCTATGCGCTTAATTTATTTGCTTGTAAAAAATGTATAAATGTGAAATTAAAGGGATGATAAAAATGCTTAAAGAATGATAAAGAAGAAAAATGTTTTTGTTGATTTTATTGATTGAAGAGACAAGTCTCATGCCTACGTACCCGAGGGATCAAACCACCGTAGTTCGGGGTAAAAAGACGAGTAGATTTGTTTGTTTTAATTTTAAGGTTTTGAAAATGGTTTTAAAATACCAAAAGCCAAAAGTGGCAAAATGTGAGTTTGATTGATGTTAATTTGTGAAAAAAAAAGTCTATATGATTAAATTGATTAAAGTTTTGATTATGAAATAGAACGCGGACACTTGGTTTAAAATCCAAGGTCTGTTGAGAAAATGTTTGAAGTGATAAAAGACACTTGGTTTAAAATCCAAGGTTTATGCATGATTAATGATGTATGAATGAGACAAATATACTTGGTTTAAAATCCAAGATTTTAGGCGAGAAAAAGGACACTTGGGTTAAAGTCCAAGGTTTTAGCGATAAAAGGAGCCGTTGGTTTAAAGTCCAAGGCACTCGGTTTAAAATCCGAGTTTGCGATAAAAAGACTCTTGGGTTAAAGTCCAAGGTTTTCACGATAATAGACGCCGTTGGTTTAAATTCCAAGGCACTTGGTTTAAAATCCAAGTTCGCGGTAAAAAAGCACTCGGGTTAAAATCCGAGGTTTTCGCGGTAAAAAGAAACGTTTGGTTTAAAGTCCAAAGTTTAAAAAGTGTATGATGACAAAATATTTTTTATGCTTGATGATATGTGAAAATGAATTTTGTGGACTATTTTTGAAAGAGGTTTTGACCTCATTTTTTGGTAATAAAATGACTCACTATTTATTTTAAAATGGAATGTTGGGTTAACGATAAAAATGTAGCGCTAAAATTAATAACGTCGCAATAGGCAAAAATAAGCGCGAAGACGATCCGTAATGATATTTTGATCAAAACGGTGTCTTTTCCCTCGGAATTAAATATGCTAACGTTTTGCGGAAAGCGATAAATAAATATGCATGAGATGCGATTTTTTCATTTATACTGTACATTTTTCCTAATTACATTCTAAGGTATTTGCGAGGAAAAATAAATATGAGATGAATGCAACATGATGCTATGCAATTTATTTAAATTTACATCAAGTCCTAAAAAATACAATCTAAGGTCTTTACAATGCAATAAATAATTAATTAAATAGGTAATAAATAAAATAAAAACGGGGGGGTGCAAATATCAAAACAAAAATAAAAGGGGGTGCAGAAAATAAACAGAATGTGCAAAGCCCAGCCCAAATAGGCCTCCCTGCCAAAAAAATGAGCAAAAAAACGCAGAAACAATCATGGCCGTCTGATGGATCAGACGGCCCTGATCTAAATAAAGAGGAGGAAGAATTTGAGGCGTAGGATCATGATCAGAAGGTCAATAGGCGCGCAGGTGCACCACAAGGTTGTGCACCTGCGCGCACAGGATCAAAAACAATATATATATACAAAACCCTAAAAAAAACGCAGAAATTTCTTTTTCTCTCTTCTTCCGCCGCGAGCTCTCTCTCTCAACTCTCATTCTCTGTTTTTCTCTCTCTCTGCTTCTCTCTGTTCTGTTCTTTCTTTAACATTTCAAAAATCAAATAAACATTCTCTCTCGACCTCTCTGATCTCTCGATTACTCATCTCTCTCAAATCGCGTTTCTGTTTAAAAGCTTCGGAAAAGAAATGAAAACAAAACCTTGGTGCTTGATTCGGTTTGGGTTCTGCTTCTTCTTCTCTGTTGATTTCGTTCCAATTCCGTTTTGATTCGAGCTGGTTCTGGGTTCGAAAGAATGAAAAAGGTTTCGATTGAAACGGTTTGTGGGTTATGATTTTGGATCGGTTCTGGTTTTTTGTTTACGATTTGGTTTTGTTTATGATGATGATGGTGGATTTGGTTTGCATTTTCTGGGTTTTGCGATTTGGATTTTGGTTGTTTTTGATTCGATGATGATGGAAATTTAATGGTGATAATTGTTGCGGTTTGGATCTGCAGTTTCAGTTTTATTTATGATTTTTCTGGGTTTTGGCTTGATGAACAGGGATGAAGATGATGAATTTTTAATTTTGTTTTTTTGATTTTGTTTTGATTTTTGATCTGGAAAAATATTGTGGCTGACTGTTTCTGCGGCTGAGGCTGATTGTGGGTTTTTCCTCCCTTGGAAACTGTGCACAGTATACAGTATAAATACTGTGTCAGGATTTTAGGGTTTGACAGATGAATTTCCCAATTTAGACAAAATTGCCCCTTTGGGCCTGGACAAAAAAACCTGATCTGGATTGTGGACAAATTGACTAAAAAAAACCATCTGATTAAAAAACGAAAATAATGATAAAAAATGGTAAAAATGACTTTAAAAATGAAAATGAGATAAACATCAAAATAAATAATAATAATAAAATAAATAAAACATCTAATAAGAATAAAAATAATAATAACATAAAAATAAAAGAACAAATAAATGAGGTATTTTAAAATACCTCTCTGCCGAAATTTCGTCAGAAATGAATAAAGAAAGAAAAAAAAATCGTCGTAAAAAGACGCATAAAAGCGATTGGTCAAAAAATGGGGTATGACAATATTGTTATCAAATCTTCATCTGATGATGGCCATTTGGAACATCTTAGAAAATCATTCGAAAGAATGAGAAAATGTGGATTAAAAATGAATCCACTAAAATGTGCTTTCTGTGTCCATGCAGGAGATTTCCTTGGTTTTGTTGTACATAAGAAAGGCATTGAGATAAATCAGAATAAGACAAGGGCAATAATGGAGACACAGCCTCCAGTGACTAAAAAGCAACTTCAATCTTTGCTGGGAAAAATCAATTTCTTGAGGAGATTCATCTCGAATCTAAGTGGTAAATCCCAACCTTTTTCACCATTACTCAGATTGAAGAAGGATGATATTTTCAAATGGGAAGCAGAGCACCAAAGGGATTTTGAAGATATCAAGTTATATCTTTCAAAACCACCAATACTAATGTCTCCCATTTGAAACAAATTTATGAAGTTGTATATTTCAGCGTCTGATTCGACCATTGGTAGCATGCTTGCTCAAGAAGATGAAAATGGAGACGAAAGAGCCATATATTATTTAAGTAGGGTTCTAATTGATGTTGAAACTAGATATAATGCTATAGAAAAACTATGCTTATGTTTATATTTCTCTTGCATGAAACTTAAGCATTATATAAAGCCTATTGAAGTTTATGTCTATTCTCATTTTGACGTTATTAAACATATGCTTTTAAAACCAGTTTTACATAGTAGAATTGGAAAATGGGCATTGGCCTTAACTGAATATGCTTTAACATATAAACCTTTAAAAGCGGTAAAAGGTCAAATAGTGGCTGACTTCTTAGTTGATCATTCTGTAATCGAAATGACTCAAGAAGTTGTAGAGGTTCAGCCTTGGATTTTATACTTTGATGGTTCTAAACATAAGTTTGGAACTGGAATTGGGATACTAATTATTTCATCATTGAAAATCCCAACTAAATTTAAGTATAAAATAAATGGTCTTTGTTCAAACAATGAAGCTGAGTACGAAGCTTTAATAGCAGGTCTAGAAATTTTAATAGACTTGGGGGCAAAGAACATAAGAATCAAAGGAGATTCAGAATTGGTATTGAAACAATTAACACAAGAATATAAATGTGTGAAAGAACATCTTGTCAAATATTTTGAAACTGCAAGACAAATGTTACTTTGTTTTAATACTGTTGATTTCGAACATGTTCCTCGATTGCAAAATCAAGAAGCAAATGACTTAGCTCAAATTGCTTCAGGATACAAAGTGTCAAAAGAACAATTATATGAATTAATCGAAATCAAAGAAAAACTGGTATTTAACGATTTATTATCTCCAAACTTGTCAATGCCAAAACTTGTGGGGGCAAATATACCACAAGAAACTATTGATAATAAATGTCATGATGAAGAAAAATTTCAAATTTTGGCAATTGACAATTTAACAAACACTGATTGGAGAAAACCAATTGTGGATTACTTACAAAATCCAACGAGTGATACTGCTCGAAAGATCAAATATAGAGCTTTAAGCTATGCGATCATTGGAGACAACTTATTCAAAAAGACTGTCGAAGGAGTCTTACTTAAATGTCTGAATGAATCAGAGGCTCATATAGCCGTCTCTGAAACGCATAGTGGAGCTTGTGGATCTCATCAAGCAGGTCACAAAATCAAATGGTTACTATTTCGACAGGGGTTATACTGGCCTTCTATGTTAAAAGATTGCATAGAATTTGTTAAGGGTTGCCAAGATTGTCAAAGACATGCAGGAATACAACATGTGCCTGCAAGTGAATTACATTCCATTATTAAACCCTGGCCATTTAGAGGATGGGCTTTAGATTTAATTGGTGAAATAAAACCTGCTTCATCAAAAAATCAAAGATTTATAATAGTTGGAGTGGATTATTTCACAAAATGGATCGAGCAATACCCATGCAAAATGTAGACCAAGAAGCAGTGATTAGTTTTATTCAAAAGTATATTATTTACAGATTTGGAATCCCTGAAATTATCACTACTGATCAAGGCTCAGTTTTTACTGGTCGAAAAATGCAAGAATTTGCAAATCAAACTGGTTTCCGTTTGCTAACTTCGACACCATATTATGCACAAGCAAATGGTCAAGTTGAAGCAGCCAATAAAATCCTTATTGGCTTAATTAAAAAACACATTGCCCAAAAACCTAGAAATTGGAACAATACTTTGGACCAAGTATTATGGGCATGCAGAAATTCTCCAAAAGAATCAACTAATACTACCCCTTTTTCGTTTGACATATGGTCACAACGCAGTTTTACCAGTCGAGATACATTTGCAATCAATTCGAATCCAAAGGCAAATGGAAATACCAAATGACCATTATTGGAATATGATGTTAGATGAATTAGTTGATTTAGATGAAGAGAGAATGCAAGCTTTGGAAAGGGTAACTCAGCAAAAAGAGAAAATAGCCAAAGTTTACAATAAAAAGGTCAAGTCTAAAACCTTTAATATTGGAGATTTAGTCTAGAAAACTATTCTGCCTATGTGCGAAAGGATAGGGTTTTAGGAAAATGGTCATCCAATTGGGAAGGTCCTTTTAAGATTTCACAAATATATTCTAATGGTGCATTCGAGATCGAAGAGTTAACTGTTGAAAGGCGCACTCTTAATATAAATGGTAAGTATTTGAAAAAATATAAGCCAACATTATGTGAAATAAATATAAGCACAAAATAAAGAAATATCACGAAATCAAAATGGCAAAAAAATAGTAAATTGCCATAAAAACAGGATATTCTCAAATATTACGAATTTATTTAAACCAATCAAATAATAGAAATTGTATTTCAAATACAAGAATTGGTTACATTCAAAACCATCTATGGTTTTATTTGACCTAACAGAAATCTATCCTAGTGCATCTTTATTTTAAACAATAAAGAGAAAAGCAAGAAAGAAGGTGCAACTGCTAATCCTTCCCAACTGGTTGAGAAGTTCCACCACACAGAGAACAATCCCCAACAGCAGTAAGGTGGATCGTTACACCTCACTTCATCTTCGAAGAACTGGACTCAATGTCCTTTCCATTCTTATGAGGAGAGTTGGTAGGATCCTCGACCAATATAAGGGAATCATCTTGATCTTGACAGAGATCTTCTTCTGGGACGTAAGTCTTCAAAAATTCAGCGTAATCTGAATCAATCTCATCTGAACCAGAATCATCATGTTCTTGGATATGGCGTTGAGATTTCGTTTGAATCTTTTGAGAAGATTGGCTAGGTTTAGATTTGGGAATTTGATGTTTTTTGCGTTTAGAAACAGAAGAAGGTTTGTTTGTTTTCTTAATAGAAACAACACCTTTAGATTTTCCTTTCATGGTTTCTTGAAGAAAGGAAGAATGTAAAAAGAACTTGGAATGAAAAATCACAAAGAGAACGTTCCTTTTTATAGAGAAAATCTGGACGGTTGGCAGTTAGATGTTCCCTTGTTTCTCGCAAACAATAAATGTGGATTGACTTGACTGTTTTGGAAACAGAGTCAAACACGGTTTTTTAAAGAATATTTGTCAGTTGCACATATCAAGAAGTGGAAAAAGGATTTTCCGCCGTGAATTCCGAGGTTTTGTTATAAAAGCTCCAAATTCGAAGTTTTAAAAGTTATCTGGATTAGCAAAGCCTATAAAATAATTCGAGAACATCGAAAGTAGAGAAATCGAAATGGCAAACGTAAATAATTTGCCACAAAACAGGGTATTGTTAATATTACAACCCAATTCAAAACTTGTTCAAAAATTGAAAAAACTTAACATAGCAGATTTGTTCGAAATAAAAAAGAAAAATTCATTGGACATAATCAAGCCTTGGATTTCAAACTAGCATAATGGGTTTTAAGCAAAGCCAATTCGACATCAATAACTTGTACATTGCTCTCGAGGGATTTAACATCTTCCTGCAAAGCTTCAGAGGCACTAAAGTACCTAAGACCTTCTCGAGCTTCCTTCTCGATTGCCTCTTGATGAGCTTGAGTGGCAGCTTCCTCGAGTTGTTTACGTTTTTCTTGTTCAGAATGAATGAGGAGCTCTCTCTTCACTATTTCTGCTCGAAATCCCGCAATTTCTTCTTGCCATTTGTCAATATTAGAAATACACTCTTGGACTCCTTCACCAGAGTTGGCTTTTTGGGTTTTCATTGCCTCTACTTTTTCGACGGAGCGGTTAGCTTTATCGAAAACAATAGCTTGGGCCAGTTTCTGATGACTCATCCTTCCAAGAGTATATTCTTTCTTCTGTACAGCTTTGGCAAATTGCTCGATTATTGACTCGAATTGAATAACTTTACTCAAAGTATCCTGATCAGTGAGAGGATTATGCAGCTGGTTCAAGAAATTTTTATGGGCAAAGGCAGCATTGATATTTTCTTCAATGGACTTCAACATATCACCATTTAGGTATTCTGAATGAAACTTGAGCAACAAAGAATCCTGGCGAACGTTTTGTCGAATACTGGCTTCAGATTTGCTCGAAGTATCGCCAGTATCGCTGCTTGAAGCAGGTTCCCATTTTTTAGCCATGAGAAGTCTTAGTGCCAGGTCTGGTTGCGAGTTCCTCATATGGTCAAATTCCCCTTCAGACATGCCAAGGCTAGCCGAAAGTTTCGAAGTCGAAGACTCTGGCAAAATTTCTGATCCACCTTCCTCTGCTTCAGGAATGAACTCAGCATCAAAGTCCATTTGCTCATTCGAGTAATCTGGGTTGGCTTGAGAATTGGAAGTTGTATGAACAAATTCCATTTTCGAAGCAGCAGCGTTAGCTGCCTCCAGATTCTCTTTATCAGCAACAGCTTTGTCGCTATTATCCTACAAAGACAGGATAAATTGGTAAAGATAAAAAAGGTTATGACAAGTACATTGAAAAGAGATTCGAAGTTCATTTACCTTTGTGACTTCATCATTAGGTTTTTTAACCTCATCCCTGCGTGTATCTTGATCCAAATCTTCAATCGAAGCCTCTTTGGGTTTGTTTGTCTCTTCCACAACCTTAGGAGGATCATCCGTCGACGTATCTGTCGAAACAACGACAGCAGGTTGAGTCGAAACACTGGGTTGTGCTTGAGTATCACCCTCAGGAGATTTTGATTTAGATTTTGATTTGGATTTCTTCTTCTTCTTTTTCTTTGGCACCCTTTCGTCTGCTTCAGGATTAGTCTTTTGAACAGGGGCATTGTCTTCTCCTTCAACCTTGTCTTTATCCTTCCCTTTATCACCTTCATCACCTTCAATCTCTTCGTCCATAATTTCAACGATTTGGGGACTGACGACTTTAGCACTTGGTGCTGGATTCACCTCTTGAGTGGCAGGCTTTGGAGTCTTTGTCCTTCTCAATGGAGTCACCACTTCTTCTTCCTGTTTTCGATAAGAAAATTTTCAGAAAATGAGAAACAAAAATCGAAAGCGAAAGGCATTATGAAAAAAGGGTTGAACTTACAGATTCATCACTAGAAATAGTGACAGTTGGTCTGGTCTTCTTCGAGGCATTTCCAGTTTCAGTCGAACTGTTTGCTCTCTTCTGACCCTGAAAATGTGTTTAAGGTTTTATAAACATGTTTATAAGAAGCAAATGCTTAGAGGAAGGAAAATTTGGAGACTTACCTTCACCTTCACTTCCACATTCTTTTTATCAGCAGGCTTGGTCTTGCGGGTTTCTTCCAAAGCATCTTCCAAAGCTTGTTTCGAAACTTCAAAAAGGTGTGAATTGAAACAATTAATATAATGTGGGATTGTGATTAAAAGAGAAAGTTAATAAGAATTACCTTTTGGTTTCGATTTCTTTGCCTTCTCGACAATTGGTTTGGTCAGACCAGCTTCCAACCCTCGAACAATTTCTTCAACACTTTTAGTTCGAGTCAAATAATAATTCTCCCACCAACTATCAAAGTCCGTGGTACAAAAATGAGAAATATTGAAGTCAAAAGAGTTGAGGTTATATGAGTTCTGTTATGATATCTTGAGATAACCTCTGAACGTCTTTTCAGAAAGACTCGAGCCTAAAACCATGTCCTTTCATCCTCAAATAAACTTTTGGGACGAATCTGAGACATCCCAAATTGTCTCGAAACCAAATTTGGTTGGTATCCCACCAGTCCAAAGTGTTTTGCTTGAGTGCCTATCTTACAAGATAGCACAGAAGGATCCAGATAGGTTGACCATACCTCATTCACTTCATCTTCATTATCAGGATCGAAAGCTGGAAAGTCCTCAGTAAACCAATTGGGACCAAATTCCCTAGTAGCAAAAGGAGCGTGATGGGGTTTGAAAACATTAAAATTGAGAAAAAATTTCATGTATCTCATGAAAAGGGTCTTATGATCAGTCTCTAAGTGTTGAGGGGCTAATCGAATAACTCTCCTTCCTTCGATTGGACGATCAGCTATTTCAGTTTCGTATTCTTGGGGTATCCTTAAATTGAACTCTTGTTCAAAAGTGGCATTCAACCACAACTGCAATAACCACATGGGTCCAGCAACTAAAAACGAGGAGCCATTTGTAGATTTCTTAATCTCATCACATGCTAGGCCCATAGATTCATACAAAACAGCTAAAATTAATTTTCCTAAGCCAAAATGCCTACCCTCATGTATCTGGATAGCCATGGGAATAAACATTTTTGCTACTTGTAAGGAACGAGAACAAAAAACATAGTAAGACAGCCAAAGGGTTAGAAAAGCTACGTGTTCGACACTACTAGTTTCTCCCTTCTCAATGTTTTTCTCTATAAACCTAGTGAAAGACAGTTCTGTTGGGTCAAAATCAATATTGTCACTTGTATTTGTTGGGTCAAAGGTTTCGTCATTTGGTCGAAGACCAGTTAGGGCAGCTACATCTAACAAAGTTGGGGTAAGCATCCCACATGGGAAGTGGGAGGTGTTGGTAGACTTTTCCCAAAAATGCAGCGCAACAATAATGGACTCTTGTTGTACTTGGGGACCAATTCGAGTAAACTGAATCAAATCATAAATTCCATAAGTTTTCCAATATTCCCCAAAATCTTTTTCCATTCGATTTAGCCATGGGATAAAATGCCTAGTATTGGGAATAACAGGGGCAGATTGAAATAGCTTCGCATTTAAAAACCCTAAATGGCGTGTTTCACTAGAGAAGATTGGGGGTTCACATGTTCGAAAGCAAGGAAAGATTGCATTTACCTTTGAGCTCAATGCATCTTCGTCTGGTAGAGGACCTCCAAACGCATAAACGTTTTTGTTCACAGCAAATGGAATCATCAGTTCCGAATGCCAAACATCCAGTTTTTCAGGATCATCATGTGGTTGAGGAACCATAGGTTCTTTGTCTTCGTGAAGGATGAAATTCTTCCATTTACCAGCGAAGGGAACTTTAACGTCGCGATTGTCGTCAGCCATGGTTGATTTTTGAAAAAGAAAGAGCTTTTGGAAAATCACGCTTAGAAGATTAAAACTTTCTGGAAAGTTTTGAAATGTTTTAGATCTAAACAGATTTGAACAATGCGTTGGTTTTTTGAATTAGTTTAAACTGAAAATCGTTGTTGCAAGTTTTCTGGGAAAGTTCAGAGTTTAGGAGTTGGTATGGAGTTTGCAGAAAACGTTTCAATGACGAAGAAGAAGGCTATTTATAGATTTTGAATAAAATCTTGAATTAAATAAATCAAAAAGAAATTACACTGTTCACATGCAGTTTTATTTCAGCTTCCGAACTGCCACCTGGCCCACTCACGCGAAAAAGCAGGATTTTTTCTTTGATACTGGTGAAAATGGCAGTTGAAAAGACTGCTAATGATGTCAGCGCAGTCTTAGGAAAGCGTGAAGACTCTTTGTGGAAAAGCAAACGTTTCAGGCTTAAAATGCCAACTCCTCAATTTCATTCGAATCATTCAAATCGAAATTGGCATTTTGGGGGCAATTTGTTACTCCATATTTTTGTTTGAAACAAAATATGAAATAAAGATAAGTTAATTGTTAAATTATGCATGTTATCAATATGTATATTTAAAAGGTTAATGTAATCTTTTATCAAAAGCTTTTCTTTTCGATTCGATTTTGATATAAATCGAAATCTGGCTATATCGAAAGAAGTTTGGATTTTCACGAGAAGTTCGAGTACTTTCTAAATGATTTTCAAATTTAACTCGCTTCGATTTTGACTGATTGGCAACGGATGCAACGGTTCAAAACTAAGGACAGCGCACAGAAGCAGAGACACGCGTCATTTGGTCAAGAAGCAACCGTTACATAGTAGTTGAAATAGGAAGTCTATATATATGTATTTTGTAGTCAAAATAAGGGTCACAAATTCACATACTAAATCCTTTTACAAACTCAGAGTACCCAAGCGTTCGAGTGAAATTAGTAACACAAAGGAAACGTATGATTCTGTGTACCATTCTTAATTCTCTGTAAACATTTTACATTTGAATGCAATTTACCTTTCAAAAGTAAATCTTTATTTTAACGCTTTTTACCAAATTCATTCATTCGAATGAATTTTGCAATTGTCTTTTAAATTCAATTTAAGTTTTATCCTGCAAATCTTACTTTCCTGCAAAATCTTTTTAACAGCATTTCCATAATCATGAAATTTAAATGTTTTTCTACCAAAAATGCACAAACATGCCCAAGATTTACTAGTTAATCTTACCAGTAAACAAACTAGCGCTTGTTTACCAAAAAACAGAGTAAACAACTAGGCCCAAAAATCTCATAACCAACATCGTTAGTTAGATTACTTGAAAAGCAAGTAACCCTAACTAACTCTAACTAATCTTCATTTAAAATACTAACTTCAACTTTTTTTTTTTGGAATGGCAAAATACTAACTTCAACTAACTTGAAGTATAGATCATTATTAACATATCTACTAGCCTGTTTTCTTTTCAAATTTATTCCACAATTTTAAAACTTCTATTTTGGTCATGATGCACTAGAAAGACTATTCAAGTCAACATGTAAGTCTTATATTGGTTTTATTGATTTTGACGCGACGTTTTCAAAAAAGATATTTTGATTTAGGAACTAAATTGACAAGCATCCATTCATTTAAAGAATTAATTTATTATTTGTAAATTTGAGAGACTAAACTGCTCCATTACAATTTTGAGGAGGGAAATGCTGAATTACTTTGTCATATCCGTTGTCAGCATTTTCTTCATTAACACGGCCATCTACCAGCTGCGGCTCCTCTTGTTCTCTCTTTTTAGCCTCGAGTTCCTGAATTTCTTTCTTCTTTCTAAGAAAATTTGATACATCTTTAAGAGTAGTTTCCGTCTCGCTGCCCTTGAGAAGCTGCTCCGCCACTTCAGCTGGAGTTACCAGTGTTTGCTGAATTGTTTCCTCAATCTCTCCGAATAGGGCGTGTTCTTTAATTCCAAGGTAACGGAAAGCCAGCTGTCTAAAACCATAGGGAGTACAATAGGACATGTGTATATGAACATCCATGCGGCCGGGGCGCAACAAAGCTGGATCAAGCTTTTCCTTGTGGTTTGTTGTGAACACTATAATCCTTTCATCTCCACAACTTGACCATAGTCCATCAATAAAATTCAGCAATCCTGATAGTGTAACCTGTGGACGAAATGGAGCTTAAATTATATTTAGGGTGAAACTATTGTACTGTAAATAGTCAAACAAATCTTATAGATGAAACATTAGTATCAGACTGATTTATGCATCACCAAAAAAGAAAGACTTGACCACACTTCATTATAAACATGACTCTGTTTCTTTGTTGCTATTCAACATGTGTGTGTGTGTATGAGATCCTGATTCAAGGTGCCTCAGTGTTGCTCAAGTTCCATGTGGCAGCTATACACATAGGATATTAATCCCTCTATGTTTTCAGTTTTTCACAAGATAATAAACGACATAGTAAAATACAGTATGCAATAGCCATCTACTTCAAGTCTTTACCTCACTCACACACATTCCTCCACCCTTCTCATACCAAATTGGGTCTACCAGGGCAGTTAAGCTAATAAATGGGCAGCATTATTCCATACTCATGCACACAACAGTACACTTCACTTTAGAATTGAATTAATGGAGTCACTAATTCCCTTTGGTCAAGGTTAATCATGAACAAAATTATCAGATCTTTTTGTGTTACCCTCCTCTTCACAGCACAAGGGTCTGGTTCACAATAGAAGGGTCTAATAATCTGGAGTTCGACAAGTCTAACAAAAAATTGTCCATTCTAAGAATTGAATTTGGATTCTCAGGAACAATTCATGGGAAGGGGAAATTAATTAACCACTTAAGCCTTTACCTAATATGTGTCTGTTTGGTATCACAATGGATACATGATAATTACAGTGATCTACAATGATTTTCCAAAATCTACACTAAGTAGCTTCAGCAAAACACACTGTGATACCAAACATACACTATATCTTATAAAACAGAGTACAAGCGACATAAATATCAAAATGGTACATAAAACATAAGGAAAACACTCAGTTGGGCACAAGCATTTGAACACTTCATTTGAGCACCCGCTCGCACACACATTGAGAGAAAATACAGCAAAAAATAGTAACAAACCTGTTTATCATTTCTGCCAGACTTAGATTGCGCAACACGATCCTGAAACTCAACAGTACAATCAACATCCTCAACAACAACAATAGACCTGTTAGGCATAGCAATCAACAATTTCCTCAATTCATCATTACAATTCAACTCAGTCAATTCCAAATCATAAATATCAAAATGCAAATAATTCGCCATAGCAGCAATCAAACTACTTTTTCCAGTTCCAGGTGGACCATACAACAAGTAACCTCTCTTCCAAGCTTTTCCAACTTCCCTATAATATTCCTTCCTCATAACAAACCTTTCCAAATCATCTATAATAAACTCCCGTAAATCACGGTCAAGTGCCAGCGTGTCAAAAGTTGAAGGATGATTTAGCGTCGTCCCCATCCACGCGTCTTTAAGATTCCCGTACAGATTCTGATAATCAACGGTGAAGATTCGTCGAGCTTTTAATTCTTGTTTCTTTGATGTTGATTCTCGGAGAATAAATGGAATGTAATCATTGAGAATCATATTTTTGTGTTTTCTGTTGAACGTTAATTCTAACGAACGGATTTCTGATTTTACCGTGGCAGTTTGATTGCCGTTATTGTGGAAATTCTCGACGTGGTGGCAGAAGAGGATCCAGTTAACTTTAACGCCGTTGAAGAAGTCGGTTACTGATTGGTTACGTTCCATTGTAAGAGTGAAAGTTTGTTGGTGATTGGATTTGCTTATACGGAATCGTTTTGTTGAAGGTGAAACTATGGTGCCAAGATAGGTTTCAGCGGCGGAGTAGATTTGGTTATTGTCGAGACCTTCCAATTCTTCGATTACAATTGTTAGGTCGGTGGAGAAACGAGAGAAAATGGAACGGATTCCGGTGAATACGTAGTCGCGGAGGTCCATTGGGAGAAA
Organism: Trifolium subterraneum; assembly: GCA_951799995.1. Taxonomy (NCBI): domain Eukaryota; kingdom Viridiplantae; phylum Streptophyta; class Magnoliopsida; order Fabales; family Fabaceae; genus Trifolium; species Trifolium subterraneum. The sequence continues at coordinate 12,928,717 of OX637464.1, forward strand.
TTCATTGGCGATGGAACGGACTAGTACCGCGGTGGCGGCTACTGTGGCGGCGGTTGAGAGAATTGTCTTTGCGGTGGTTAGGTTTGTTTCCGATGATGTGGAAGAGAAGGAAGAAAAATAGGAAGACATTTTTTGTGTTGGGGGTTTAGTTGAGGTTTTTGTGTGAGGTAAATATTTATAGTCGGTGATGATTTGGCGTGTCTAACTTGCCCAACAAGTCAATAATCCAAGTCAATTTTTTTGACTTAGATAAAAAGATTTAATTTTCTTGTGTAAAATTATTATAAAAGAAATAAAAATCATTTATTTTTTATAAGATTTCTTTTTTACTTATTCTAATAAAATTAAATATAAACTGCATTTACTAGCTTCTATTATATTTGATAGATTCCTTCAACTAGGCATGACAATAAAATCAATATTTACGGATACCCACCCAAATTTTACCCGCTTTGACAGGGAAAATCCGAGTTGACTGGGTTTGGGTATGTGTTTTTCCGATTTCAAAAGATGGGTTTGGGGCGGGTAACAGGGACATTGATACCCACCCCGAACCCGCCCCGCTCATGTTAAAAATTAGATTTTACCTCTTTGAAATTAGAAACTCTTAAACAATCTTTTAAATTATATTCATATGTTTATTTTTTATTTTTAATTTGAGTAATAAACAAATGATTTTCTCTATTTCTTTTATTTATTTAAAAAAATATTGTCAAAACAAAATAATTTTGGACTTTTAACCTTTTGCTTAATAAAAAAAAAATACTAAAATACAATCATAATTCATGTGGAAAGAGGCGTAACGGGTAGAGCTGGTTATACGGGCCAAGGTCCGTGGGTTGATCCGTTTAACCCGCAGTCCGCACGGACTTAAGACCAATTTATTTTGGTCCGTTTATATTTTTGCTCGTGTGAATTTGACCGTTAAAACCGCAGGTTATACGGGTTAAATCCACGGGTTCGCGGGTTGGCCCGTGACCCGTCTTACTTTATTATAAATTTTATCATTTACAAATTATAACTCGGTTCATGTTCAAATATAACTTTTCTCTAACAAAAATTATAGTGTAAACGGCCTAATTATATACATTACTATTTTGTATTTGAATCAATTGATTTTTGGTTGTACTCATAATATTGGTTTGGACTATTAAAATTCTTTTTAATATTTTGAAGAAGACTATTGAAGTTCTTATTAAATATAATCTGTGTTTATTTTATAGATTTGAGGTGTGTGTGGAGAAAGAATGACGATGATAACCGGTTGAATTTGATTTTTGGTTGCATTACTTGAATAAAGAAGATACATAAACTCATAAATGTTACAAACTTTATTTTTTTATTTGTTACTTACAATTTATATGTTATAACATAAAATTACTAACAATATAGTTTTATTTTAGCTTTTATTATATCAATTTTTTAGTTTATTTTTTGAAAAAAGTGATTTTTTAAATTTTTTGTAATAGTATGCGGGTTAACCGTTTAACCCGCGGGTTTACGCGGACTGGACTCGGGCCTACAGATCTAACTCGTTTATATTTGATGACGGGCTTGCCCGCCCCGTTTAATGTGCGGGCTTATGCGGGGAGGGTTAAACGGGACGGGCCAGCCCGTATACCCGCTCTAGTAACAGGGATACCCGAACTCCGTTGGGATATTCGATCCCCGTTGGGTAGGGGTTTGGGGTTATACGTTTTATTCCCGCATGAAATTTGGATGGGTTTGGGGAAACCCGAGCTTTATGGGTTTGGGTTTGGGTTTGGGGAGGACAAAATATGCCCCCGCCCCACCCCATTGTCATGCCTACCTACAAGAATCGTAAGAATTCGCAAGGATGAAGATGAAGAAAAATTACCCTTCTTTAAAGTGGAGAATAAAAAGTATTTTTCATTATTTGCCGACACCCTATGAAAAATGCAGATAGAAAAGTCATAGATATGGGTGGGCAAAAAATGCAAAAAATTGAACCATATTGTCGAACTGAACAAAAAAAAAAATGAACCATAACTAACAATTTTGAAATTGAAATGCAATAGTCCGGATAAGTTATTATCAATTTGTTTTGATTCGGTTCACTTTAATAGTTCGGTTCAGTTTAATGTTTAAGCTCGTTTTTTTTAAAACGCATTGATATTCGATTTGGTTTGATTTTTTATATTTTTTTCATCGATACTAATAATAATAATAACGTTAAAAAGAATAATTTAGATCTGAAAAATAGATTTTAATTTTTTAAATGTTAGTTATGGTTTAGTTCAAAACCATAAAACCGAACTATTTTAATAGTTTAATTCCATTCGAAAAATAAAAAGTTCGATTCAATTTGATTATTATGAATTTTTTTTGACAATGGTTATTATGAATTTTAAAAGTAGTTCAGTTCGAATTTTCTCACCCCTGATAATGGAGAATGTTTAGATAGAAATGTCTTATTCTTTTGTGGCTCTCATAAGGTATACAACAATATTTTCTTTCGCAGCGGTATTTGCCATTGATTTTATGCTATGAAGTCTCAATACTTTAAAAATGGTAAAGTATCGTGTCCAATACTATCTGATTTTAATACTCGTCTGATACTCGTATATGAGAAGTATCGGACAATTAATATTATTTTTTAAAAAATCACCGATACGTATCAGAGAAGTATCAGACAATTAATGTTCTTTAATGATAGAAATAGAGGAGATGTGACTGATACAATATGTGTTTCCTCTTAAATAGTGAATGTTAGAGTATGATGTTCTTTATGGATTGCCAACTATGTCTTTTTTAGGTGGTACTGATGATATTTTTTTTTTGGATAGTACTAGTTATGTCATTTTTTATTAGTACTTACTTAACTTAAGATATGTAATTGTCACCGGTTTGCTCAGTTTGAATAATTTAAATGTTGATTTATTATCATTATCGATTTTTGTTATATTTATATAATGTGTATTTGTATATTTAATTTTAAATTTAAGTTTTAAATAACGTATCGCAACCGTATCATATTGAAAATTTTCTCGTATTGTCGTATCGATATCATATCGGTATCGTGTTACGTATCCGGACTTCATAGATTTTCCGTAACTCTTGTTGAATAGATCAAAGTCATTAGTAAATATTGTCGACACAACAATTTGTCAAACTTGGTGATAAATGCAGATAGAGAAGTCATGGAGAATGGTTCAGATAGAAGACGCCTTATTCTTTTATGGTTCTCAACAGGTACACATAATAAGCTTTTCTTTCCCACAACATCTGCCATTGATTTTACATAACCTTTGTTGAATAGATCAAAGTCATTAGCAAATATTGTCTTTGCACCTTCTGGATTTGGAATAAATATGTGGACCATGCGGAATAGCCTTGTATTGAACCGTCTCCCATGCCTACTAACCAATGTTGTCAGAACCGGACCGGCCGGTCGGATCGTGAACCGGCCATGTAAACGGTCCGGTCAGGACTGAAAAACGGGTAGCAGATGAACCGGTGAAAAACCGTTCGAACCGGCTCAGGACCGGAAAAAACCGGTGAACCGGCCGGGTCGCGCGGTTTGACGGTTCTGACTTTTTTTTTTTTTAACTGAAGACGTCAAAACGACGTCGTTTGGCCGCTGGCAAAAGGGAAAACAGAGGAAGATCTTTTGTTTCTCGATACAGGAATACACATATTCATACTATTCACAGTTCAAACAAGAATAAATAAGAAGAATAGAGAATTTTTGGACCAGTTTGATATAGTTGAAGAAGAATAAGAATAATAGATTTAGAGGAAACAAAGAACCATAGAGAAAATATAGAAGAAAAATAAAAGATGCAATAATAGTGATAAATTTTTTGCTGGTTGTATAGAGAGGGAGATGAAGTTTTAGCAATGCAGTTGGCGGCTACTACTTTTCATCACTAAGCAAGAGCAACACTATAACAATACTAGGGTTAAAAATTTACAATACTTTGGGTTGGGCCTCCATATACGAATAGAATAAAAAACAAATTGTAAGTATATAAGACCTACACAATAAAACAAAAAAAACTATAAAATCTATGCTTTGTTTTTAAGTTTTGCTACGATTGAATATTATTTTATCCATAGTTTTCAATAAATAATTCAACTTAAGTTTATTAATTTTTTTTTTATATTTACGAGGGCCTAAGCCCAATAACTTAAGTTTATTATTTATCCAAACTCTTTTTCCACTATGTTGCCAACAAATGTCATGAAACTATTTTGCCTTATTAAATTTAATTTATTATATAATTTTTAATTTCGTTTGGATTATAAATTATATATCTAATGTACTAAATTTTTATTTTATATTAATTTTATGATATTTTATCTTTTTAATGTGTGAAATTAGAGAATATTGAACAATTATTTATATATTTATTAAAAATATATATAATTAAAAAACGGTCCGACCCGGTTGAACCCCGGTCGGACCAATTGAACCTTGAACCGCTAAGCTCACCGGTTCGATGACCGGTCCGGTTCTGACAACCTTGCTACTAACATCCAAACATGTCTATTTTTTATTTAGGAAAATCCTAAGTAGCGGTCCAGAATATTCTTTAAACATCTTAAATAGTACTCTCTCGAGCCTAATTTATAAGCAAAAGTTAATTTTTAGATTCATTAAACAACTGATGTATCTAGCCTATATTTAAGTTAGATACACCGGTTGTTCAATGAATCTAAAAAGTAACTTTTGTTTATAAATAAGTTCGGAGAGAGTAAATTTTTGTTAAAATTTTATGAAAATTTTGTTATTATTTTTATAATAAATTATTTTTTAAAATTGAATGTTTAAAGAGTGTCATGTAAACACTGTTTAGCAATACTTGTTTTTTTAAGTAGCCTAAATAACTAGAATTTAATCTTTTAAGATGAATAAATGGAAGGTTCAAACTCCAACCCCTTATTGTCTCTCTATCAAAAATAAAAATATATTTAAGGATTTAGATTTCAAATTTATAACTTATAAACTTATATGTGTCAACAAAAAAAAAACTTATAAACTTATATGATAAAAAGATTTGCTCGGTACCATTTTTTTTACAAATTGATAACTTATTTCTAGTTTATAGATTTCTACTAGTTTATAACTTCCATTTTTTTTCTTAATTTTGGGATCGTTTTTGTTTGAGATTTTTTTTCAAAAAAATCTACTTTTTTTAAGAAAAAAAATCACTTTTTTATTATTTTAGTGGTGTTTGTTTCAGATTTTTTCAAAAATCATTTTAGTAAAAAGATTTATTTTTCCTTCAAAATAAAAAGCTACTTTCATTAGCTTTATTCAAAATATATTTTTTTAGTGAAAACTATTTTCTAAAAAAATATATTTTTATGATTGTAAACAAACGGAAAATAGTTTTAGATTTTCTTCAAAATCTCTACAAAAAAATCTATTTTTTTTAAAGCTTAAACAAACAGGCCCTTTATCGTTATTGATAAAACCAATATAGCGGTATCAAAATATATAAATTATTGTATTTATATAGATTTGAAAATAGTTAATCCGTTAAAGATTTTCTAGTTGTTTTAAGTTTGTTCAAAGATTTTTTTGTTTATTTGCATATAAAGATTGATGTAGTGAATAAACTCCACAATATCTACATCATTCTATAGACTCAATACTAATCAATTATCTCCTTCTAACCAAAAGTAACAACAACTTTCCCCCTTATAGTTTAGTCGATAAGGACAAGATTGGAGTTTGAAAGCAACACCCCCCATTGATTGATATATAATAGAGGGCTGTTGAAAAAAAATAATTAACTGTCACTATTTTACGCAATTTCATTTAATTTTTATTGATTTTTTTTATAATTTTTATTGATTGGAAATATTTAAAAGGGAGCAGAAGATAGGACAATTGGTTTTGTCATATAGTAGTGATATTTATACATCTAATTTTAGGACAATTATTTGGGACAACTTTTGTTTTTTTCTTTCTCTTTTGAGACAAAGACAATAAACAGAAAGAAATGAGGAAAGAAAATAAGGATACAATGAGAGTATACGAGAAAAATTGTCCAAAAGTTGTTCAAAAATAGATGTACAAATATCATTTATCAGATTACTCACTCCAGAATTCCAAAAATACATCTGAATTCTCTCTTTTCTCCTTTTTCTCTTCACCTCAAAAATATTTTTTTTTATGTTCCGTTCTTACAAAGAGTGGCTTATATCCTACTGTGCAGTAGTTAATCAGTATTCAATTTGAACTGGACTGTTTTATCCTGGGGACTTCGTACCTTGCACAACTTTGGGTTGTGCTACGAAACGTCTTAAAGAGAGCGATTCGACCCGCAACCCAGCCAACAATTTCTTCAGTGCCATCAAATTTTATAAATTGATTTCATGAAAGAATTTTTCTAAATTTGAAAAACAACGGTATGCTCTCCCACAAGTGGAAGACTTTCGAGGTTGCCGTTGCACTCAATGAGACACATCATCTGATCCCACTTTGTCAAAAAAAAATTCGATACAAGAAGTTAGTCGAACCTTTCATCGAATCATCAGATGTGATACCACTATTGGGTCAGGGGTAACTGAGAATCATCTATATTGGACTTAAGAGCAAATGCACATGTGAGTTGGACACCATATTTTTACCCAAAACTTTAAGACATTAGAAAACTTAATCTCCACTTATGAGTTTTCTCACTTATAAAGTGTTCAGCCTCCATTTTTTCACAAAATGTAAAACTTGATTCACCTCACATTTGTTACACCATAGAGGATGATGTACGGCGAGAGGAAGAGGGAGAGACAACAATGAGGAGAAAAAGAAGATGAATTGCATACGTTTATTTCTTTTTATTAAACAAAAACATTATTAACCTTTAAAATTTTAATTCACAACCCTTTTTATTCATATGTCACACATTTATATACTAAAATTTAGAACGAAGTTTAATCAGTAGTTATATATACTTGATATTCAAAATTTAATCGAAGCATCACATGCCTCAAAATAAAAATATAAATGTTATCGAAATACTCTCTAACACACATTTTATTATAATTAAGCTCATTTTTATCGGTTGAATCTCTGAGTGTTTAATAAAGTTTAATTAGAACCTGCGTAATAGAGTGGGACTCATTTGAATTTCAAATAATAAGAAAAAATGTGTTAAAAAATATATATGTTGGAGCTTGTGTTATTAACCTTTTGGAAAAGAAAAATTTGATGTTTAAAATGTAAACACCATATGCCAACATGGTTATCTTTTTCTAAACTTTTTTTTTGTTTGTGTTAATCCTGTGATTTCTAAAGGAAAAGAGTCTCAGTAATTCAGAATTCCGTTAAAAGAAGTAAAGTATGCCCAAAAATGGTTTTCATCAATTAAGAATAACATTTGGATTCTCTCAAATAATTCGTCCTAGAGGAACTCATTAATGACGCGAGTCTAATGTTTTCACATTTTACACAAATTTTCAAAATGCACGTAAAAAGTATACATAAAACTCAAAGTATTTTTGACATTAAAATTTTGATGTCTAAAGATCATTTCTTGATCGCGACAAAAAATAAGATTTTGGATAGACACACAATTAAAAGTGGCAAAAAAAATTAAAAATGATTTTACACCTATTAGTATGAACCTAAAATTAAATGTTGAAAAACAAAATATTTTTTTAGATATTTAAAAATATTAAGAATTAATTACAGTTTTGGCGCTTCAAGTTTCACAATTGTTTAATTTTGACCCTTCAAGTTTTAATTGCCTGATTTTAACCCCTAAGTTGCATAATTGCAAAATTGGGTAAACTTGAGGGGCCAAAATCGAGTAACTGAAATTTGGGAGACTAAAATCGAGCAATTGTAAAACTTATGGGATTAAAATCAAGCAATTGAAACTTAAAAGGTTAAAAGTAAACAACTATATAACTTGGAAGACCAAAATTGCATTTAAACCAAATATTAATTATGTGAGACATTCTCTGAAAATTAGTTTTAGGTCTTAGAACTATTATGTCGGCTTTGGTGCAATAAAAGTGAAAGTCATGGTAACATCATAATCATCATCATTTTTTGGATAAAAAGAGGATGGGACAAGTTGTACAACGTTTGTGGAAGTGATGAAAACTCTCCCATCCTAGATACTCGGAGTACACAAATAATTAAAGTCGATGACTAAAGCTGGAGGATAAAACATAGAGGGTGTGGGGGTCATAATATAACCTTCTCCTATTCTCCTTCTTTAGTGCTGATGTTGGAGCATTGCAATTTGCAAGTGCATAATATTATTGGTTGTTTTATGACCCCTCCCACACAATCCTATAAAATTCCACCAAACATATCGTGGACTTGGCGGCTTTTTTACATCCCAAACATGTGGAAGTGACCTTTTTTACCGCATAAAGTCATGTTAACCAGTGCTCTTAGTTAAAAAGGTCAAATGTAATAATTTTTATATGGAAATAAATATTATTTACACTTTTAAAAAATCAAATACACAAGTTTTAAGTGAAAAATATGTCAATTATTTTGAAACGAATGGAATATATTCGTTCAAAAAAGAGAAGCTAAAACACTATTGCATGTGACCAATCGGATGACATCAATTAATCCATTTAGGTTTAAATATGATGTTAGTTTCTACAATTATATTTTCCTGTTTTAGTTAATGTAAATTTTAGTTTTGATATCTCACCCCTGTAAATTAATTTTTTTTTTTTTTGATAAGCAAATTAAAAAATTATTGCTTTTAGTCATTGACGTTATATGTGGCTCAATATAATCATGACATATAGTCCAATAAACAAATTTTAAAAGCAGTCATTTTTGAATTTACACGAACTAAATCCAAACAATTTTTTTTATAGAAACTAAAAATAAAAATACTATAATTATAGAGACTAACACCATATTTAAACCTAAATTTTAAGCACATGAGCAAACTTCACAACTCCATTTAACTATAATGGCAAGTGAACATGTATTATTTCATGTAATAGAGCTTCGTTTTTTGTTGATGTAAAATGTAATGTAGCTTTCAAACAACTGTCTCTTGTACAATGGTGGAAGGCATTTCAATCAGCATCAAAGTTTGCTAAATCACAGCCCAAGTTAGTCCATTATTTTGCTAAGAATTATACTCCATATATTTTCATGATCAATCTGATGTAATGATGTGAAGCTCTTGACTAATAATTTTTTTTTTTTCATTATAAATAAAAAATCACTTTTTTATTTATTCTTTGTCTAATGTGCACAATCAAAATTGTTTTGCACCATACACAAATGTATTTTTATTTTTTACCACTAAATCAGTAAATCATATTATATTTCATTTTTTTTCCAATCGTGTGATTTATAATTAATCTAATTATAAAAATCATCTTATATATGATACAATATATGTCTCACTTGTGCACCATAAAATTAAGTTCATATTTGACACTTTCTTAAATTAAGAGTACATGTCTTCTAGTAATAAGAATCTCCCAACTTTTATACTAGCAATATTTCCAAAGATGCTTCCTCGTTCTAATTCTAATATTTTATAAAACAAGCATCTCAACTTTTTTTTATATATATAACGACACTATCTTCATACCCTTTTATATATAGCATTATTATAAGTGATATCTAGCTGAACCATAACTCAACACCTTGTTACATTGTTTTTCTTCATCAACATTGTTTAGAGAGAGGACAACAACAAAAACAAGATGTGGAATCTTTTGAAGGAAGAACTAGTATTTGTAGGGCAAAACTATTATGACATAACCATAGTTTTATTTCTCTCTATAGGATTAACATATTTTGCTTCAAGAGCTTGGAAAAGAGCTACAACAAATAGAGAAGATATCATCCCTGGTAGGCTTGGATTACCTCTTATTGGAGAGACTTTTTCTTTTCTTTCAGCCAATAATAGTACAAGAGGATGCTATGATTTTGTTAGACTTAGAAGATTGTGGTAAGTGATTTCCATCTTAATATGTACAAATTCAAGAATCCTCTCAAGTATATTGTGGTTGATTATTGTTTTATCATCCAAGGCTAAACTTTATTTTCATGTGATTTTAATCCTCAAGGCTTTAACAAGTAGGAAAGGTAAGAATGATCATAACTAGCAAATTAGTATATTACATGTGCAAGTTAGTTGTACAGTTGATTTTTTGGGGTACAATGTATAGTTGAATTTTTATACTAGCTTATAATGGAGTTAATTAAAAAATAATCATTAATAGGTGTGTTATCATCTTAAAACACAAATCTAGATTATGCTTGTGTTAAGGGTGAGTGAAGTCTTCATTTAGAAGATAATCTAGTAGTATTTTGGTAATTATAAAATGGTTGCCCCTTATTACCTTGTATAAGTGTGACCTCCCCTAGGATTTGGATCTCCTCCCTTGGCGGACTCAACCCTCTTTCGGGTGTGTAGTGGGAGATCCATAAACCTAATGCCTTAATGTGCTGACCCAATTCAGTGAGACTCTTCCCCTAATGGTCCAACATTAGTATCAGAGCCTGGTTGAGGAGCAATAAGTGAGCGGTAATGGATCGTGAAGATGGAGAGACTCACACATGAGGGAAGATGTTAAGATACTTTTGGTTAGGGTAGAGTTTTAAAGTATAAGCTGAATAACCTTAAGTTGAATAACATTGGTTAGGGTAGAGTTTTGCATCCGATTTGTATAAACCGGTGGGGCGAATTGAACCTAAAGCTCAGTGTGTTTACACACCCTTTGAAATTTATGTACAGTCATCATCATCTTCTTATTTAAGTATTTGCAGCAGACCCCAACACAAGATTTAACAAGTATCTTTAGACCACAATCATTATTAATTTATTTATTTTGGCCAAGACAATCATATTTATCATAAAGTTTTGTCAGAATTCCAATAATAAATTGGAAACATGAGCACTGTTGATTTGATGTAAGTAGGCATGGGAGATGGTTCAAAACAAGGCTATTTGGCAAGGTCCACATATTTATTCCAAATCCTGAAGGTGCAAAGACAATATTTGCTAATGACTTTGATCTATTCAACAAAGGTTATGTAAAATCAATGGCAGATGCTGTGGGAAAGAAAAGCTTATTATGTGTACCTGTTGAGAGCCACAAAAGAATAAGGCGTCTTCTATCTGAACCATTCTCCATGACTTCTCTATCTGCATTTATCACCAAGTTTGACAAATTGTTGTGTGGAAGGCTTCAAATACTAGAAGATAGTGGGAAGAGTTTCAAGGTGTTGGACTTCTGCATGAAGGTAAAAACAGTTTTGCCCCTTAGTTATGCTGTCCTATATATTATGATAAGTGATAATGATGATTTTATTTTATTTCTGAAAGCACTCAAATGTAACAGTATTTAGATGGTAATTCAATTAATCTACAACTGTAGCAACATTTAGATGGTGATGCAGTCTACAAACATAATACTCCAACAACATAATAAGATTTACTTCTACCGCCCTATCTGGTACTTGCGTGCCCTATACCTTTTTTGTTTTACCCTTCCGCTATTAAGTAGTGGATATTATAAAAATGAGATTTTTTTGAAAATATCGTTTGTTACCTAACTAGCGGATGTTATAAAGGCAGAGTGTCTTTGGGGTGTCCATTACCTAAGTAGCGGATATGAGTATTTTGGTAATTTCGTGGTAGGATAACAAAAGTAAATCTCCAACATAATTGCTATGTGGGTTTTTATGCCTTCATGTTTGCATTGCAACATCAATGTCAAAGTGCCGGGAGCAAGGTTGAGTCGCGCGATGGCCCAGGCACTAATTTTGTAGAGGCACTAAAATTATTCTTTTTACTTGTATAGTTGTATACTATATATAAATAATGTGAATATTAAAAATAAAATTTTGTATCATATCTTAGGACAAAATTTACATGCATTTCTTAATTTTCCTCTCACAAAGAGGTAGTTTTTTTTATTAAAAAGTAATTTTCTTTTATTTTTTCAAAATGAAAAAACAAAAATAACCATCTCTTTGTGAGTGAAAAAGTAAAAAATGCATGTAAGTTTTGTCCATATGAATTTATATTTTTACTCAATATTATTTAAATTATATACAACAATACCAACTATTTCTATTACTCTTTATCTTGATGGTGAAATTTTATTTGAAGAATTAAGAGTCATTAGAGACATGTTAACAATTTAATCAAAATCAAACTACTTCTATTATTGTTACATCAGATCAAAGAAGTTTTTTAAATTAAATTTGTTAAAATCCTATTTGAGATTTATTATATCACAAGATAGATTAAATAGTCTTGCTTTGATTTTAATTGAATCTTTATTAATGAATCTTGATTATAAACGAATTATTAATGATTTTACAACAAAAAATGCAAAAAGGATGATATTTGAACAATTTTAAAGGTTTTTTTAAAAAATAAAATAAAATACAAGAGCAACCATTCTCTTGATTCGCCCGGGGCATCCAAATTTAAAGAACGGCCCTAATTGCAGATACATGAATGGTAGTTGACTGCCATTTTTTACAACATCCAATGATCTCGCAACTACAACTGTTATTTAAAACCATAAATACCACTTTCAAGTTGAAGTATACTGATATATGGTGTGACTCCTAACGTCCGTGAAATGTTTGACATATAAAGATGACATTTGATGCAATGTGTGGTATGCTGATGAGCATCACGGAGGATTCATTACTACGACAGATCGAGAAAGATTGCACTGCTGTCTCTGATGCCATGTTGTCTTTCCCAGTCATGATTCCTGGAACCAGATACTACAAAGGCATCATGGTTAGTGATGTTTACACAATGTGATTTACTAGTTCTTTATTGTATGTATATCAAAATGGACTACTAGAATTATGATTGAATCAGTTATTCGCTTTATATGAATAGAATACTGAATAATTTAAGGAAAAAAAACAAACATCAAGTTTTCTTTTTCTTCTGTGAAGTTTCATAAGTTTGAACTAAAGACGATAGCTAAAGCAGGCTCGTAAAAGTCTCATGGAAACCTTCAGAGAGATCATTGCTAGACGTAGGAGGGGAGAAGAGTCTACAGATGACTTCCTGCAGTCCATGTTGCAGAGAGACTCATTACCAGCCGGTGAAAAGCTTGATGACTCAGAGATTATGGATAATCTTTTGACATTGATAATTGCTGGACAGACTACTACAGCAGCAGCAATGATGTGGAGTGTAAAATTCCTACATGACAGCAGAGATGCACAGGATATACTCAGGGTGAGATGCTAACATAGTTATTATTGTTATTGTAAAATCATGAATCAAACAGATCTAGATTTAAAAAACATAATTACTTTAAAATTTTCCATCCCTTTCAAGTTCTCCCTTGCATGTTAGGATAATGTTCATCTTGACTTACAGGAAGAACAATTGTCTTTAACCAAAATGAAGCCAGAAGGAGCTTCACTTAATCAGGAAGATATCAACAACATGCGTTATGGTTTGAAGGTTGAAATTTAGACTTAAAGAAACATTACATAACCTGTAAATTGATTACCTGTTTTGTCTCCAAACTGATAGCACCTATGACAGAATTACTTAACTGTCAAGAATCTCTGTTCTCTCCAGGTAGTTAAGGAAACACTGAGAATGTCTAATGTCCTATTATGGTTTCCTCGCGTTGCACTTAACGACTGTACAATTGAAGGTAAACTACTTGATTCCTTTTGAAGATAAATAAAATCAAGTTTACATTAAACTTAGCCTCAACCATTGGAAGGCTTTTATCACCAGTCTCTCTGGTGTTCATGGTTATGTAATTAACTAAACAAATGGCAACAACAGGGTATGAAATAAAGAAAGGTTGGCACGTTAACATCGATGCAACTTGTATACATTACGACTCAGATCTTTTCATTGATCCATTGAAATTTAACCCACAAAGATTTGATGTAACTAGCTCCCTCTTCCTTTTATTTTTCTTGATTGTTTTCTGCCATCGTATCAGAAAATTATTTTACTTATTTATTATTTATATTTATATCTGCAGGAAATGCAAAAGCCCTACAGTTTCATACCTTTTGGATCAGGACCTAGGACTTGCCTTGGGATGAATATGGCAAAAGTGACAATGTTGGTCTTTTTACACAGACTAACTAGTGGTTACACGTGAGTTTTTTCTGCCATGCCAAAATTTTTATCATTTTTTCTTGAACAAATGGATGGGAATTAAAAGATACTGATGTGTAGGTGGACCCTTGATGATTTAGATACTTGCTTAGAAAATAAGGCACACATACCTAGACTAAGGAGTGGCTGTCCAATAACATTGAAGTCCATAAGCAAGAGCATGCCAGAGGCATAAACAGGTGTCATGGAGATTTACAAGATAGCTAGTTCACCATGGGCAGGCTTAAGAACGATGCAGCAGAGTGTATATGAATATCTGCAGACTTGTGAGATTTGTGGCAAATAGCATAACAGAAATAAATCTGCTCAAGAATTATTAATGCATTAATCAAATTTATCCACTACTTTCAAGAATTGATGTTCCTAATGGTACATAGTTATTAGTTAGTATACTATATATTAAATATACTATATATAAATATTAATCGAGTATAACTTAAGTTGCAAGTTAATCTGGTGGTGAAGGATCATGAGCCTGTTAAAACTTCGGGGTAAATAATCAACACAAAGAATAACCAACAGCTCATTAGAATAGTACATGTGAGGAGAGAACCACATTTCATGTTTTGTACTGTTTGAATAAAACAATCATATAACATAGATGGGAGGGTAAGGACTTCTTGTGTTTGAATATATGTATTAATCTCCACATTAGAACTCAAACAATATCCACTAAAATATTCTACAGAACAGAAAAGTACTCATGAGTCATACCAAGCTGAATGGCGTAGCTATGTGACACATTGGGATAAACTGATACAATCCAAATATTTTGACATCTAACAAACCTGAGCTTTTAAGTGACTTTTCAACTTCTCACAAATAATAGTCTATCAATTTGCATAGTATGCTTTAAGTTTTCCCCAGTTGATCACATTCAATTAATTCATTTTTCAAATTTTGACTGGTGTCAGTGTCATTGTCGTTGTCGTGTCCGGTGTCTTTGTAGGTGCTTCATAGAACATGATCAAGCCACACTCCTTCATAGCTATATGCCTCATATGTATTAGGGATCAAGATGCTTTGAAGTTTAAGGTACACTATCAACAGTAAAAAGCATTGTTGATAACTTGGTTAGGCATAGATGACAAACTACAATCTGTTGTTACATAACCCATCACGTGCACTTTATTCTTTAAACTGCACACTTCCATTTGCTTCATTATTTCCAAAATTTGTATCATTTAATACAGATATCAAACAGTGACAAGCAGCCATTATTAGCAATGTAGTGTACAGAACAGTGACATAAATTGAAGTACATACACACATACATACATATTGAACCTCAATGAATTGAAATTGACTTGTATTGTTTGACTGTATTTGTGATAGCCTGTTCCACTGGTAATCTTTCCATGCTTGAAGCCCCATAAAAACCATGGACTCCTTTGGTTCTCTTCAATATAAATTCTGCTTCTTCTGGACCAGAAATCGGGCCTGCACATTCCAGTACATTATTCTCAACTGGGACTAAATGTTTTTTTTCGGTTTACAAAGGAGCTGGGGATCGAACCCGGGACCTCTAGCATACTACCCAAACCCCTCACCACTAGGCCAAACCTAGTGGCTTAACTGGGACTAAATGTTGACAGACACAGACCGCTACTTTTAGACATAGAGAACAATGAGAAATAAGTTTCAATAACCAGCCTTTCTAGTGGCCAAAAGTGATTAGGAAAAAGTCCCCAACAAACAAGATATTAAGCACACCAAGAACAAACACAATAACTTAACGAGATTAGCACAATTTCGGTCACAACCATTGCAACAAATAATTTGCCATTAACAATTAAAATTACCACTCTCAAGTCTCAATGGATCTCTCACCCAAAACACATTAAAATAATAATTCTCACTGAAAAATCCTCCAAGACAATTCCATAAAAACTCCCCACCGTGTTTGGCATTTTTCACCGAAATCTTCCTGTGTATCATCCTCACACTCTGAACACACAACCATCCTCACACTCTGAACACACATTACAGCCTCCTATCCTTAGAGCCCTCTCATTCCTTTTTACTGATACCCTTCTATTAGCTCTATTTTAGAGCCAATATTCCCAATGATACATCATGTGTTCAGTTCTCATTTCCTCACCTTAGGCCAACTTCAAGTCCTATAATCGAGCCTTTTTTTGTCCCCTCTTTTTCTACTTCCTCGGACTATTTAATTAGGGTCCATCTATAACTTAAGCCAAACAATCTCAATAGAAGTATTGCAGCATGGATGAAATTGTGATGATTCGGTACACGCACACGCTCAAACTTCAGTTATTTGATGAAAAATATTCTAAACTGTCACTAGACCTAGAATGTAACAACAGACAGGAGAACACTAAATTTACCTATCAAAATACATTAATACACAAACAAAAAGGAAAAAGGATTCCAGGAGATGTGCATACCTCCATGGCACAACACAATAGTATTAGGATTGATCCTATGTGCTGCATCTGCAATAGCTTGTACAAGAACTACACTTTCGTCAAGTGAAACAGCTGTTTTTGCACCTATGGAGCCTGTTGTGGTTAGACCCATATGAGCTACAATAATATCGGCGCCAACTTTAGCCATTTCAATAGCTTCGTGTTGATTGAATGCATACGGAGTTGTCAAGAGACCCATTTTATGGGCTTTTTGGATCATCTCAACTTCCAAGCTGTTGATTTAATATGAAAATGAATCATATTACAATAGGTATAAGTGTGTAACGGTCCAACTTAAGCACTATATTGAGAAATCTTCTCATAACACCTACCTGTAACCCATTCCTGTTTCTTCAAGATTTTGCCTAAAATTACCATCATACAACCCAACAGTTGGAAAATTTTGTACCCCAGAGAATCCAGTAGACTCCACCTGTTTAAGAAAGTGATCCATTCGTCGGAAGGGATCAGTTGCACATACACCAGCAAGAACTGGTACCTTCTTTACCACCTTAAAACAAAAGATCAGTATGTTAGACAGAACGAGAGATAAAGAGATTAACTGCTACCTTGACAAGGGAATTTAATTTAGTATCACATTGGTTAATAATTTATTATAGCTAGCTGTGCCTGACCTCAAGAATTAGAAGTTAACACTTTCTAAATTGTCACGAACCAACTCTCCCAAAAGCTTAGGCTACAAGATTAGCCTTACAGCAGATTTCTAACCTTAACTTTCAGGTCAGTTAATGAAAATTTTAGCACTAATAATGTTTGAAGTTCATATGAGAACAAAGAAATCAAACACCAAAATCTCCAATGCAGGTACTTTATGTGGGTTCTTATATGTAAGAATCATTTATTTATAACTCATGCACCATTGGAGACCATTGTCATGGACACCACATAAGAATGGTTCTTCTATAAGAATCAGTTATTAAATCTTAAGGGTTCAATCGTGAGCTCGGTTGTGGGACTCATTCAAAGTTCTTAATGATTGTACCATTAGAGTGAAAATTTGTTGGAGTTCTTAAATTCTATTTGCCATTGTAGGACCCAATAAAGTATGTTAGAAACCTAAAATGGGTTTGATACCACCATTAGAGATGCTCTAAGAACTTACTATTGTCAGTAGTATCTTAATGAACCTTACACAATGCTTTCAGCTTTCCCAACCTTTATTCCCAACAGCCCATATCCCCCTATCATTGTCCTTCTTCAATTCCCTAAATTTTTTTCCACGTGTTCCAATCATATCTGGAAACATTTAAATTGTTTTTGTTTGTCCCACTTATCACCTTTATTTAACAATGATCTTGAACATGTGCATGTTCAAAATTCAAATTAAGATTAAGAAACATATTTTTTTTTATCAAAAATTAAGAATCATCTGAATCAACTACTCAAAGTGAAAAATGCTAGAACATAAGTTAGCGGTTGGACAAAATTTTCTAGTCTAAGAACAAAAGTATAGAAGGAAAAAATAAGGCGTACTGGCAAAACTTCATTGGCCATGTCAAGGACAACAGCATTAGCATCAGCAAATGGTAACAACCCTGCTAATGAACCTCTCCCAGCCATCCGGAAGCGCCCTGAGTTGTACAATACTATTAAATCAACTCCTCCAGCTTCTTCAAACTTGGCAGATATCCCGGTCCCAGCACCAGCTCCTATTATAGGAATTCCTTTATCTATTTGATATTTAAATTGCTGTAATATTAGCTGTGTTTTCTCCAAAGTTTCTGCCAGTAGAAATGAAAACAGTACTTACAAAGTTAGGCTTAAAGCTAATAATAAGTTATTCTAGATTCAACAGAAGCTTAACACATAAAGAAGCTATTGGCATTGAGTTAGTATTTTTTTTAGGCCAACATCCCAGCACTAATTAAATTTCATGGAAAAAGTAACACATAATGTGGAAAAAAGCAGAAAATATAATTCTTTACTTCACAATGGTAGCCATTGTTGGAGACCTGGCAAAAGAATATGCATATGATTTGAAACGTGAACCACATCTATAGAACTGTCATTAACAAAATATTTGTGAACAAGAAAAATATAATGCAAATTTAAATGAAATGAGAACCTGGTTTTGCATCTGGGAATTCACTAGGTGCATAGTTAATGGTCCCGAAGCTTGATTTATTTGAAACAGAATCCTCATGGAAGTGTTCAACGGATTCAGGAATGACTACTGGTGGATGAGTAGAATCTTTACCAGTTTTCTCATTAACCGCTAAAAATGCATCAACTAGTGCATTTGCAAATTCAAGGTCATTAATATGATGGGGATACACCTTCACCTGCAAAATACACAACTTTGGTCTTTAAGAAGTCCTCCTAGCAACAAGTAAAAAAATATCCTACCAAAATTAAAACTTTACAGTTCACATTATGTTAAATAAGACCATTGAGAAATTATATACCTGTCGAATATCATCAGTCTTGATAAGCCTCTGTAATTCATGAAGAAGTGTACCAGTTGCCTCTGGATCATAAAAAGGCTTACCCAGTGCATCTAAAGCAGATATACCCTTTTCTGGAAGGCAAACACAAATCTTAGATGATGAACTGTTCAGTTTATTTGCTATGAAATCAGCAATTTTTCTGTTTTCATCCACTGTTGTTCGCATAAGTGAAACCTGGAAAGAGAATCAATTGATTGTATTAGCATGAAGACAAAATCAGCTATTTGAACACTTCAAACATCTTTAACTCCAGTGAATTATAAAATGCATTTTGAATAGTCCAATATAAGATTACTGATATGTCCTGCTTTGGTCAACATAGCAGGATAGCAGGGAAATGCGTCACCAATATCTAATATGCATAATAAAAGTGAGATAGTTATCATGGCACACATGAGTAGTTTTCAAGCAAAAACAAAACGGAACACCCTATTCATGTAGAGTAATTGTCACCTAGTCACCTGCTTATTGTGTTCATATATATTTCTCTGCTGAAAATTCTGCGGTATGGTATCTTTTGCTCCAAAGTTCACCATGTCTAATGCTCCCACACTAAGGACCAATGGGATTTTCTTCTCTATTATGACATCAAAGCGAGAACTGTCGCAAGCCATTACGCCTCCAACTATATAGTCTGCTACCTCTGTTGTTGTTATGTCCAAAACACCCTAAGCAAAATAAAAGAAAGGAATACACATAAAAAAATACAAATAGAGGAAGAATTGCATAAAGAAAAATCTGAAACAAACCAAACAGAATACAAGTGACTCCACAAAGCTCATGACAGTTCATTGTGTCCTAAACAATTATGTCGATGAAAGTTAAGTGTCTGCTTATTCCAAACAGCCTATTTATACACACACAAATCTAAAATAACCTGAATAAGTGTTGGAAACCATGAGCGAAAAAATGAAATTTGCAATCTCTATACTTAATATCATAATAAGCAAGCTGTTCAAGCATCATATCCATGTACTCCAATTTGTGATAAGTTTCAAAATAAAACACATTACTAAGAAGTGAGTTTCTAAATTCAGAAAACTTAGGACCCGTTCGGATTGGCTTATTTTTTAGCGTATGCAAAACAGCTTATACAAAAAAAAAAAGTTTTTATGTAGTATTATAAGTTTGTCAAGATAGTTTATGAAAAACCAGCTTATAAAAATACAATTTTAGTTAGTGAGAACTTATGAATTAACCTAAAAGCTTATTTATTTGCATAAGTTGTTTTTTGCATAAGCACAAAAATAAGTCAATCCAGACGGACTCTTGTTACGCTAATCATCCAAAGCAGCTACAAAGTTCCAATGCTATCAACTATCAACTAACTAAAAACAAAAAAACATATCACTATCACTATCAACTATCAACTAACTAAAAACAAAAAAAAATATCACTATCAACTAACTAAAATTACATTATTGAATGAATTCATATAAACTTAGCTATACTCTAAAGTCTAAACTACCTGTATAAATCCCTCTCTAATCAAATTCTCCATAGCTCTACCACCAACCCCAGTTGCATGAAAAACCAAACTCTCATAACCCTCTCTATGCAACCTATCTCTAACAGCATCAACACAAGGAGTAGTAACCCCAAACATAGTTATACCAACAGTAGCCTTATCAACAACTTTAGAAGAATCACTCAAACTCTGAATCCTTCCAACAACCATTCCAGCAAAAGCAGCAGCAGCATTGGAAAAAACCACTCTACTAACACTATTAACGCCGGCAACATCAACAATAGACGGAAACAACACCAAATCGGAAGTTCCAACATAAGGTTCCGTTTGGCCACTAGCAACGGTTGACACAATGAGCTTAGGGATCCCGATCGGAAGAGACGTGAACGGAGATGACAAAAGTGATGTACCTCCACTACCGCCGACGCCGATAACGCCGGCGACACTCCCATCGGAGTTAGATTTATGCAAGAATTGTTTAAGCGCTTGGCTCATAACGGAAACGGCTTTGCCTCTATCTTGTGGAAGAAGTGTGGATTGGTAGGATGAGATAACATCGTTTCTTGAAACGAATGTGAAATCTGGTAATGGTTTTGGTTCGTTTGGACCGGTGGAAACATCGACAATGAT
The DNA here is from genome assembly GCA_951799995.1 of Trifolium subterraneum. NCBI lineage: Eukaryota > Viridiplantae > Streptophyta > Magnoliopsida > Fabales > Fabaceae > Trifolium > Trifolium subterraneum. The sequence goes on from OX637464.1 coordinate 12,949,811, forward strand.
GATGTCTAGTTTTGGGGAAGTGTGATTGGAGAAGCGGTGGAGATTGGAGCGAAGTGAATCGGAGAGGAAACGGAGTTCGTTGAGCTTGGTGTCTAAGGTTCCGACGCAGAAAATGCGACGAGTGGTGGCGGTGGTTTGGTTTGCCATCGAAATTTAGTTGGACGGAGAGTGAACGGAATGGATGAAACCGTTACTAGTGCTACCTTACTTTAGGTAGGTATGCAGATGTAGATGTAGATGAAGTAATAATGATGAATAATTCAGTTCGTTCTGATGTGGTATTTGGTTTTGGTGGGACATCACACGCCAATGTGGCACTTGCCGGAGTTTCAAGCAAAAGGAAGATGATAATTTAGGGTGGCAAAGTGGGAGGCCCTCCTCATTTAAGTTAGCTGAGCACAAATCTATCTACTATTCGATTTAAAATTGGCATAACCGACAACACATAAAAACATTCGTCGAGTGTGGGTTGAGTCTCAGGTCAACATACGTGAAAACTTTGTCATGATTAGTTGCATATACACAAGTGAAAATCTCTACAAATTTATATCTTGATCATCAAAAGTGACCGAACAACGATTATGATGTAAATTTTTCTTCTTCCATTTCGAGTGACACTTTTTCTCTCTTAAGCTCTTCAATTTGTTATTTTTATCTTTTTTTTTTTACTAATTTTTATAAATCTTTAATAGATGAGAGAAATGTTACTATATTTTATAACCTTGTAATACGTCGAAGAATGTGTAAAATATATCCGTAAAAAAAATGTGTAAAATAAATTATAATATTATGTGTTTATTTTTATTTTTGATAAATTGTTTATTTTAAATTTTTACTTCTCATCTAATTGACTTATTATTTGTCTTATATACGAGATGTTAAGTTATTTGAAGAATATATATATATTGACCGATGGAATTTTAGATGTGGAAATAACATTTCAATTTAACCCATTAAAATCGACTCGTTCAACCTATCACATATATGACCAAACACCGAAGATGTAGACGGTCGGAATTGAACTTGCAATTTTTTTACCCTCTCAAACCTCATGTCCTTAATATAATGAAAAAACTTAAATTTTTTTTGACAAAGAAAAAACTTAAATTTTAGATAACGGATAACTAACATATATAACCTATATTAAATCTCTAAAAAGTAACGCATCCAGCTGCACCTAGCGCCGTTGCCGTCGCCGTCGCCTCCAGCTCCACCTCCCTCCACTGGTAAGGCTCTCAATTCTTCTTCTTTAGTACAGAGCTGTTTAGAATTTTTGTACTTTGAATTATGTTATGAATTTATGTATTTTATTTAATATCCGGTTCAGTTCAACCTCCGGAGGTCACACCGGTTTGACCCTTGGTCCGGTTCTTAAAACGTTGGTTTTAAGAGGAAAGGGACCTTGGTAATTATGAGTTCGACCGGGAGATAAAAAAAGTTTGGCCAATAATTGTTCCTCCAAGTAATCAAACAAATTCATATTCTTCTGAGGGATTCATACTAGTGAGCTCATTAACCATTTGAATTCAATAACTTGATTAAAATATTTTGGATGCATGTATGTATAAGTTTTATAGTGTTCATATGTATACAAATGAAGTCCATAAATTTGGGGATCTTGGTTCTCTTGTGAATAAGGTATTTAACGAGGAAAAGACTCACAGTTATAAAGATCCAGTTATAAAATACTAGAAGAGAAAAATCATATACTACTAAGCATGATGATTATGTTGGGAGAGTGTTGTTATTTCAGTGTCACCAAACCTCAATCTCTCACAATCAATGGCCATAGAAGAACCAAAAGGGTGCAATGTTTATCGCGAAGCTGTGAGCTCTTAGATTTCCATCAGGAATTGATCCCTTATGAAGTGGCTTGGTCTTTACAAAAAGACATTGTTAAAGAAAAGAAATCACAAATCGAAAATGAAGGAGATTGCAACGACACTCTTATTGTTTTGCAACACCCTTCTGTGTTTACTTTGGGTACTGCTAGTTCCAACAACAACCTCAATTTTGACATTAAAAATCCTCCCTTTGATATTCATCGTACTGAACGTGGTGGAGAAGTTACATACCATGGTCCTGGTCAAGTAGGTTATTTGTTTCAATTTCTTGTTTAGTTTTTTATTTTATTAAGGGTTGAAATTTTTATTAAATTGTAAATGTGTTTCGGGTTTACAGCTAGTGATGTATCCTATCATCAACCTCCGAAAACATAAGATGGATCTTCATTGGTACCTAAGGACACTTGAGGAAGTTGTTATTCGTGTTCTGTCTTCAACCTTCTCAATTCAGGCTTCGAGGATGGAAGGTTTAACTGGTGTTTGGGTTGGTAAGTAACTCTACAAACTGAATTACTATTCAGTTCTTATAAGTTGTGGACAGTTGGTTCTTCAAATTTGTAAAATAGGTAGTAATTTAATCCGTTAAATTAAAAAACGTTGGTTAATTTGGTCATTTATTCTGAACTTAGCACAGTTTTAAAAGCTTATATTTGTGTTAATGCATGAAGAGAGTATTCAAAGTAATTTACAGGTCTGTGCTAGTTTTGGTTCATGTTCCACTCAAAGTCTGTATAATCTCTGTTATTGTCCACAATCCACATCAATAATTTGTATTTGCACAACCTCATTTTTGTCTTGTTTTGATTGAACAATTATCTTATGTTATTGCTTGCAAAATTTGCGGTATTATGGATGACAAATTCACATTATAGTTTGCATGCATCATGGCAAATCCACTGCAAAATGGGTTGGATAAGATTTTATTCATAATTTGGAAATCTGTCATACTTGACATTTTAGTATGCTGCAACCTAGATCAAGATTGTTACAGCTTATAGAATTTGTCTCGAGTTTGCTATGATTTTAAAAAATTTGAAAGCTCCATAGTCCATAATCTTTGTATTTTTCCTTATACTTCATTAGTACATCTTATTTCAGGAAATGAGAAAGTGGCAGCTATAGGTATAAGAGTGGCTCAATGGATAACCTATCATGGCTTAGCACTCAATGTCACGACAGATTTGAGTCCCTTTAAATGGATTGTCCCATGTGGAATACACGGCCGTCAAGTTGGGAGTATCAAAGGGTTGCTAAAAGAAGCTCAATCATCGTGTAATAATCATGACACAGCTTATTTGCATCATTTGGATGATGACAGTCTTATTCATATTACTCACAAGTCCTTAATTGAAGAGTTCTCAAAAGTGTTTCAGCTTGAGTATCATCATAAAACTATTTCTGTACCAATGTTGTGTGAAAAGTAAAGGAAATAAGTTATCATACCAAAGACACAACAAACTTGAATTTTTGTAATGCACATAAACACAGTTTATTTAGTATTAGTATTAATTTTTTATTATTATAGATATGGCCAGATTAAAGCCAATCTTGCAATCAAACACACTTGTTACTCTTTAATTCCGCGAACAAAGTCTACAAACATATTAGTTTACAATTCTTCTTCAAAGAAATACAATTATGGCTGCTACGATCATCTTTCTTAATCGAGGAGCGTTGCAGATGAAAAATGTGAAAGAAGAGAGATGATAAGAATAATTGCCAAACAAATCGTCGAAAAGACTGTCTTTTATCAGTGAGAAAAGTGACTGTCTTTGTCGGTGCAAACTACTGTCTTTGTCTATAGTTGTCACTTTTCTCACCGATAAAAGACTCAACCAAGTATTGAGATTGTCAGTTAGGAACACTTGTACAACGAAATATTTTCCAAATTCAAATTTTAAACATAGAACAAGAATATTGAAATTTAGATAAATCAAAATATAATAAAAATTATAAATTATAATCACAAATACCAGATGTCCGTTAAAAATACAGAATAATAAATATTACTATAATTTAATATTATAATTTAGGTAGACACGTTATTGTTGAAATCGTACGATAGTCATGTTAGTGTCCTTCTTTCCGCTAGTAATTTTTAAAGACAAGCGCCTAAAATAATCAATTGATCAGTGCATTAAAAGCTGGAAGAAAAGGTCATCAATCACCACATTATACTCATAGCCAAGTCTATTGGCTTGATCATGGAATTCATCCATCTCACTGCTTGGAACCTGCATTCCTACTAAAACATTTGCTCCAGTTTCACCCTGTTGAATGCACCAAGTACAATTACAGTGGTCAATGGAAGAAAAATAACAAATACAAAAGAAAAATGCAGTATATGACTTGAGCAATAGAGGTCACGAATTCGAACCTGCGCACGGTAATGGAACAAAGTGATATTCCATCGTGGACTGAAGGAGTCCAAAAATTTCATCAAAGTACCAGGTCTTTCTGGAAAGGTAAAACGACAAAGAACCTCGTTCTGTATATCCGGTCGGGCTCCCATCTGAAAATTGTTTTCAAAATGATTAATGCAAACTCAGTCAAATACAAAAACACAATTAGTTACTGTCGTGTGTTTAGTGAACATTATCGGCTGGTAGCTCTTAGTCACATGTTGTTACTAATACTTAGTCGTTGTTGTTACAGAAGTTGAAAAACCGTTTAAAAATGATTTTCAGCCAATTGCAGACGCCAGACTCTATGTTCCAACTTCCAACCATCTTTCTGTCTCATATTATGGTCTTTATAAATAGCACGGAACGGATAGTGACTTTACCATGTGACGCAAATGATCTTTCACCAAGTCTACATCGGAGAGATTATGAGTTACATGCTGAGAAGATTCCATTCTCTCCTCAATTTCTTTTAGTTCTAAAGGTGTGTGAACCCCAACACTGCACACAAAAACAATGCATAACAAAAGATTATTGGCCAAGGCATCTTATCTATTTCTAATTTCCTATGATCTTACCTATAAAGAACAACAGCTTTCTCCTTGGAATTATATCTGTATTTGAATTCTGTGATATTCATCTGCCCTACCTGCAAGACCAGAAGAAAATCAGTTCAACTATGAATAACTTTGTCTTCAAAAAAATAACAGTGAAGCTGTATAAATAAATATACCAATTGACAAAACCGTTTGAAACTGCCAGGCTTCTCCGGCATGATAGTTAACAGCAAAGCTTCTTCTTTACGACCAACATTAGCAAGCTCGGTTACGATCCTAAGTTTATCAAAATTCATGTTTGCTCCTGAGGTTATTGCTATAACATTTTCTCCCTTGAGCCCATAATACTTGCAATATGCCTCCGCTCCAGCAAGAGCAAGAGCGCCTGCTGGTTCTAATATGCTTCTTTTTTCCTCAAACATGTCCTACAAACAAGATTTATCAATGCCATGTCCTAAAAGTTTTAAGTCCTAAAGAGATAACGGTGTTGCGCGCTTGGAAACTGTCTACAGCACAAGAGATTCTGAGTGCAAATTTCACACGAGAAAGGGGATCTAACTAACCTTTATCGATGCACAAATTGCATCACGGCTTACAAGAACAATGCCATCTACCAACTCCTTGCACAAGCGAAAAGTTTCTTCACCAACCTCTTTAACAGCCACACCATCTGCAAATCCTCCAACCTGATCCAAAATCACTCTGTAGCCATGATGAAGCGACAAAGCCATTGCATTTGCATCAGTGGGTTCCACCCCAATAATCTTCACCTGTGTACATTAGAATCGTTAATAGTCGGTTAATCACTCAATGCTTCTAACTGAACAAAGGCACTCGCAATGGAAAAACTATCAGCACAACATTATGCAAGCAAACCTGTGGATTAGTTCTCTTCACGTAAGCGGCAATACCAGCAATTAGGCCACCACCTCCCACAGGTACAAAGATTGCATGAATCGGACCCTTCATCTGGCGCACAATTTCCATCCCGATAGTTCCCTGACCCATAATGACATCAGGATGATCAAAAGGAGGTATGAATGTACGACCCTCCTCTATAGCACGCTTCTTAGCATATGCTTGTGCTTCATCATAGGAATCTCCAATAAGGACAACCGTAGCACCCAACCTCTCCACAGATTTCCACTGCAAAGTTCAAAAATAACAAAAACACATAACGTAATTGACCCCATCAAGGAAAAGGGGTCTTAGTAATCCGAATTTCAGTCATGAGATATGTAAAATCTAGCCAGAGATCGAACTTGAGTGCTTCTGATCTATTCGATCATAACCGAAACACATTAAACACATGGTTAGAATTAGAAACAACATTAACCGAGATATGAAAAACTAGATAAATGAAAAGTACCTTGATATCCGGAGTGGTAACGGGCATCGCAATAATGGCATTGCAATTCAATCTCTTGGCAGACAAGGCAACTCCTTGAGCATGATTTCCAGCTGAAGAACATATAACCCCTTTCTTCAAAACTTCCTTTGGAAGTTTAGCCATCATATTATAAGCTCCACGTAGCTTAAATGAGAATACCTACACAATCCATAATTTCAGAAACAACAAAAACAAAAACTGTCAGTGCAGCTATAAGGGTGACTGAGGTGAAAAAATTAAAGAGCAGAGTGATAAAGGCGGTCTCAGGTTCGATTCTCACTTCAAAAAATAAAAATTAACATACTAACATTATCCTTTTGAAATGAGAAAATCAAAATTGTGATCTTACAGGTTGAAGATCTTCGCGCTTAAGCCAAATATTAACACCAAGTCTTTCAGATAGTTTTGGCGCCAATTCAAGAGGAGATTCTTTAGCAACATCATAAACCTTAGAAGTGAGTATATTGGTCAAATAACTCATAGGACTTGTTAAGCCATCGCTGTCATCGGAATATGACCGGTCTGCAACATCTCCGACGTATCCTGGTGGATACTGAAGTGAATCAGGCGAAACCTTGAACGGAGAAGGAAGAGGAGGAGACACAGGCAACTCAATGGAAGAAAGCAAAGGAGAAGAAAGTATCTCTGCAGGTTTGGAAATTGCAGCGGTGATGATAGTGTTAGCTTGAAGAGTAGTCCGGCGCATTAATGTGTGGTGGTGGCGAGGGAGGTTTGGTAAGTAAGGTTGGGGTGTGGATAATAATTGTAACGCCTCCATTGTTTGAGTTTGAGAGTTGTTTTGGAATTGAACAGAATGAGATGAGATATGGAGAAGTACTTTTTGAATTATTGAATCTCCCTCACTGGAGAGAGAGAGAGAGAGAGATATGAAAGGAGAGGAGAGTATGAAATCCTTTTTGAGAATGACATGATCACAGGGACCACTGGTGTACTACTGGTACTACTGTTGTTATTGCTGATTTTTTCACTCAGGTTAGTACAAGAAAGAATGCAATGATTAAACATTTATCATGTGTTGCAACAGTGGAAGTATAAAGACTTTTTGTTTTTTAATTTCAGTTTTGGTCCTTTTTGGAATTTTATTTATGATTCTACCTTGTGTCATGTTCTGTAGTTTGAACTACATAGTCTACATTTGATATTTTGAAGAAACCAAGTTGATATAATAAAGTTATCTTAGATTATTTTTTATTTGACTAAGAAATATAGTAAACTTATCTTAAAATTTGTATGGTCAATATTTGATAACGGAAATGGTCTCTTCGTGGTGGTTTAAAGTTAGGAAAAAAGATTTTAGTTTTGATTGTCATGAGTGGTGGTCGAATTTTGTTGTTTGTCTGAGTTTTTAATTGTTGGTTTATAGTGTGCTGAGAAAATATGGTAGTGTCTTGAGTGATTTCTATCTTTCTATGCCCCTGTTCTTGGTGCGAAGAAATTGTTGTCTTCATTTTCTTCAAAAATCAAAATAATTTTGTGGTATGCTAGATATTCCTCTTAGATTCTACAATCTTCTTTCTTGTTTTGCATTTGTATGTTACATGACTTGTGAATTTTCTTTTGAGGCATCTCTTACGCTTTTCTTAATGTTATTCTTTGGCTTCTTTTAAAAAATATGATAAGGAAACAAATACTAAATTTTTCAACTAGTACACCTATGACACTCGTTATCTTGATTTTTTATTTAGGCTTAAATGCAGTTTTAACCCCAAATTTCAATAGCTCAATTTTAACCTAACTTTCCAATAGAAACAAGACACATCAAAATAAAATGTCATGTCAACATTAATGAGTCAACATTTGGTCAAAATCAGAGTAGGTATCTACAAATTAAAAAAATGTCCAAACTATAGGAACCAAAATCACTCATTTGAAACTAGAGTTAAAATTGCACAATTTAAAAAACTAAGAGCACAAAAAATGCAAATAAACCTTTTTCTTTTCCTGAGCCTATCCTCCACTAAATAATGATGATTCTCACAAACTACTATATTTTTCATATGCCTCCATTAGCTAGTCTTAAATAATTAAGAGACCATGTTTTAATCTTAAAAATTGGGGACCCTAATTAAATAAAATGCAATTTTTTTTTGTACAAGAAATAAAATGCAATTTTAAAATCATCTATAATATAGTCTCGATACATTAGTTATTTAATGTATCTAAAAAATAAACTTTATTTTATATTAAAACCGGAGATAGTATATTTTTATTAAATGAAGCACAAAAAAATTCAAACTACTTTATTTTAGAGCCAAATAATTTTCCTGTCTTTTGAGTTAGATGTTTAAAACAAATTAGTCTTTTTGAAACATAAAACATTTGCACATATATCCTTTTCTCATCTAACTATGTTAAAGAATATTTATGTGGCGGCTGATGAGGTGAGAGATTCAAATTCACTGCTCTCAAAATTAGTGTTCATAGGTGTATTATTCGGTCTTAGCTTGAAATAAAATTGATTAATTGATTTATAATATTGTTGAATAAATTTCTATTCGCTAAATTATATTAGAATTTGGAAAGAAGAATAAAACGCACGTAAGTAATCATGTTTAATGTTATGTATACTTTATGGACATGTCACCTCAAAATTAAACGGCCACGTAAATACTTTTTACCATAGTTGGATGAAAAATGGGGGTACAAAGTGCAAGCATTTTACGACTCCAAAAAAAAATTTATTACAAAAAAATAAAAAAATTCAGAGGACTGAATTTCATAAACATCTAACTTAAAGACCCATTATGTATTTGACCTTATTTACATAGGGGGTGTTTGTTTCGCGGTTACAAAATGAATTCCCAGGAATGTAACATTGGAAATATTTATTCCTTTGTTTGGTAGGTGAATTCACAAAATATTTCCAGCAATAAATTGTTCCCAGGAAACTTAAGTACCCACGTCCATAGGCATGTTATTCCAAAGGAAAAATGACTGGAATGTTTTGTTTCCGGTAGTTAAATGGCGGTTAACATAGTGTTAATGCAATTGACCATCATCATAGCCCACGATGTGTGTGGGTTTCTTTTAATTTTAAAAAATAAATAAAATTATCCCTAGGTGTTTTAATTCTGAACCAAACCCATTTTTGTAAAATTCCTTGGAATAAAGTTCCAGTTATTATGTTCCTGGAAAAACTAATCCTGGGATTAATTTTTGCATCCATGAAACAAACACACCCATAGATGTAAATAAGTTTCCAATAAAACTTCAAACTAATATCAACTTTATTACTTAAAAAGAGTCATCATTGAACGCAAATTCGTCAACCAGTTACTTAAAAAGACCCATTATGTATTGTCTCCAAAATATCATTCTCAATTGTTATCGATATTGATTCATTAATTATTAATATTTGTAATATGTTAGACCGCAAATAAGACTTCAACAATTTAAAATTTCAAAAAAAATTCGTAGAAGCAATTATTACAAGTAGGGTCGACCCTAAGCAAGGGCAACCAGGCTCAGAGCACATGGTCTTGAAATTTTCCAGGGTCCAATTTTTTATAATTTTATTCTCTTATTTCTATTCATACAACCCCTCGATTGTTATTTGTACTCTTTGATTTGAGATGAGATTTTGTCTTTGATTTAGAATTCCAAAATGCTCTTCCCATCGCGCACACATTACACAAATCAAATGAAATGAATAATATTATTTTCAATAAAAATTGATTTTAAATTTCTATTATTTTCAATCAAAATTGTTATAAAAAATATTAAAGTTTAATCATAAATCAAATGAAAAATTAAGATATTACTCCCATGACAGCAATAAACATCGCATATAAACAAAATTTATACACATTGTGTGAAAATATAAATAAATATAATATATATAGTAATATACATATAATAACATTATTTTAGTAAAATAAAATATTTGGGGACAGAGTATCCGCCAGGCGAGAGACAAAATCTCGTCATAATCCCCAAACCTCTCGGGGATACTTTCTCCCCCATTCACATCACCACAGGGAAAATTTTCTCGTCTTCGAGTCCCCAAACAAAACAATCTCCCCAAGAATCTCCCACTTACGAGACAGGTAATGAGGACACTTCCGCCACCTAAAAACAAAAGGCCATGAGCCACAAAAAAAACTCTACCTAGTCTCACATTCGGGCTAGTTTCTCAATTATGATGTTATCAAGTTCCAATCTCAATATCCAATTGATTCAACCTACTTTCTCAATTCTAAACCTTTCAATCCAATTGCTTCTTCCTTCTTGGCTCAGCCACTTTTGTTAATAATAAATGTTCCCAATTTCACTTGTTTGCAATATTTTGAATTGTTATTTGTTCCCATTTGCTTTACCTATGTGACTACTTAGTTGATTTTGAGCTCTTAATATTCATGTGTTAACTGAATATAATCTGATTGTCCAAGAACATGTTAAACGCATTACAAATGATAATGTTCATTTTCTTGGGCATAACATACGAGTTAATACTTTTGCTTGCTTCTGCAATTAAAATTGAAATCATTAAAATAATTAAACGATCAAAATATTTCTCAATGAAACTTGATTGTACTCCTGATGTTAGTCTAGTCACCAAGAACAAATGTCTTTCATAATAAAATAGGTAGATGTTTTCTTCAAATTCTATTAGCATTGATGAATCTTTTTAGATTTTTGAATGTGAATGATCCAACTGACCAAAAGTTTTTTGATATTTTATAATGAAGTATAAAATTTTGATCTTGACACATTTGATGTGTGATGACAAAGTTATAATAATAGGTCAAATATAAAAGGAAAACATCAAGGTGTACAAAAGAAATTTTAGACATAAATTCAATAATCTTTTATACTCTGTGATTGTCATAATCTTGTGATTGTCATAATCTTAACTTGACATTGTGTACGGATGATTTTTTTAGAGTTGTTCAACGCATTTACAAGATGCCAATTTAGAAAGAAGATGTAAAAGGGTTGGCTCCAAAATCATTGTTATCCCTTTGTTTGGAGAGTCGTGTAAATAATGTCAAAACTATAAGACCTCAAATGTTAGATTTTAACGAAGCTTTACCTGAAATGTTGAGACAACACTTCAAATAAAGCTTTCTCTAAAATCCAATATTTGAGATTTTATGGCTTTACACTATCTACATGGTTCTTCGTACGAGCGGATGACAGTGATTTTGAAGTCAACCATTTTACATACATTCAAAATTCTTAATCTTCTAATTGAATTGACAAAAATTGTATAAATGTGTACAACACCAAAAAAAATATTTAGCTGTAATACAAGAGTTACTTTTTTTTTTTTTTTGAAAGGAGCTTTAATATTAGTCATATATCACATAATGACAAAAGCTATGAAAAACCCGGAGAATACAAAAGGCCCTCAAATTTAGGTCTAAAAATATTTTTTGTACACTTTAATGTTTTCCTTTCATATTTGATCTGTTATCATAATTTTGTCCACCCATATTGAATAGGTCAAGATCAACATTTCTCAAATCATTTTGTAAAACATCAAAAAGCTTTTTGCCAATTGTATCATTCAGATTCAAAAATCCTAAAAAAGGTTTCTCAATGCTAACATAATTTGAAGAAACATCCACATATCATATCATCAAAGATATTTACTCTTGGTGACTAACATCAAGAGTACAATCAAGTATCACTGATAAATAATTTGCTTGTTTGATTTTTCTAATGATTTCATTTTTAATTGCAGAAACAAGCAAAAATATTATCTGATTTTGAATGTTATGCCCATAAAAGTGAACATGAACATTATTATTTGTAATACGTCAACATGTTCTTGGACAATTTGGTCAAATTAAGCTAACACAAGTATTGCCTAAGTAAATTGGTTCAGTAGTCCAATTCAATTGGTTCCCTAACTTGGGTTGCCTAAGTCTAAAACTCTTTTTAACCATATATTCATCTTTTGAAGTTTACCTTACACAAGTATTAAAGTTGTCTATACATGCAAACCCATCAGCTAGTAGCTACACAAAAGATGAATTCCCATACAATGCATTGTAACATGTTTGCACTTGGATTTTTAAATCTTTGGAGACCAATTCAAATAAACTTCAACAAAAAGACTTTAAGAACTAATTTAGCATAAAGACCTCTTCAAAGCATTACAATTTTGTCACCATTAAAGAATCAAATCAAGTAAGACAGAATGCATAATATTCACACCTGCACTATCTCATCAATTTTGTATAGCTTAAATAAGGTTGATTTATCACATTATTTGAGGTGCCAAATGGAATCTAAAACTCACCTCACTCGAGGGTCATATCCATACTACATTATAGACCAGCATAATCAAGCTTCATTTCATGCATGAAACACATCATACAATGGCGGAAACACCCCAGTCAAGAATATTGAGAATCAATAGTTCAGGAAAGCAGCTACAGCAATGGGCACTAGGGCATAAACCTTAACACACTAAAAAAAAGTATACCTATCCATCATCACTCAATCAAGATGATTCTCACAAATTACTATGTTTCATATGCCTCCATTGCACACATACAAAATCAGTTTAAAATTCAACTAGTCCCGACTAACCTCATTTTACCTTTATCTAACAGGGCACGAAAACACCAAAAAGGATCACAAGGAAATGGATAAACCTTACATAACTGCTTATATGGTATTAACAAAAGGGTGGGTCAAAACTAACCTTAGACTAATCTATCTTCGGTTACATAATTAGACCACTAGCACAGTCACTTTGTGGGATATAAAACAGTAAAACACCAAGCATACTAACAGAAAACTAAGCGGTGTTGAATCATGCACTGTGCACATAAGTTACATCCTTTAACATACAGCTACTAATCACGAAGAAAACGGCTAAAGCGGTAAAGCTAAGTGCATTTGAGTAGTGAAATATAAAATCCAAGACATTTAAAATATTAATAATCACAGACAGTTAGGTTAAAGCTACTGAGTAGCATCTTCAGAAAACCTGGCATCAAAAGGAGCTGAGGGATGTGAAAGAGTCGAACTAGAAGAACCAGCTCCAGAGCCATGTTGCAATTCAATCACAAGCCACCGAACAGCTTTACTCATTTGTTCCAAACGAACAGCACTGATCGGTGGAAGACCCGTCAAAGTAGTTCGTCCAGGCTTTCCATCAACATGTCCTGTAGCCTCATCCACTAAACACTCCGATCCTATCCTTAGTTTCACAGACTCCACATACTCCTCAGCTTGATCACATGCTACTCTAAACAATTCCCACTTTTGCTTAAAGCTTTCAAGTGCGGTATCTGCCGCCGTGTTTTTAAGCGCACTAGAACTTTCTCTGGCTTCAAGAACAGTTGCTGCTGCAGCAACAAAATCTTGATATGCACTATTTAGAGAATCAACCACACTGTCCATTGAACCTGTTAATTTATGTTAAACAAAGAAAGTTAAGATTCTTAACCACAAACACAAACATTAATTCAAATTTTCATGAACACACACCATAGTATTACAACAGATCTGAATCATAAAATTTCATCTTTATTAAATAAAAGAACAAAATTATTCAAGTAAAAAAAAATCAAAATTTCTTCCACAACCACAACCAGAAACGGAATTAATGAACAATTCAACACAGAGGAAAAACAGAAAATTATGTGTGATATGGAAAATTGAGATAGAATAAAAGAGATGCTGAAAATATGAAAATAGGGTTGAAGATTGTGCAAAATTGGTTACTGACCTGTTCGTTCCTGTGTAGACAAATTGGTATGGAGTGAGATTGATGAAGCAAGAGAGAAGGACGAGTTAGTTGAAGTGAGTTTGAGAACGCAGAGAGAAGATGCGGTGAGTTAGGGTTTGAGGGGGAAGTGAGTTTCAGGACGCAGAGAGAACCTGGTGGAAGGATGGGGGCGAGCGAACATGTGCTTAGGGCCAGTGTTTTAAAAACCGGACCGGACCTCGAACCGGTGAGGGTACTGGGTCAGTGGTTCATTGGTCGAACCACCGGGTCACTGGTCGAACCGCAGGATTAAACCGGTTTAAACCGGTGGAATAAACCAGCTCTATAATAATGCTATATAGTTATTAAACCGGTCGAATCGGATAAATCGTCTTTAAAAAAATCATTAAAAATTTAAAAATTTGGAAATGTCATAAACTCATAATAACACATTAAACTTTGAGCAGAAGAAGCTTCTTGTGATGGTGGTTGTGATGATGGTGTTTCAGAAGATGATGCCATTTAACTAATTTAGAAATTGCAAACACAGATCAAACAAAACAAAATTAAAAACAGAATGATAACTGTAATTTCATAAATTGAAAAAAAAAAATTAAACTCTAAATTAACTCAAGCATCAGAAGAAGAAAAAAATTAACAGTTAATGAATAACACAAACAATGACCACTTAATAAGTTAATAGGACTGTAGTTCCAATACAAATCACAACTTTGGTTTTTAATTTCAGCCACTAATTCCATCAGAAATAATATCATAACAGAAAAATGTGAATAAATGTAGAGTCATATATGGATTCATATTGTACACAATTTGAAATTCATGATGTTGTACTTGTACACAATCCTATAAGGAAATACATGGACAATAAGATGAACAGAATTTTTGGAAAAGCCAAGGATGAGTGGCATAAGAAATGCCTAAGAGTTACAATGCAACATGATCAAGCTAATCACTCCCCAGGTCTACAACATGATGAGGCACATTCCAATGAATAAAAAGCCAAATTGCCTCACGCTAAGCACAGATAACAGAACAACAACGAGACAACAAAATAAGACTCCAATTGATACAACTCAAGTGCCTAGAGAAGAACAAAACATAGTAACAGAGAATAAAACACATGAGCTGTATCCAATAGCACCCAACTCTCTTTGCAAAAAGAGAACTAAAATTCCAAAAATCAGAATTTCCAAGCCTAAAATTTCCTAGCTGATTCTCAATTCTAAAATCACAATTACAAATCCCTAGAAAACTCAAACCCTAAACTAGCTAACTCCTTCACTAATCACTAGCAAACTCGAACCTAAACTAATTGGGGAAAATTTAATTAAAGAAGAAAAGAATTGACAATCACAATTGGAAATCACAAAGAAAAGAAAGGGAGAGGGTTCTCACTTCTGAATCTGAACCAAGGAAGAAGGCGTGAGTAGGAGCTCGGTGAGCGAGTAGGAGTGGCGGTGACGAAGGAGAAGGAGGAAGAAGTGAAGCTTGAGTGACCAAGGGTCGGACGGAGTACAGTGGATGGACGGAGTCGGCGAGAGCGATGGAGAAGGAACAAGGGAGGACGGCGGCGAACAAGGTAGGTGGTAGGGTTCGTACTTTCTTTTCTCTGTTTCTGACTTTCTTTTCTCTTCTATTCTGTTTTTTCAATTTTTTTTTTAATAATAATAACCAAAACGACGTCGTTTTGGACTTTGCCAGGAAAAAAAAAAAAAAAAGGGGGAATGCAATTAAACCGCCGGTTCACCGATTTTTCCAGTTCCGAGCGGTTCCCATCGGTTTAACTACTTAACCGATCCAACATATGAACCAGACTGGACCACCCTCCGGTTCGCGGTTCGACCGGTCGGTCCGGTTTTTAAAACACTGACTTAGGGTAAGGGTAAGCAGCTCAGAAAAATTCAATTGAACCGACGATCCAAACCAATTCAAACCGAAAAAACCGATTTTTATGGTTCGGATCAAAAGACGAACCAAATCAATTGAAAACTGATGTGGTTTGGTTCGGTTCTCGGATTGAATTTTAAAAACCGATAATATATATATATATATATATATATATATATATATATATATATATATATATATTATTATTAAATATTTTTAAAAAAATATTATTATTAAGTTAATTTTTTTAGGTAGCCCACATCTATTAAAAAACAAAGGGAAAAATACATTAATCTCCCCTGAGCTTTGTGTATATATATGTCACTAACACCCCCTCTATTTTATGACTTGACACAGAGACCTCCCTCTACATTATATGTTAGTTTTTCTCCTTGCTAAGACTTGAGTCTTGAACCTCCAACTCTTTTAACCCTTATAACTCAACTAGTTCAACCAGTTGTGCTACCCCTCACACCCATTAAAAAAACATGGCATCTCATATTTGTTGTTCTCTGGTGTTTCTTTTGTCCCTTCATATCCCAAGTTAGCGCATTCCCAAAAATAAAACAGGCACAACTACTTCTAAAAAATATCTTGCATACTTACATCACAATACAAACCTTAACTTAGAAACTCTAAGACTCAGTCTCCTCACAGTCACAGCTGCAAAAAAACCTCACACTGCTCTTAGTTCTCATCTCTCAATATTGCGCAAACAACGCAACACTCTCACGTTGCTCTACTCTCATATATTTCATCTCAAACTCTCAAAAAACGGTAACCTCTCATGTCAAGCGTTACCGGAATACGTCTTATTAGTGGTGAAGTTAACATTGACAAGATGACAACTTTATGTGCAGAAGCATTGGCGATTCAAGTGGGAATAGACTTGAAGTTTTATTTTTTTGTACTTTATTATTTGAAAAACTTAAGAACTTAATTTCAATATGATTGTACTATGTATTTGACGAATTTATGGGAAAAGAATTGTATTTTGTATATGAAGGAATTATTTAATGAATTGTATTTTGTATTTTATGAACTTATTTGATGAACTTATAGGAAAAAAATATATCGGAAAAAATTGCACTATAAAACCGATTAAAGTATCCGAACCAAACCGATGAGTTTGGTTCGGATTCATTTTTGAAAAACACTAAAAACTGAACCAAACCGAACCAATCGAGAGTTCATTGGTTTGGACATCGGATTCACTCGAAACCGATCCAAACCGGTCCAATTACACGTGCTCACGCCGAAATATAATATGGGGCATTTTTCACTTAATTTAATCTCATTGGCACATTTTAATCTAATGGTTGTTAATGTTTTTGGAAAATGTTAATCGATGTCTCGTGACACTAAATTTGATATAGAGGATCACAATTCAATCGCTGCAATTGTGATTAGGAGTGATTGAAATTACTTGACACCAGAATTGACCTTGAACTAAATTAGACAATTCAGTGGTCCACATACTGGCGGTAAGAACAAGAAAGACAAAAATAGTAAAAATATCACATAATTTATGTATATAAACTCTTAAAATTATAAAATATTGTATGTTGTTTTTAATATAAAATTACTTCTTTTAGTTCATTAACATGACCTTAATTTTATTTTGAGTTAATTATGTTTGTAGCTCCTCTAAATATTTCAAATTTCATTTTTAATCTCTTTAATAAATTTCTTCGAACTTTAGTCTTCTAATTTTTAGTTTTTAATTTAGTCTTTTTTTTAAAAGTTTAAGTATCATGTTTTAAATGACTTTTAAATAGTTAAATAATCAAACTAATGATATTTTAAAATCTTAATAATTGTATGCTTTATAAAAAAAAAGTCATTTAGAATGTGATATACAAACTTTTGAAAAACAAAAAAACTAGGGACTAAAGTTGAAAATTTAGAGACTAAAGTCCAAAGAAATTTTTTATAGGACTAAAAATGAAATTTTGTATATTTAGAGGACAAAGACACATATAACCCCTTTTTTTAACCCTTCCATTTTCAAGAAAAGAGGGCTAGTAATCTGGCTGCCAAATAAATAAAATTGGACTAAGAATTGAATGCAGATTCTCATGAACGGTTCCTCATTTGGTGAAACTCATCAATAATTTAAACCTAATTTTTGGTTTATTAATTATCTTTTTTTTGTCATATAAATATGTTACTCCTTCCGTTAATCTGTCTTAAATTATGAGTTATTTTACAAAATTATTCTTCATTAATGATATAAGAAAAATAAATTAGAGAATTGAAAGAGTAGAGAGTAAAAATTGTTTCCAACTGTCCGATAAAAAGAGAACACATGAGATCATTAATGTGTAAATTGCGGAGGGTGAATCAAAGTCGTTTGGTCATTTTGCCATCGAAATCCCTCATACAACCATCATTTTTTTTTTACTAAACCATCAAATTATACACTTTATACACATTCATCACAATTCAATTTGATGAGAATATAAACATTATGTACAATCAATGTAAACCAGTTTTACACAGATATCCAATGAAAATCCCTCAATTTGTCACATTAGCCCACTCACGTTATAATTATTTTGAAACTACTTATATAATACGAAAGAATTGTGATTTCTCATGGAATGTCAGCGTAAATTTTCATTACACCAACTACATACTATATTTTTTTACTACTTATGGGTCATAGCATTTTACAAAAATTATTGAAGTACATAGGAAATTCCCTTCCGAAATTCCAAGGCGAGAGTGTGTTTCATGACGTACTAGAAAAAAAATGAACCCACCACCTTCAACGATTTTCAGACTCTGATTCCTTCCACCGCCATTTTCTTCTGATTCCGATCATCAAATTCAATGCACAACACTCCCTCTGAAAAGGCAAATCAGCAACAATAGAACGTGCAATAATTCAACACCAATCCTCCACCTCTCCAACAATTGATTATCGTAATTTTTCACTACCATCATTGAAATAATCAGCAATGAAATTTGGAAAAGAATTCACAACCCATCTCGAAGAAACAATCCCTGAATGGAGAGACAAATTTCTATGCTATAAACCATTGAAGAAGCTACTCAAACATCACTTACCAGCCACCACAACAACAACAATAACCACACCCATTAATCTTCATCTTCACTTTCTTCAACAACCCTTTTCTCCTAACATTTTGCAGGCTTGGTTTCTTCGTATTCTTAATCAAGAGCTTGAAAAGTTCAATGATTTCTACGTTGATAAAGAGGAAGACTTTGTTATCCGATTTCAGGTTTTTAATTTTTGTTTTTGAAGACTCTTTTATGATTCTTATTTGTTTCTATTGAATTTTGTAATTAGAAATTTAGAAACTTGTGTTTGTTTTCTCAATTGGGTATTTCATAAAGATCTTGCCTTGATTTAATACCGAAATATATTCAAGATAATTACACATGAATGCAAGGCAAACAGAAATTTATAGGACACTATTAGAGTATTAGTGTTAATTGGTTTTATTCTAACATCCAACCTAAAAATTCACTATTTCGCCACTTTATACAATCAATTTGAAAATATAATCATAAATAAAGTGAGATGACTTGACAAGACAATGGGCCCTCGTTGGATGTCAGTATAAAATTGGCTTACACTGATAGTGTCTCTCCTTTAAACTCACTTTGTTACTTTTCGTTTTCGAAACTCATCTTTTGTTATATACCATTAATATGCATTAACAAATCTACAACTGAAGGAAAATGGATTGCATTTGAGTCAACAATCACACCGTTGCAGATTTGAACTGTCTGATATTAGTCTATGAGACAATCCAATCCATGCCTTTTTATTTTATAAGCAGACAATCCACAGTCTGACTTCGTATAGTGGAACCTTTTGAGAAGTTGGAATATGAGTTGTCTGATTACGATTAGACGTGAGACGTGTGATGGCGTGTATATCCCTACTACAGGGAAACTAGGTCCACGAATATATCAGAAGTTACAGATAGTTAGTAGTGGTTACTAACCTATTCTTTTTAGTTTTGATCAAAATGTGTCATTGCTAATAGTAATTTGAGTTAGCACCGTTGGGTTTCGATAGAACTCTTGGCTTGATCAAGTTTAGACATATAGATACAAAGCAAAAACACAAGTTTTTCCCTTTCTTTTCTCCTGTTTTTGACTAGATTAGTTTAAAAGTGAAACCTCAGATTGGTTGGGAGTTCTTCTTGGTAACACGCCTACAGATATTATATAGGTTTTTTTACGCCTTGGTTTGAGAATGTGCTTGGTTTTTATAAACTGGTACAATAGCTTTTAATGGTTTAAGTTGAAAAGCTCAATATCTATGTCATTCTTCTAATATGTTGGATATCTAAAATTTATGCTATTGTAACTTCAATCATACTATATTCCATAATGTTCTTCCTGCAACCTATATAAAAAGTTTTTTCTCTTACTGTGAATGCAAGATACAGAGTCTGCAACAGCGTAGCTCACCAAACACCTAATTTGATATATGATGTTCAAGAGTGGCTCTAACGAATCTGATATACGCTTTTTCTACTTGTGAAAGCTCAATATAAAATATTTTTGATTAATGTCTGGAGAATATCTTTCAAGTATAATGTTTTTTTTTTTTTTTTAAAGTATAATGTTGTTTGTTGATAACACAGAGTTCTGTTTCTTTCCTGATTTCTGTCTGCAACTTTGAACAGGAGCTGAAAGAGAGAATTGAGAGTCTTAAAGAAAAAAGCAGCAAGAGTGTAAAGTACACTTCTGATTGTGAATTTAGTGACGAAATGATGGACATCAGGAAGGACTTGGTTACCATCCATGGAGAGATGGTGCTCCTAAAAAACTACAGTTCCTTAAACTTTGCAGGTAAAACATCTAATTGATATGTACCGTTTTGATCTATGACATATGAAGTATCTACACTTCAGATTGAAGGCGTAGTCAAACACCGACACATCAATCACTTATATTCTCTTCAACTATTACCTTTATCTACATGTCGGTGTTGTGTACTGTCTGTGTCTGTGCTTTAGAGTATGACTAAGTGGAAGTTACCCCACTTTAATGTAAAAGTGTCATTTGTAAGGTTTCTTGATATTGTGTCATACAGATTTTACTATTCATATATTTGAATATATATTGTGTGATGAGGTTTCGGTCATATAATTGTCGATTCTGATGACGTTAACATATTTCCACTTCAACAGGACTAATCAAAATTCTGAAGAAGTATGATAAAAGAACTGGTGGGTTGTTGCGTCTACCTTTTACAGAAATTGTTCTTCGACAACCATTTTTCACTACTGAGCCTCTGACAAGGCTAGTTCATGAATGTGAGGAAAATCTCGAGCTACTCTTTCCCCTACAGGAAGAAGTAATTCAATCAACTTCTCATTCAGAACACGAGTCTAGACCACCAGTAGATAATGCAACAAATACTGTACCCGATGCATCATCAACTCTTGGAGAGGAAACTGTGGATTTATATAGAAGCACTCTTGCTGCAATGAGAGCCATAAAGGGTCTTCAGAAAGCGAGCTCCACCTGCAATCCGTTTTCATTTTCTTCTCTCTTTAGCAACCAAGACGAAGATGGTACTGGTGCTGTAACTGCTGAAAACTCTGCGGTAAATTCTCCAGATACCTTGCAAAATGAGGAAGAGACCAGTAAAGACTAAAGAGGACAACGACTAACCCTTTTGCTTTTAGGGTTGAACTGTTTTCAGCCTTGTTAGTTGAAACGAAATGAAACGTATCCAACTTTGAAAATAGCACTTGAACATTGTTCTTTTCCCTCATCACTTGTATACCTTTCTATGCTTATTACAATTGATGTTTAAGTCTTGCTTTGGATTGGTTTATCTGAACATATCTAGTGAAATGGAGTAATAATTTGTGAGAGTATTTTGGAGAACTTAGGGTCCGTTTGGTTCGGGGATTTTGGAGGGGAGGGGAGGGAAAGTGAGGGAATATTTTAAACTTTATGTGTTTGGTTCAATTTTTATGAGAGAATACGAGGGGAGGGGAGGGGAGCAAAATCCCTCCTTGGAGCACTTTTTGCTTCCCCCAAATTGGGGGGATTTGGAGGGGAGGGGAGGGAAGGTGTTTATATTATTATTAGTTTTACAAAATTAACCTCAATTTTATTTTAAAATTCTACAATTGTCCTTATTTTTATTTGTTGATTTTTACAAATTAGCGATTCTCGTATTTCTCAGCCTCTCTTGCGTTTCTGCATCATTGTTCATATTGCCTTCAAATTCTTTTTCTGGTGTAACGTCATTTTATACTTATGGTTATGTCATTATATGGTTAGCATAGCATGCTATATTTTGCTCTTTCGTAGTTCACTATATACTTCCTGTTCACATATTGCACACACATATTTATGTAAAAATTATTTTCTTTTATTATCAAAAAAATTATATTCTTTTCATGTATTTTTATTGAATTAGATGTATCATTGAGGGTAAAAAGGTAACTTAGTATGAAAATTCCTCTCCTCCCCTTGCGAACCAAACATATATTTAATTAAAATTCCATACCTCCCCTCCCCTCTTTTGAACCAAATATATATTTAATTAAAATATTTTTCCTTCCCTCCCTTCCCCTCCCTTCTATTAAAATCCCTTCCCCTCCCCTCTACAGAAATTGTTAGATAATATGTGATAAATTTTATTTTGTTTTTAATTATTATTATAACTAGACTACTACCCGTGCGATGCACGGGTCTTTTAGAATGTTATATAATATATAACATTCAATTTTATTTTATTATTCTTTGTAGACATATTTAAATATAATATATAACATTCAAATAATATTTGTAGAATACTATCGAAAAAATGAAGTTAGGAAATATAAATATATAATAAAAACAAAAGGTGCAAAAAAATATTAAAAAATCCAATAAAAATCCAATTTATACATCATATTTAGTCAATTGTTTTTTTAATTTTAAGCTATGTTGCCCGGGTGCGGGTACGGTAGCGGTACTGGTACGGGGTACGTCATTTTTAGAAAAACTAAGGTACGGGTACGTCCATATAATTATTTTTAAATATAATTATATAAATCAAATAATAGAATTATATTGTTAAAATAAATAATTAAACATAAAAAATATCACACCACAATTTAAAAGTAATTCAAATTGTTCAAAAACATCAAAATATGAAATTAAAAAGCAATTAGCTCAAAAAGAGTCAATTGTTTCCACCTCCATCATCACTAAAAAGAGCGGCCTCTAGTTTAGGTTTATCGTGAGAAAGACTAACAATTTCAAAAATATCAATTATATATTAAATAAATCTCATTCATCTCTACGAATATTCCACATTTTTTTTTGTTCTTTCATTATAAGTATTACTATTTCTCTTTCTCGAGAGAATACGAAGATTTGTATGAATAAAAAAACTAGATCTTCAATTCTCTTTGAATTTAGTCTATTCATTTTTAATGAATGAGTGAATAATTCCGATGGCTGCTTTTTTATTGTTTTTCAGCAGTAGGTGCTACTTTTATATTATACAAAAATAAAAACCTAAATATTTATATAAAAAAACAAATTAAAGAAAAAGAAGAAGAAAAAAATAGTGTTTTTTTGGATTGGTGTACCACGCGCGTACCAAAAATGTACCACTCGTGTACCCATTACAAAAAACAAAAAAAAATCTAGGTACGGCGTCGGTGCGTACCGGGGGAGTACCATACGCGTACCGGTACCCGATACCGGTACTCTATCTAAAACGGAGTACCCATCATCATAGATTTTAAGGCAAAATTGGAGCAATTGTGAGAAAATGATAGGAGGTCAGTTGATTCCGCAGATCATAAAAAAATAGATTAATGTGTGATGAAAAAAATAAATAGGGTTGATTTTCATGTAAACAAAATCAGACATTATTATTAAGAAAAAATATCTTGGATTTGAAAAAAATATATATATTATTATAAAGATTGAATGTGTGTTGGAAAAAAATGGAGTTGATTTCTAGGAAAGCAAAATTAGGCATAGAAAGTCGTAGTTATTAGTTGGTGTAACCAAAATATATCAAATGAATTTAAATAGCTTACTGGTATATGAACTAACCAATTGTGAGAGGACATGAGTTCGAAATCTGGTGAGGAAATTTTTAACATTTTTAATAATTAAATTAGAGTTTAAGTAGGGTTAAATTAGGGTTACTTGGAGACTTAACTACTTTTATATATACTAGACACCTACCCGTGCGATCGCACGGGTTTTGTAGATTTTCATATATTATATAAAAAGAAATATAATAAATTTTTTAAAATAAATGACACAATCAAATCTGTCTTTTAAAATCAGTTCAAACTGACTCATTCTAGTGTATAATAAAATCACTCAAACACCATATTGAATATTATAAAAATCACGCAATGCAGACATCTATATTTAAAATATATGCTGCCATTAATTTTTTCAACTAAAAATTCAAATTGATTTCCGTTTGGATCAATAAGGGTGTGTTTGGTAGGAGAGAAAATGAGAAGATGGAAATAAAAACACGGAAATCAATGTATGTATTTAGATATGAATTCAACGGTGTTATGTGTAAAAAAGAAAGCAAGTAGTAAATTTAAACGCGGCGAGAATGAATAGTTATAGTATATAAAATAAATAAAAACTCAAACATAACGCAAGTTGAAATTCAATATTTTGATCAGTCATAGTAGCAATAGAAACACAAATTTGTGATAGCTATATATATAGGAAAATATAAAACGCGGCGAAAATGAATAGTTAGAGTAAAAATTTGTGAAAGTTAAACTTGAGATATATATGGAGGAAAAACAAAGCATATACAATAAATATTAATAACATATCTTTATAAAATAAAAATTGATTTCTATTTAAACAAATCAAATATTTGCATAGCAGCGAAAAATATTAAATTATATATTGTTGTGACACGTCATGAGTTCGATTTCTACTGAGGTAGTAAGTGTATAAAAAAATTGGAGACTTAGAAAAAAAATTGAACATGTATTACAGAAAAAATTGATTGGATTGCATATTTAATACATGTTGGTTACAAAAATATTTCAAATTGATTGATATGTCATAGTGGCTAATATATGAAGTCTTCACAAAAAGGTCATAGGTTCAACTCCTGTTGAGGACATTTTTTAATAATTAAATTAGGATTTTAGTAGGGTTAAGTTAGGGTTACTTGGAGACTTAGCTACTTTTATATATATACTAGACTCCAACCCGTGCGTCAGTTATATGATTTAAATTAGTCTAACATTATAAAAAAATCACATATAGAGATCACATAAAATAGTCTAAGATTATAAAATAAAATAACAATAGAAAAAATGGGATATATTTAAGGCAACTTTTATATTTTATTTGTTATGATTTATTTTTGCGAGACAGAATATTTGTTGTGACAAAGCGGGATATATTTAAAAACGAAAAGTAAATCGAAAAATAAAAAATGTTGCATAATTATCATATAAGCCATAACAATGGGTTCTATTTGTATTTGTAAGGCAAGATTTTTATTTTTGCCAAGGCAAGATTTTATATTTTTAGTTGGACGTAAGTTCGTTGAATAAAAGTAAAATATCAGAATTGATAACCAACATGTTCAGTTTTTTTTATAAGAATAACCAATGTTCTATTCGTTGATCGAATATATTAATTTATTTGAAATTTGTTATCCTAAATATAAGAAAGCATAAGAACAATAAATATATTCAAGTCAACATAAGAAGACAATGAATTTCAAATGGCTGGAAACTTTTGCATTTCTTCAAAATCATATTTTTCATTATAATAATCAGATTAATTGAAAAGTTAAAATACAAAAACTAAAAAAAAAAAAAAATTGATAAGGTTCCCAACTCAAAAGAACAACATTAACCATAAAGTTTAAGTATTAGGAATGAAGTATGGTTCCGTCATGTAAAAAGGAATATCTCTTTCATCTCTTCCATCTCCCAGGATTTACATCAGCACCTAAAAAACATTGATCAACTTCTGTATACAAAAAAAAAACAAATAAAATTAAACTCCAGTATACAAAAAACATCAATATACAAATGATACCAATATGTCAGAAGTAACATCAGCAGCTAAAAAGCATCGATCAACTTCTCTCGATCCGTTGCAGGATTATGATTTAAATGACCTATTATTGTATGAATAAAAAAAAGTAAGGAAAAATATAAAAATGTAATTATAAAGATAAACAACTAACACTTATAAAAATATTTTCAAACCTCTCAATAAATTTAGAGAAAGATTAGTAAAAGGATTAAGATTAACCATTTTTATTGTAGCATTGAAGGAGAACCTGTCCACAGAACCAAAATAATAGATGTGAGTTTGAGGGATGAAGGAGATAATAGATGAAATTTGTGAGGAAACAACAAAGGAGCCGGTTAGACTGCAAACAACGACAATTGCAAACCTGTGAAATATACCGTTAAAAACCAGCATTGACATACATAAAAATACAAATATAAAAAAACTTTCAAACAAACATAGACACTTAAGAAACTTTATTTGTAAATAAACCAATTCATAGACACTTTCAAATATAAAAAACTGAACTTTCTCTCAAACAAACATTGTTTGACTTCTAAAAAAAATCAACGTGAATCATCAACGTGTATGTATATCAAATAAGTGATCATAAATTTTTGAGAGTTTGTTATGGTGTATATATAATATAATAATATGGGATATATTTCAAAAGAGTTGGTTATGTTGCGTATGTATATCAAATAAGTGATCGTAAATTTTTGAGACTTTGTTATGGTGTATATATAATATAATAATATGGGATATATTTCAAAAGAGTTGGTTATGTTGTGTATGTATATCAAATAAGTGATCATAAATTTTTGAGAGTTTGTTATGTTGTATATATAATATAATAATATGGGATATATTTCAAAAGAGTTGGTTATGTTGCGTATGTATATCAAATAAGTGATCGTAAATTTTTGAGAGTTTGTTATGTTGTATATATATATAATATAATATATTAATAATAATATATGAGATATATTTAAAGTTTTTTTTTTCCGTAGACATTAGACATATTACCCGTATTCAAGTATTATATAATAATATATTATAATAATAATAATATATAATATAATATATAATAATAATAGTAGAAAGTTAATATAATAATAATAATAATAATAAATAAATATTTAACATGGTGAGAGATTCCATATTTATTAGACGTTGATTGCAAAATAATAACATAATAATAATAATAATAATATATAATATAATATATATAATAATATTAGTAGAAAGCTAATAATAATAATAATAATAATAAATAAATAAATATTTAACATGGTGAGAGATTCCATATTTATTAGATGTTGATTGCAAAATAATAACAACTTGATTGATGTAGTGTAGTGGCAAAAAACACAAAATAGATCTTAAATGTTGCAGGTTCGATTCTCGGTGAGGCCTTTTTTAAACATTTTATTTTAATATTTTAGGGTAAAATGATAGGAAAAAAGAGCGGGAAAAAAATTAGGGTTAAGAATAGCAAAACGGAACAAGCTTATAATATAAGAGATATATATAATGATGATATTTTTTTTTTTCAAATCCAAGATATATTTTTTCTTAATAATAATGTTAGATTTTATTTACCTGAAAATCAACTCCATTTCTTTTTTTCATCACACATTCAATCTATTTTTCTAATTAAATTATTTTTATGTGATCTGCTAACTACATTTCTTTTTTTTTCATCAAACATTCAAAGATTTTTTCTAATCCAATTATTTTGATATGATCTACCTAATTTTTTTTTAATATTTAATATATATTTTTCCATAATTATGATCTATTATTAATAACATATAAAGATATATATTTCTCCAGTTAGCCCTAATTAACACATTTTAATTCAAATAAATTGTTAAAACAAAATCTCACCGTGATTTGCTATAAAATATTTAACACTGATATTGTTTTTATTTTAGGGTGCAGTCATGTTACAAAAAATGTTTGCATATGATTTTCGTGACAACGTACATTGTTAAGCTACACTTATTGATCCTGACGGAAATCAATTTGAAGTTTTAGTTGAAAAAATTAATGGCAATATATATTTTACACATGAATGGCCTGCATTGCATAATTTTTATAATATTCAATATGGTACTTGGGTGATTTTATTATACACGGGGATGCGTCAATTTGGACTTATTTTAAAGGACATAATTGATTGTAATATTCATCCTCCAAACTTCACTCCTCTTATGAAATTTAATTTGGATAAATGTAATGTTTCATCAGATTTTTGTCATAATCTTCCAGAATCATCTAACCTCGTATCATTTTCTCACAATTGCTCCAATTTTGTCTTAAAATTAAAAAAACAATTAACTGATTATGATGTAAAAACTGAATTTTTGGTGAGTTTTTTTTTTTTTATATATTTTTGCAATTTTTGTTTTTATTATATAGGCTTAAATGCAGTTTTACCCCCCTATTTTCAAAAAATCGGAATTTTGTCCCCCTATTTCACTAAAACGGAAATTAATCTCTCTCTGTAACTCCAAATTTAGTGGAGTTTGATTCTGTGGAAAACCAACTCAATTATGGTCATTTTGATACCAGTTTGGTGAATTATTGATCAAAATTGAGTTTTGTGCGAAACTTTGAAGTTTGCTTATGAGCCTCAAATTCAAAGTTTCGCACAAAACTCAATTTTGATCAATAATTCACCAAATGAGTACCAAAATGACTGTCATCGAGTTAGCTTTCCACATAATCAAACTCCACTAAATTTGGAGTTACAGAGAGAGATTAATTTATGTTTTAGTGAAATAGGTGGGGCAAAATTTCGATTTTTTGAAAACGGGAGTAAAACTGAATTTAAGCCTATTAAATATTTATATTTCCTATCTTCATTTTTTTTTATAGTATTCTACAGATATTATTTGAAAGTTATATATATTATATTTTAATGTCTACAAAGAATAATAAAAGCAAATTGAATGTTATATATAACATTCTAAAAAACCCGTGCATCGCACAGTTAGTAGTCTAGTTACTACTAACTTGCAACATTGATTTAAATTACAAAAAAATTAAAATTATTATTGAAATAATATAAAAAGCACACGTTACAGTTTAATTTTAGAATTTTATTCATATCATATAAATGATAATAACTCTCAATTGCATGTGTTTTTCTTAATTTTTATTAATTAATTAATTAATACTATAAAACCAAAAGAGATGTCGGTTTTCTTTTCTAATTAATTGGCAATGAAATTAAGGCCATTGTTTTTCTCAATAAATAGCCTCTCGTAGGCATTGTTTGTTCAATCATATTCTTTCAAGACAACATGGCAACTGGGATCAAGTACATGCATATTTTCATTGCAATTCTATGCATTTCTTCTGTTTTCACTCTAGGTGAACAATTTACTTATTCTCTCTAATTTTATAATGTATAATATAATTTTATATATTGGTATATATATTTTTTTTTCATAAGCATATCGGTATATATTAATCAATAATCAAACTTTTTGTGTTCAGTTGATATCACTGAAATTGAAACCATAAAAAAAGTTGTAGTGATAGATGATTTATAAATTCTAAAATCACACTTGTAAATAAAATTATGAATTTAAAATTTGATATGTGCCCAATTGTTGACAATATTCTATTGATTTGTAGGAAGTGCAATTGATGCGAAACCTCCGCCGCCGAAGCTTTGCGTTCCTAGAGATTTTTGTCCAACTGAGTTAGGAAAATGTCGTCTTTATTGTTTATATATTGGGCGTAATGATGGCCATTGTGAAGGGAGTCAATGTTGTTGCGGTTGATAATATTTTAGCTTCTCAAATTATATTTACACACAAAATCGTGAAAAATAAATACAATTATTTCAACTTGTTATCATAATAAGTCTTGGTAACAGCAATGCTATATAAGTAACACAAATTTGTTTTGCGAATACTCCTTCCGTGACATTTTAGGACAACGCCTTACCTAGTGCTTACCAAGAGTTTCTTAATTTTTTTTTTCTAATTTTCTTTAAGGGGTCAAAGAGACGTACCTCTTGGATAATTTCTATATTGATTATTTAAATTAACTATTATATTGAGCTTTGACCCGTTGTATTCCAAAAAAATGCATTTTTATGAAATTGAATTGAAATATGAGGTAATATATAGTCAAATTATAAATTATATATAAAATAATATATTAACTAAACATATTAGTATAAATAAATATGACTCATAAAGAAGAATTCACAAACAAAAAAATTCACAAATTTATCTTTGCCCAAAATCATCACAAAAAACAGTGCTTGTAGCAAAAAAACAAAAACAAAAAACAAATTGATTTCAACGATCAAATTGATTTCAACCCCAAAATTCCAATTGATTTCGTCCCCAAAATCCCAATTAATTCTTTTCCAAATTGATTTTACTTCTCATAATTGATTTTCTACCTGAACAGAAAACACAAAAGTATTTAAAAACCGTTCTCTTATTTTTATTATAATTTTTATGGCATAAAAGCGGTTCTCTTTTGTATTGTATTGACTATTGACCTAAATTTTATCTTAATT
The DNA here is from genome assembly GCA_951799995.1 of Trifolium subterraneum. Taxonomy (NCBI): domain Eukaryota; kingdom Viridiplantae; phylum Streptophyta; class Magnoliopsida; order Fabales; family Fabaceae; genus Trifolium; species Trifolium subterraneum. The sequence continues at coordinate 12,980,177 of OX637464.1, forward strand.
TTTGTTGTTGTATGCAATTAGTATTGCTTCATCTTGATTAGTATTGCTCTTTATTATAGTTTTGCAACCATGGTTTCTTTTTATTAACCATTTTGGGTTTGTATAGTTGACAATTTGTGACTGTGTTCTATTAGACAACCTCAAATTGATAGTATATTATCAAGACTTCAGTTTATTTTTATGAATTTTCATAAAGCATAGATCTTTCCTATATTGGAAGTTGTTAGCCATTTGCTTATCTTATATTCCAAGTTTTTAATTTGTTTAATGTCTTTTTGCTACTTTGCAATTTTATTATTATGAACTATTATTACCTTGAGCTCCTTAGTATAGGTAGGAAGACTTCAATTTTTGTGTGAATCAGAGGTGGGTAAAAGGAGTTTCATATTTAGAAAAGCACACTAAAATATTTAGAATTGATAACCAATATGTTCAGTTTTTTTATAAGAATAACCAATGTTCTATTTATTGATCGAATATATTAATTTATTTGAAATTTGTTATCCTAAATATAAGAAAGCATAAGAACAATAAATATATTCAAGTCAACATAAGAAGACAATGGATTTCAAATGGCCGGAAACTGTTGTATTTTTTCAAAATCATATTTTTCATTATAATAATCAGATTAATTGAAAAGTTAAAATACAAAAACTAAAAAAAAAAAAAAAATTGATAAGGTTCCCAACTCAAAAGAACAACATTAACTATAAAGTTTAAGTATTAGGAATGAAGTATGGTTCCGTCATGTAAAAAGGAATATCTCTTACATCAGCACCTGAAAAACATTGATCAACTTCTGTATACAAAAAAAAATTGGAACTTTTTACAAAAAAAAAAACAAATAAAATTAAACATCAGTATACAAAAAACATCAATATACAAATGATACCAACATGCCAGAAGTAACATCAGCAGCTAAAAAACATCGATCAACTTCTCTCGATCCGTTGCAGGATTATGATTTAAAGGACCTATTATTGTATGAATAAAAAAAAGTAAGGAAAAATATAAAAATGTAATTATAAAGATAAACAACTAACACTTATAAAAATATTTTCAAACCTCTCAATAAATTTAGAGAAAGATTAGTAAAAGCATAACCATTTTTATTGTAGCATTGAAGGAGAACCTGTCCACAGAACCAAAATAATAGATGTGAGTTTGAGGGATGAAGGAGATAATAAATGAAATTTGTGAGGAAACAACAAAGGAGCCGGTTAGACCGCAAACAACGACAATTGCAAACCTGTGAAATATACCGTTAAAAACCAGCATTGACATACATAAAAATACAAATAAAAAAACTTTCAAACAAACATAGACACTTAAGAAACTTTATTTGTAAATAAACCAATTTATAGACACTTTCAAACATAAAAAATTGAACTTTCTCTCAAACAAACATTGTTTGACTTCTAAAAAAAATCAACGTGAATCATCAACGTATGTATATCAAATAAGTGATCATAAATTTTTGAGAGTTTGTTATGGTGTATATATAATATAATAATATGGGATATATTTCAAAAGAGTTGGTTATGTTGTGTATGTATATCAAAAAAGTGATCATAAATTTTTTGAGAGTTTGTTATGTTGTATATATAATATAATAATATGAGATATATTTCAAAAGAGTTGGTTATGTTGCGTATGTATATCAAATAAGTGATCGTAAATTTTTGAGAATTTGTTATGTTGTATATATATATATATATAATATAATATATTAATAATAATATATGGGATATATTTAAAGTTTTTTTTTCCGTAGACATTAGACATATTACCCGTATTCAAGTATTATATAATAATAATATATTATAATAATAATAATATATAATAATAAATAAATATTTAACATGGTGAGAGATTCCATATTTATTAGATATTGATTGCAAAATAATAACATAATAATAATAATAATAATAATAATAATAATAATAATATATAATATAATATATATAATAATATTAGTAGAAAACTAATAATAATAATAATAATAATAATAATAAATAAATAAATATTTAACATGGTGAGAGATTCCATATTTATTAGATGTTGATTGCAAAATAATAACAACTTGATTGATTAAGTGTAGTGGCAAAAAATACAAAATAGATCTTAAATGTTGTGGGTTCGATTCTCAGTGAGGCCTAGTTTTACCTTTCTCTTCAATTTTCAGGGTCCGTTTAGCCCGGCTTTTTTAGCTCTTAGAAGCTGATTGAAAACTAAAATTGAAAATAAGAACTTTCAAAAACAGAGCAAAAGTTGTTTGGTAATTATTGTTTTTTTTAACTTTAAAGTTATCTTTAATCTAAAATTTGTTTAGTAAAATATATATTTTTTTAAAAAGATTTGTACCAAAAATAAAAACTTTTAAAAAAGATAATAACAACTAATAATATTTAAATGAAAACAACCTAAAAAATGAAAAAATAAAAATAAAAAGTGCCTTAAGTGGGATTCGAAGCGGGATCATTACAAAAAAAGCTCCGGATTTTTTTTTCAACCTCTTTTTCTAGAAGCTCATTTAATCCAATTTTGCACATTGAAAAAAATCTGCTTTTTACGGTTAAAAACTTTGTTAAAAATGTGTTTGGCCTAACTTTTGATTAAAAAGAAAATTTAAAGCTAAAAAAAGCCGGGTCAAACGGAGCCTCATATCTTTCTCTTGCGTTCTAAACATTATGCTAGCTTTCTGTGTGTATGTTATTTTATTTCTTATAATTTTTCAATTTTCATTTTGTTGTTCATGGGATAGTCTTAAGGGATACCTTATAAATTATAAGGTATGAGTCACATACTTACCAAACCAATTAAAAAAATCAGAAACAGTGACGCTAGTTATTAGCTAAATAGATTCCTACACTTTGTTAAGAAAAGACATATAAATATTGCAAGTTTGGATGAATTGGCTAGTGAGTATGAAATGGTTTTGATACTTGTGAGTTAAGTGAGTGGTCTTAAAATGCTAGTATTCTTTTAATGATGTATTGCGATGATCGTGATGTTTTATCATTGTTCAGAGGATTATTGCAATTAGTCCCATAATTGGGTAGGAGTGATGGTGTTGGTTCTGCATTTAACCATTTTTTAATTTTTAATTGGTTTGGTAGAGTATTTGTCTCATATACCTCATAAGGTACTATCCATTGAGACTCGAACAACAAATATTGAAAATTGAAGATATAAGAAATACAATATCATATATGCAGAGTTAGGCTCCGTTTGACCCGGCTTTTTTTAGCTTTAAATTCTCTTTTTAATCAAAAGTTGGGCCAAACACGTTTTAATAAAGCTCTTAACCGTAAAAAGCAGATTTTTGTTTATGTGTAAAATTGGATTAAATGAGCTTTTGGGAAAAGAGGTTCCGAGCTTTTTTTGCAATGATCCCGCTTCGAATCTTGCTGAAAACTTTTTTTATTAGTTGTTATTATCTTTTTTTAATTTTTTTTGTACAAATCCTTTTTTTTAAAATATATTTTACCAAACAACTTTTGCTCTTTTTTTGGAAGCTCTTATTTTCACTTTTAAATTTCAGATAGCTTCTAAGAGCTAAAAAAGCTAGGCCAAACGAACCCTTAGTATGCTTTTGACGCAAGAGAACCATACTGAAAAAAGGTAAAACCTATCCCGGAAAATTTAGAGGAAGATGCAATAAAATAGGAAATATTATATATAGAAAGTTTTTTTGATATGCGCAAATAGAATCATGTGAGATTTTAAGTGAGTGAACAAATTTTAATCTGATGCGTCAATTAAATCTGATGGTTATTATTAATAGTTCTCGTTTCTCATAATAATTATCAGTTCTCATTAGATACACTTCCTATATATATATATAATGATTGGGTTAAGGATAGTATAGTCTATTTATTATTATAATTGGGTTGTTAATGAATTGTTAGCAGAAAAAATTAGAATCAGGTCTCAGTCTCATTTGTATTCACAAAAAAGGAAATTCACCCACCTCCCCCATCTATGTTCGATGCTCCTTTTAACAAAGGAAACCCTCAAGAGATTGGTGTTGGTGTTGATGAATGTGCCTTATCCAATGTTGTTGTTACTGAGATCATAGTGAGATTGTTGAGGTGCATCTTTTTAATTACGTTGTTTGATCTATTGCTTTGCACCTAACAATATTTTAATTGTAATGACCCACGTTAAACAATGTCTTTAGAACACTTGTTAGCAAAGATGCAAGTTCGGTATTTGCTCAACGGGCAGCTCCTATCTTCGTACTTGTAAAAGTACTTATGATCACAAGTTAAATAAATAACGAAAAATAGCAGTGATTTGGGATGCAATCAAAACAAAAATAAAGGGGGACAATTATGCTAGGATCCTCATTTAATGCATTAAAGTTACATCTATTACCTATTTATTCCGGCTTCTTACTTGTATATGCAAAAGAAATAGTATTAAATCAATACATAAAGTTACAAAGACATGTTATGTTATGTCTTAAACAATACAAAGACATAACATAACATGTCTTTGTAACTTCTTTGTAAGTTACAAAGACATGTTATGTCTTGAACAATACGTTATGATACTTGCAAGACAAAAAATAAAGTTAATAATGTCATGATAATTTCTCAAAATAACAAATGTTTAGTGTAATTAACACTGACCTCAAGAAAATTCAGTGTAATTGCCATTAATTACATCAAACAAAGGCTTCTAATTTTTAAGCTAAGTGTTTACTGGATTTATAAGTTTGTATTGAGAATTTTGTAACCCTATCAAAACGAAATTTTCGTAACCACCTTAATAGAAAATTTGAAATTTGATTAAAAAATAAAGCAACTTTTCCCAAAAATAAGCAAAACTACAAATGCACCTATTCATCAGGCTCAGCAATGTGGGGCATCTAGAGCTGCTTCTAATTTTTTCTCATTTGAATTTAGTTTCCTGCAATTCCTAAGGACATCTCGGTAAAAATCAGCGATGTTCCATTGCATTGGAGATTTTTCCAACCCATTATAAGCTTCCTTAAACTCAGTAATCCTCTTAAAAAATTGTGCCCATTTGTACGATACCCGTTTTAATCGAACACTCTGAGTTCCACGAAGCAGATACACGATGAAGTCCCTTGCTAGCTTTGTAAGTTCCACACCATGGATGACATAAATATACTGCAAAAGATGTAGGATGCTATCATATCAGACATGGCACATACATCATTATCGACCTTGTTAATAATTTCTGAAGTGTCCCATATAACCAGGCATTGGAATATAAACGTTTATTGTAAATTCGTAATGCAATTCATATTTGCAGTTGTCTTCCATTATATTAAGTAGCCACAAAAACAAACACCGGTTTGTTAGCTACATCACTTCAAGTTTTTCCTTATTTTTTGACAAGAAAATAAAGAAGATACAAGAGTAATGAGTAAATTAAGTGAGCTTGGAAGCAATTAGGCACTACATAATACACAGTTCATGAAAAACAGAGAGTGAGAGAATGTACCACAAATATAAAGCCAATTGTTGCAAAAACGATTTGAAGAGTCTCATCTGACATCCCACCAAAGCTTCCTTCCTGTGATCCATCAGAGCTGCCACCGCCGCCGCCACCACTACCCCGTCCACCTGGTGGCTTGGACCCACTTCCCCCACTATATTCTCCCTTTTGAAATTTTTCTTGAAAACTTTTCATAGCTTCGTCGAGAGATTTCTTCTGGGACTAATTATAAATGTTCATAAATAGAAAAATTTAAACCAACATATGGAACTACAAATATAGTATAACTCATGAAAGTGCATTACCTCATTATTGTCCATCATTCCTTTTCCACCAGCTAAACAAACATGGTGAGGTTTTCGAGATTTCAAAACAGGCACACCTTGTGTTAGGTTACTTGGATAAACCTTTGGGACAGCGGTCATGCTCTGCCTAACACATTGCAAGCCAGATGAAAGTTTTGCTTTTTGGATTAGGAAGGTCCTAGAGAGAGGGCTGACATTCATTGACAATCCACGCGGTTTAGAAAGAAAATGGCGTGACTGATTGTTATTTCTGAAATAAATTGCAGGATTGCTTGCAGCTACTTGGAGGGCGTTCATCGTTATTATATAAACCGGGCACCACAAACTTCTTCACTTCTACACATAATCAAAGCATGCTTTAAATCAAATAATTTGAACAGAAATAAAGGGTTTCGCGTATCAATCAAAGCAACTAAACCGGTATAAGTCGTGTAATTTCTCTAAGTGGAGTCTGCTACATGAATCAAACGACACCATAGTGTTCTATCCAACTCATTAATCTATATATAAATATTTCTTAAGCCCAAACACAAACACAAACCCTAATTCAATAGCATATGTTGTTAAACCCTAAACCGAACCCTAATTCAATAAATAAAACTCAAGCAAGAAAAAAAATCAAATTATCCCAATCAAAAGTTGAATATAGTGTAAAATTTACCATCCAACAGAGACATGAGTAGCATGGATAACAGTGTAGTAAAATTTCTGGTCTCAATATTACAAAATAAATAATGATTTTAGACAGATTATTATACTTTGAAATTAAAATAGAGAAGAGAAAATGGACTTACGAAAATGAAACCCGAATGAAGAAGAGAATGTCTGCGATCACCGGAGCGGTAAGCGAAACGGTGATACCAACCGTGGCGAAGGATTGGAACCGATAAAGATAAACTGGTGTGCGTGCGTAACAGGGAAAGTAAAATAAAAATAAGAGTAAGACCTATTTTTGCCTTTCACAAATTGTTTACCTTACAATTTAGAGTCCAGATCTGCTCCAGTCCTCTATCCTCCAGTTCCCTCCAGTACCATAGATTGATGACTGACACATGGATAAAATACAAATCAATGGTCCAAAAGCAAAACAGAAAATAACGCATGATTCCTCTTCTCCTCACGATATCCTTTTCATCGTCTCCCTTTCAAAGTAAATAAAAAAACGCAGAAAACAAATCAACCTTCAAAAGCATAACAGAAATAACGCATCCCTCTTTTCCTCACAGAGTCACAGTAGTGATGTTTCTCTGTCAAAACAAATCAACTCTAGAAAGAATCTTTGTCAAAAGATTTCCTATGTCCAAACAACTTTCCATCGATCCATCTCTCCTTTGTTGTTTCTCCAACTTGCCGTCTCCGTTCCCTTTTTTTTTTTCAGTTTGAAATTGAATATTTTTGGATTGAAATTGAAGATTGATTTATACCAATTTTAAAGTTGAAAAGCTTTAGAGTAATAGAAAAAGAAGATGAGAAGGGTATGTATGTTACTCTTTGCTGCCTCATGAAAAGAAAATGAACAAACAAATAATAATAATAATAATAGAAAGAAAAAGGATATGATAAACGTGAACAAAGTTGGGAAGAGGATGGAAATGACGGCGACGATGGAGGTTGTCTTTGCCTTTGAAGACTTATGCCTTTTTTTTTTAATTAATTAAAATTGAAAAAAATCCTTTAATTCTAAACCATTGATTTGTTTTTATCCACGTGTTAGTCATCAATCTATGGTACTGGAGGGAACTGGAGCAGATCTGAACTCTACAATTTAGTCCCGATAAAAATAAAACTCAAATCAGTTCTAACATTTTGATATGTGGGACAAACTAACTAACCCCAATTCGTTATAATAGAGGATTAATTTGTCCCCGACATGAAAATATAAGGCATTACTTTTTCTTTTATTTTTGTCGGAGACTAAGGGCTCACTTGGATTCAGCTTATTTTTGAGCTTATGAAAATAATTTATGCGAATAAATAAAGTTTTATGTTAATTTATAAGTTTTTACTAATAAAAATTGTATTTTTATAAGCTATTTTCTCATAAACTACTTTAAAAAGTTTATAATAATACATAAAAACTTATTTATTTACCTAAGTTGTTTTGAATAACCTCAAAAATAAGCCAATTCAAACAGCCCTAAAATTGTCGCTTAGAAATTTGTGAGGGATCAAAATGGGTCATCACACTAAAAATAAAAAATGTCATAGTATAATTAATTAAAGTTAATTATTTGTTTAGTCCTTGTTCATAATCATATTTTATTTGGTTTAATTAGTCTAATGGTCCATTAAAGACATTTTAGGTTTCATAATAGTCTATTGTAAAAAAAAAAGGTTTCATAATGGTCCCTTAAAGAGAAAAAAGGTTCGGATTTGTCCCTTGAGACATCTTCGTTTGTCACATTGGTCCTTCGGTTAATTTATCAACCACAAATGTATTAGGTGGACCAACATTAAAGGTGATCCACCATATACCACAATATATTTTTTAATCTTAACCATTGGATCTTTTTGAAAGAAAAACAACCATTAGATTTTGCATGTCCACCATATCTAAGAGTGCACCGTCACCAACACATTTTTGTTTCATCTTCTTCCTCCATTCCTTCATCATTTTTTTTTCTTTCATAATTTCATCATTCAAACCCAAAAGTTCAAAAATAAATAAATTCCGAATTTGCAAAACTCTTAACTCTTATCAAAATTTCAAATCTCCAAACAAAAACTCTAAATCCTAAATGTCAAATCCCCAACAAACTCAACCTTGAATTTCATCTTTACTTTCCAAATTTAATCTCATCAAACCCAACAAAAACTCTTAACTATTATTGATGATGGTGATGAGATATGTCTGGTTGTGGTGGTTAGGTCAAAGAGACAAAAAATGGAATTGAAGAGACAAATTGAGGAAGAAGACGATGATGAAAAATTAAGGAAGAAGATGGATTTTTTGGGTTTATTTGAAGGTTGATTGAAGATTTGAGTTTATTTTTTATGATATTAATGAAAAAGATGAGGTTTTTGTATTTTTTTCTACAATTTCTGGGATCCAAGAGAGATGAAGAATGATGAAGATGAACAGTGGTATTTGTACATCATTTAACATTTTTTGCCAAAAACTAACGGAAGGGACCAAAATGACTAACGAAGATGTCTTTATGAGACCAATCCGGACCTTTTTTTCTTTAAGGAACCGTTGTAAAACCTAAAATATCTTTAAAGGCCATTGGACTAATTAAGCCTATTTCATTTTCATCTCTAAACTTTTCTTATAAGATTTTTTTTATAGCATTTCATTAGAATGAGTATGATACAGTTTAGTATATCAACTATGACTTACAAACTATTTGTTTTCGTAGAAACTCGACATTAAAGTTTATATAAAAAGTAAAGATTTAAATGAAGTTTTCATCATCCTGTTTTATAAAATGCACAATTTTTGCATTTATATTGTTTTTTTTTTCGCAATTTTGAATTTTCTATTTTTAAAAATTTAGATATTTGTCTTATTTTAACTTTCAATTTTGATAGTTTGACACATTTTTTAAATAACATGACACATTCTTATGTGTGGCTTCTACGTCAGATTTAATTTATTTTTTTAACCTTATTATTTCTTATATTTAAAACATAAACAAAGAAATTATTATTATTTTTTTCAAAACTCAGTACCCGGCTCTAGGACCGACTAATTTGAGGTGATCAATTTCACCGCTTACTTCCGGGTGTCCCATTTAAAGCTAGGATTTTTTGCTCTGTATGGTCAAATCCACTGAAATTGGCACTAAAGGGAATCAAACCTGATACCTTGAGAGTGACAATACTCCAAGGACCCAAACCAACACCACTAGACCAACTCAAGTGAGTTAAGAAATTAAAATGAATGTAAACATTATAAAAACATGTTGATTTTTAGAGTATGTTTTCTCATGTTCGACCATTTTGCTTGAAGCAACTTTGAGAGTTTCCCCTCTCACAGTAAAATCCTCGACCCCTAGTCCCACAAGTGGGGAAACTCCAGTCAAATCTACACAATCATATTTCCCACCTACTCATCCAAACACCAGAACATCCGTGAGCGAAGTGTCGATCTCGCTTCTTGTGGGTCAGTCAAGAAGTTCACTGGTGCCTCTTTCTTTACAGAAATTCCCCCATATCTAAAATATCAAAAATCACATCTCTGACTAGGTCATGCCTGTATTTGAAGTCAGGAAGCTCCTTACAATGAGTTGCATGCTCCCCAAAAGTGTCAAGGCATGCTTTACGATATACAAGACAAACCTCCTCCTTAGAAAATAACAGAATCATGAAGCGGTGTCTAAGGATGGTACGATACTCAACCGGGGACATGTGTTGGCTTAACCTATCGATGAGGATAACGAAGAGAAAGTCTTGAGCAAAACATGTTGGATTTTAGGGGAAGGACACCCTTATTAACAAAATCGTTAAAGTCGAAAGTTGGAATGGTATTGTAATAACATGCACTAAATGATTTCATCCTACAATCAAAACCATATATCACAACAAAATTACACTAGCATTCCTCTAGCTAATTAATTAATAGCTAGACAAATAATGCAAATTAAATTAACTACAACGCAACTTTGAAAAAATTATTTTTAGCCACAAATATAAAATCCAAACCAAAATGTTCTTAATCATGGTTTTTTAATCAGTGATATGGTAAGATTGGTGAACTTAGTTCTCTCTTTGGACATCCGATCAGTTAAAATTCTTTTATAGCGGTCAAATATGTCTTTAATAACATCTTTACCAAAGTGACTAACTAGCAAAGGTTCAGTTACAGCTCTCATGCAGTGTGCCATATTGTATCCATTATCTTTGAGTGATTTTGGCTTTCCAGATTCTAAGTCAAAAGCATTCCAATCATCACGACCATTCCAATTTACTTCAGAAACCTCCAGTTTATTGATGGTAAATGATCCTTCAGTGAGAACTTCCAACTTCACTTCCAATGGAGATGGATAATAGTTAGGGATGTTGAAAGAATCGAGTTTCTCTTCGTCAATGATTCCCTACAACATACATTGAATACAAGGGCGAAGCTAGCTCAAATTTAACGAGGGGGCTAAATAAGAAAAATAAAATAAAACATCATTTTATGAATCTTATTTTGATAATTTTTATAGTTGACAAAACTTCCAGTGTAGTTATTATAGAGACGAATAGTGTCAAAATAAGAAGAAACAATTTATCTATCATGTAATAATTTTTTGTCTTTCCTATTTCTATTAGTTTTTAATAAAAAAATTATTTGGGGTATTGAGTTTTTGGTTTTTAAAATCAAAATATGTTCGGATAAAATGGGGTTTTTATTTTTAACTTAATTTCATTTACAAACTAAAACTCAATAAAAAAATTGATAGATTTTTCTTTCTATTAATTTAACACTTTTCACCATCAATGGTCACCATTTTGATGAGTATTAAGTTTTAAAAAAGTGTTGACGTTGTTTTGATATAAGTCAATTGTGAGTTACACAAATTCAATCTCGACATTAGACATATTTAGATCTTTATTTAATTTTTATAAAACATCACAGTAAAACTAACTTTAAACCTCTAATTATGTTAGACCGGCCCTAAATGTAGACTACATGATAATCCCTCTTGGTGACATGACTATTCTCAATGCTAGCTAGCGACATTACTTGCAGGTAGAACTCAAATTGGACCGACTAATGGATTGAGCCATTAGCTCACGAGTTTGGGCGGATCGGACTTCAAAAAATATAGTCCAAATGCAATCGGGTTTTTCTGGTCTAAGCCCATGTAGCCCAATAAAAATCGGCTGGGATGACCCAACTCATTGGGCTTCAGGCCGGCCCATTAGCCCAAAAAATTATGCAATTTTTTGTAAAAATAATATCAATAATAACATTAAAAATTATCATCTAACTGAAAAGTTATTATAAAGAATATAATTAAATTTGTAAGCTTAATAAAAAGGGTTATATTTCTCTAAAACTTTTTAAAAAATTAAGTTTATAGTTCATTAATTTAATTTAATCTTTTTTATAGGGATCAAAATACAGTTTAATTGATATTTAGTGCTGCTGTAAAAATTATCTACACCGTTGTACAAATGTATCTCAATAAAATTGGTAGTTATGAAGAAATAATACATCAAAGTGATATAAAACATATTGAATAAATGGAAGGAAAAAAAAAGGGCCGGATCAGACCGGCCCATTGGCCCACATGGTCCATACGGGCTAGGCCGAGAGTTTGTTAATATGTAGCCTAACAATAATCGGGTCGGGCCAACCCATATATATCGTCTGGTCCATCAGATAGGCCCGGTCTGGGCCGGACCGATCCATTTAACAACTCTACTTGCAGAGCCGACCAAAACATAAAGCGGTTCAACCCTTGCTTTAGGCCACAAAAAAATATAAACCTCTCAATGGTAGCTCAATTTTTTTTTTATTACTCCTCATTTCAATGTTAGTTTTAAGCCTCATATTATGTTGGGGGCCAACTCTGATTACCTGCAAAACCATATCGTTAAGAGCCAAAGCCATGAGTTCCCAAATGTAACAACACTCCTTGCTTGATGGGTCATCACTTTTTCTTCCTAAAAATGTTAGAATCATGTGACCATTTTCAACTAATTCTTGGGCACGACATTTGAGAAAAAGAGAAAAATCTGTTTGAAATTGCTTGTAGTAAGCCTTTAGGACTTTTGAGGGACTTGTGCTTGCTAGGTAAATTTTGCCCTTATTGTTGTTGTCTACACCCTCAGGAACCTAATTAATCATCACTCAACAAAATTATCGATATTCCACCATTCTATAATAAAGAGATTTTATCAACATAATGAGTATAAACAAACCTTAGATAGCCATTGAAGACTATAAGAGGAATGAACAAAATGTAAACTGTTATCGGAAAAAATCCTTCCATAAAAGGATCCGGGAACTCCAAAGAAGTAGCAAGGTCCCATTTCAGTTTCTATTTCATCACGTAGTCTTTCTTTGAAGGTACCAAGGGACATAAATAAGTTGTTGAAGTCGTTCTTCGGTAGATCATTTAAAAAGACTTTATATTCGGGAGATTTATGATTAAGTTCTTGACAAAGCTTTTCTACAACTTTGATAATTTCAGAGATCACCAACATAGTGTTTGGTCCAAAAGAACAACCCAAGTCTGCAATTGCAAAGCTTTTGGGGAGTATGTTACAGTACAAGCTGGTTATGGCTTCGTCTCTCAAAGATTTTGTCAAAGAAATCACCTTTCCCTATATATTTACAATTGATGCATAAAATTTGGAGGATAATATGCTTGAAATATTTATTTGTCACTTTAAAATATGGTAAGAGTATTATTTATATAATTGCCGTACCTCGCAGAAGTTCTTATGGAATAAATCAAATCAACTAATTTTTATAATATTTTTAAGAAATTTCTCCCTTTAGATTTCATATATAAGTAAAAATATATTTTTCAGATTTATTGAATAAATAATGTATTTAGTCTATATTTGAAAACAAATACATCTATTATTTAATGAACTAAAACATAAACATTTACTTTATACATGAGTTGACGGAAAGTATTAAGCGACAAATTCAGATATAGTAATTAATAACATTTCCTTGTATACCTGAAGTAAAGAGTTGTTTGCATAGTTTGCTTCTCCAACGCTTCCATTCATGTGTAGTACCTCAGCTATTTCCATTTTTGTTTTCTCTTATCTTTCTATAAAAGTTGTTTTGCTTTTATTTTGGTACGGCCCTTGCCAATTGCCACACACTTTTTAATATATATATATATAAAGCATGTGATCATGTCGAAAATAATAAAGAACCGTTCGTTTGTAGGATAGTGCAAGTTGCTATTTTATTTTATTATCATCATACTGTAAATTTGTTTGTAGATTTATCCTTTTTATTTTTAGTGAATTCGAATTTGTATTGTATTGATGTATTTGATCAAATTTGAATGAATGAATATTCTTTACTTTTTAATAAAAAATAAAATATGTTCACCATTGGATATGCAATTTTAATAAGATATTACATCTATTTTCCATTTTTTTTTGGCCAAGTAGCCTAGTAGCTAGAAAATTCACCTTAAAAGTTAATAAGTTAAGTGTACCGGGTTCAAGCCCGAGCTCATGCGCATATAGTGTGATATCCCTATCAATTGAACTAAACTCACGGTGACATCTATTTTCCATTTTTATTAGGGTATAAACTAGTTTTGTTTTACTTAAAAAACAAGTAAGAGAGGTTCTGTAATCTTAAATCTTAACTCAGTTGACAAAGACAATACATTATATACGTAGGAGTCGGAGGTTCGAGTCACGTTTTAAACAATTGTTTAAAGGTTCATAATAGATCGACGCATGTTTATCTATCAAAACTTGCAATAAGTGGTTCATCTAAATTGGGTCCCTACTCAGAAAAATTGGGCATATATACAGCAATGGAAATGTGTAGGGTACTCATAGGGTATTATGGTATTTGTCTTCATATTCACATGTTGAAAACAACCTATATTTAAACTTTTAGAAAATAAAAAAAAACTTATACTCCATCCGTCCCATTTTATAAGAATTATTTTGAATAAATGATACTATTTATTTATTTTGTTTTGACCACATTAATATTATATATATATATATTTTGAATAAATGACACTATATATATATATATATATATTATCATATAAGATCTTATTTGATTTGTTTTGATGAATATTTTCAAAATATCAAATCTTTATAATTTTTACTAATAAAAAATTAAAAATATTAGTGATCAAAATTGTGCGTTGGCATTTATGGCTGCCGTCTCCCTAATCCTAAAAAGGTAATTCAAACTTATATGGTTATTATGATGATATACTATAATTTGTATATTTGATCCTACGACTATTTGCTAAATTTCCACACATTTATCAAATGCTACTAATAGCTAGCATTCTCAAATGTTACTAAATTCTTTTAGTAACACTTTTGAAATGTTCCTAAATTGAAATATTAATATTTTTCTTGCTTTAATAACCTTTTTAAAAAATGTTACTAAATGATGCAGTACGGAAGCGGGAAGGAATAGCAAGCGCTAATCCTATAATAAAACACAGGTTTGTAAGCGACAAACCTGATAAAAGGATTTCATGAATCCACCAGATTTCCGGAATCCATCAGAAAGATTAACTTAGAATCCACCAAATTTGAGAAAACTCTCTATATTTTTATTCAATCAAAAAGTTGCCTTCAAGGCTACAATAGTTTAGCTTAAATAACAGAGAAAAATAAAAATAACAAATCTCCTAAAAGATTGTAAAAGAGAATAATACACATAGCTAAATAAAAACAACAAATCTACCTAAAAGATAGTAAAAGAAAATAATAAATCTAGCTAAATAAAAATTACAAATCTAATAAAATATATTAAAATCAAATATACCTAAAATAATAAAATACTAAAATATCTCCTACATCAGTCTCCTCCACCTCAAAATAACTCGACCCCGAGTTCACATCTTGAAAAGTGCTTCGTTTGCATGTTGACTCCTCCGATGAATAAGAGATCACCCTCCTGGATCCCATTGAGTGAAGTGAGAGGACCTCTTTCGTGTCAACACATCCAAATAACTACCGAGGTCCCATTGCTCAAAGATGGCACACATAATTAGAATTTTATCATAAGATTTATGATAAAACCTGAACTGAACTCAATCTACATGCAATTCCTTGAGTTCAATGTGATGGCTGTGATGCGACGGTTTTGTTGATATGGAAGTTGATGCCCGCTTCTTGTTGTCTGGAGGTTCTGGTAGAGGTGAGATTGATGCCGTATCTCGCACAAATACATATGGCTTTGACAGAGCTGTCGCATGTAGGCCGACATCTAGATGTGGTTCGCCAGACTTGCACAAGACTAAATTTTTTATCCTAGTTGAAGTCTCTTTTCCTTGATGCTTTCCTCCTATTATGTTCGTATGTTCCTCCGTTTGTGTTGTCCTTGAAGTCGCATCATATTGCGTTACTAATGACGATAAATTTGTTACACGTGCTTCTATCTCCTTTGTTTCTTCACCAATTTTTAGTGTCACCTCTGTTTGAATGTCGCAATCCCTGTCATTGTTGTTCACGTTGAAACTACCTTCCAATTCTAGATTGAACACTCCTTCCTCGTTGATTGTAGTTTCTACCGTTAGACTTCACCCCCTTTGGACCTCTGATTTTATATTCGACTTTTTTCCGCATCTGGTGGCGGCAACACGTCGCGGAATTCTAGTTTATTATTGAATACATCGTCGACAAATCTCAAAAGGAGAGACTCATCGGTCTTCACCACCTCTAAAGAACTCAAATCCTCAATAATTTGATTCTTTCCAACTACATATGCATCGTTTATTTCAGTTGTGTCATTATTGATGATGCTAAATGTTTCATCGACTTGAACATTAAGATACCTTGTAATATATGTTATCAAAACAAAATGTTTAGCAATATCTTTAATCGTCTTACGCGAGTTACCTGCCATTCTGGAAGCATGTCTCAAAAGGCCGGTCGAGGAGTAATCTTTATTGTTGCAAAACGGACACCGATATATTGAATCAGAGATTTTAAACTCGTAGTAATCATCCTTCAACTTTTTGTAATATCTACGCTCATAGTATTCCAAATCAGATTCACGAATATGTCCTGATTTTCTGTACGTAATTGTATCAATAATATGATTGTTATTATGAACCCTAATAACCGGAATTGGTTCTTCACCCATGTTGTTCGCATTGTTGTTGTTGTTGGCGTTGATGTTGTTGTTGTTCAACTGAATTGCTAACGCCGCTATTTGTACATTCAAAGCAGTTAGGGCGGTGGTAAAAGCCGCGGTACCCTTAAGGTCTGCCTTGGTTATTGGTTGATCTCCCATGGTTGTTCAATTCACGAAAGAATAGGGAAAACCTGCTCTGATGCCAACTGACGCAGTACGGAAGCGGGAAGGAATAGCAAACGCTAATCCTATAATAAAACACAGGTTTGCAAGCGACAAACCTGATAAAAGGGTTTCTGGAATCCACCAGATTTCCGGAATCCACCAGAAAGATTAACTTGGAATCCACCAAATTTGAGAAAACTCTCTATATTTTTATTCAATCAAAAAGTTTCCTTCAAGGCTACAATAGTTTAGCTTAAATAATAGGGAAAAATAAAAATAACAAATCTCCTAAAAGATTGTAAAAGAGAATAATACACCTAGCTAAATAAAAACAACAAATCTACCTAAAAGATAGTAAAAGAAAATAATAAATCTAGCTAAATAAAAATTACAAATCTAATAAAATATATTAAAATCAAATATACCTAAAATAATAAAATACTAAAATATCTCCTACATCACTAAATCTCAAACTTGTTTTAGGGGCTAGTAGAGACAAAGAGATTTGAAGAGCCTAACCGAATGATACAATATCGACAACATCAGTCTCATTTAAAAAATACAAGTAAAATTCTAAAAGGATAAAGCCTAATGGAAAAAAAAGAAGCAAGAGTGCAGAGAGAATTAATAAGTAAATAGAAAGCCAATATCAAAATCCAAGGAGAAAACAATACTAAAAAATATATCAACATAGAATACTACCACCATAATCATAATAATTACCGGCAATACATCCCTTTTAAATTAAATGAAAGGGTGCCAACATAGTTGAAATGTCTATGTTTAATTTTTGAACCATCAATTTGCTTAAAGATAAAATTATTGAGTTCCGAATTCCCCTTCCTTCCTCTGTGAGTGACTCTTCCGTAAAATTCATGAAGGAATTGATTCAATTACTCGCCTCTGTCTATGCAAATTAACTACTAACTGCCTTTAAAAATCTTTTTGAGCCACAAATATAAAACCCAAACAAAAATGTAATTTCCTTATGGCTTTCTAGTCAATACCATGGTAATATTGGTGACCTTAGTCTCCTCTTTGGGCATGTGATCATTTACATTTTTATAAAAGCGGTTAAAAACCTCTTTAGTGACACTTTCACCAAAATGACTAACCAATAAAGGTTCAGCCACAGCCCTTGTACATTGTGCAGTATTGAATCCATTATCAAGTTCATAAAAATTTACTTGAGAAACATCCAATTGATTCATATCAAATGATCCTTCGTTGAGAATTTCGGACTTCACTTCAGATGGATGTGGATAATAGACAGGGATGTTGAAACTGTTGACTTTTTCTTCTTCTATGATTCCCTGCAACATATGTATATTCAATAATTCCTATTAATGTTTTAAAAGTTAATGTTTGAAATGTTTAAAAATAGGCCAAGATCAAAACTATTGTAGTAGAAATATCAAAAGCTCATGTGTGTGTAGAAATATCAAAAGCTTTGTCCTCTTATGTTATATGTCTGTGTATTGTCCAAACTTGTCTTAGTTTCTTTATGAATTTGGGTTTATTACTTATCCGAAAAATGCTAAGCAGTATTTTTAGGATACTAATTAAACACTAATAAGAAAATTTTATTTTAAATTTTGTGCATTCAATATTCAATATGTGAATATGTTAAAATTATCTTCTCAACATTAATATTCATCTTTGGTTTCATTTTTTAGTATATGTTAAAATGCAAGACCCATTATTTATTTTGGTCAAACCGGAACAAAAGACAAAAAATGATACTCAATTACTCATCACTTATCCAAAACCCTTATTATATATGGAGGGGACATGGTATTATAGAGAGGTCTCCGTGAGATTAACTCAATTGACGGAGACATTATATTATATATGTAGAGGCTGAAGTTTACACTCCACTTATCCATTTTAAGAGTGAAATTTAGTTACTAAATTATTTTTGACAAAAAAAAAATAGCGAGAGAGCTAGCATAGTTGTTAAATAAAGCTTGAAGTTAAATGTTTAAGTTAAATCTATTTGTTAATATATATTCTCCAAATATCTAGGATTTGTCAATATTGAAAATAAAGTCAAAGAGATTATAAAATTTTATAATAATCTAATATAAAATCTAAGGCACTTTAGCATGTAATCATACTAAATATTATCGAAAATATCCAATATAAAATCTAATATGAATAATTGCTAAAAAAAGTTATATTTATTCAAATAGACGAATGTGCCAGACTCAAAGGCACTTTAGTTACATACTATGCTTTTAAGTTAAATAGATTTTTTATAAAAAATTTCTTTTATTAAAGACTGAATTTGGAAGAAGATGAATTCTAGCATGGCCGGTCATTGTCAAAAACAGGTAAAGAGGTAACGATCAAATATGTGTTACCAACAGTTTCCTCTTACATTGTAAGTATTTGTGTTTTACCAACCACAACTAACCACAACTGTTGCCGAGATTGAGAGAATGTTGAACGGTTTTTGGTCAGAGGAAGAGTTAACAATAATGGTATACGGTGGTTAGCTTAGGATAGATTGATGTGCCAGAAGGCAAAGATGATCCTTGCAATATTCAGTAAGCTAACCATCGTATACCATTATTGTTAACTCTTTCTCCAACCAAAAACCATTCAACATTCTCTCAATCTCAGCAATAGAAGGCAAAGATGAACGTTGTTCCAATCAACGAGGGAGGACACATTGACATGGGAAGGTAACAAGGATGGAGGTAGAGAGAGAGATAAAGACTTCTCATGAAAGAGGCGTGAGCTTGTGGTGGTGGGGCTGAGAGCTGTAACTGGTCTGAAGTTTGGGAGGTACATGCTCTTCCTAAGGCCTGTTTTGCGTTATGGAGAGCGTGTCGTTGGTGTCTCAGAACGTGTATTTGATTATTACAATGACATGCGGAATGTAGTCTCTCCGTCCCTTTTGAAATAAGGAGGAAACAATGATTTTCATGCTTTATTTTTGTGTTCATGTTGTTAGGAGTTGAGAGGCAGCTGGTCTTAGCTCTGTTTGCAATATTCAGTAATGATGATCAATTAATAGTTGGAATTGTGTGGTGATGCTTGTGTGGTCCATTTGACGATATGGTGTGTAATAATAACATTAGCTATTAGCATTTGAGAGACTTATACTCAATCAGAAAAGCTAGTTTGAGGAGTTGAGTTTTGCACTACACTTATAAAGGCTATCTATGTCATATCTCTAGCCAATATGAGACTTCTAACATTAGCATCGCGTTATAACTAAGACGATGAACTTTCTTCGCATGCTGTTAGGACTGGTAATGAGGCGTTAGCTGAGCAGAAATGAGTCGGGCAAGTTGTTGTTCAGGTCAGTGATAGTTGGGAATGGACTTGAGAGGAGTGGATCAAGTGCAACCTCGATGCAGAATTTTTTGAGACTAAGGGAATTATATCCTCAGCTTGCTGCTTCTCGAACAACCATGGGGAGTTTGTGCATGCTCAATCTCGTTGGTATAATCTTGGAAGGAGAAGGCTTGACATTGCTTGACACGATCCAAATAGCTTTGCAACAAGGGTTGTATTTTGTTGTGTTTGAAAGTGATTCCCAATCTTTAATGAATTCTATTTTGTCAAATAATATTGAGGTTTTAGAATTTAGTTCTCTTGTTGCTAGTATTAAAACTAGTTTAACTTTACTATCTAACTAACTGAGGTTAAGTTTATTAGACAAACGATTATGGTTGGTTACTGGTTAACGAGGGTGGTCATTTCTTAAACTAGTACGTGTTTTTGAGTTTCTTGTTCCTTGCATTGCTCTTTTATTGAATAATGAAGTGCATTAAGTTTGTATGATTTTAAAAAATAAAATATTTAAAATGTGGGAACTTTTGTTATTTAATCAATATATCATGATCATGTCTAACAATGACCTAATTAATATAGGGTAGTAAATCATTTGGTGATCTAACCTATTCTCAATAATAAATAATTTAGAGTTTTACCTGCGAGACCATATCTTTAAGATCCGTAGCCATAAGTTCCCAAATGGCACAACAGTCCTTGCTCCATGGTTCCTCGCTTTGTCTTCCAATTAAAGTTACTAATAGACGGCCCCCTTCAACTAATTCTTGGGCACGACACTTTAGAAAATGACAAAAATCTCTTTTATATTGCTCGTTGTAAGCCTTAACAACATATGAAGGGCTTGTGCTAGACAAGTAAATGTTGCCTTTATGGTTTTCTACACCCTCCGGAACCTAATCAGTGTACCAATCAACAAAGTTTATCAATATAAATTAGTATTGGGGTGAAAAGTTGATTAAAGATACATATAATAAAGAAGTTAATATAAACAAACCTTAGATAGAAACTGAAGGCTATAAGAGGAATGGATAAAATGCATACTTTTATCGGGAAAAAGCCTGTCATAAAAGGAACCAGGAGCCCCAAAGATATAGCAATGATCCATGTCAGTTCCCATTTCGGTGCGTAGATTTTTCTTAAAGGTGTCGAGGGACTGAAATATAGTGTTGAAGTCATTCCCTAGTAGATCGTTCAAAAAGATCTTATATTCTGGAGATTTATGATTCATTTCTTGACGAAGCTTTTCCACAACCTTGATTGTTTCTGAGATCACCAAAAAAGTGTTTGGTCCACAAGAACAACCCAAGTCCGCAATTGCCAAGCTTGTGGGAAGTGAGTTGCGGTATAGGCCTGTTATGGCTTCGTCTCTCAAAGGTTTTGTCAAAGAAATCACCTTTCGCTGTATATGTATACAACCAATGATTAAAATTTAGAGCAAACTAGCTCACATATATGCATGTGTAGCAAACATTCTTAATCTTAGTTATGTAATTCTTTTATTCTTTCTAAAATGATAATTGAATATTTTGCGCGTTGACATCAAATTTTTCGAATCATACCTGAAGTACAGAGTTGTTTGCATAGCTTTGTTCTCCAACGCCTCCATTCATGTGTAGTACCTGTGTTAAATCCATTTGTAATAATCACTTTTATATTTCTTTGAGAGTGATTTTGCTTTGTAACAATCACTTTAATTTATATTTGTGAGAGTGATTTTAAAAGGAAAATACTATTTATAGCGAATGAGAAACACACTATTCCGCCAAACCACTTATTATTTACTTTCTTCTTTTTCATCAAGTTTCCGTGAATTATGCAAAGCTCTGATTTTTTTCATGGGTTAAATTTAAATTGGGGTGTTTTAGTGATACTTTCCTTTGCTATACATAGCAATGATGTTTTTAAAATATGTAATTTTCAACATTTCAATAACACGTTTTTAACGAGTCGGAATCCTCTCAATTTTTTCAAAAAAATGACAAATGCAATTATAAATTTAAACTTTAGTATTAAATCAATAATATAAATGACGTCTTTTAAGAATAATTGATATTATTTAAATATTTATACGTTTAAACTTTAGTATTTACATTTGCCATTTCTTATAAGAAATTGAGAGGATTTCTACTCGTTTTTATTGATGTACTATTTCTTTTTTAATAATACTTGCATTTTTAATCTAATTATTATTTCATATATATTTATATATTCCGATCGAGTATAATTACTATACATTAATGAAGAGTATCACCTATAAAATCTAATATAGCCGAGGTTAAATTTAGCGACGTCCGTATAAGCCACCCTCAATATTTAGGTGGCAAAAAATGTTAGCTATAGTGAAAGCAATGTTTAGGGTGAATTTTTTGTAGTGGATGGCGAGTTAACTCACATAAATATAGACTAGTCTTTTTTTTTGGGGAATGAATAAAATTCATTCAAGACTTGCGCTGTTCAACCACATGTATTGTTAGGGTCAAGTATCCGTTGATTTCAGGTCAAAAATTATTAAATCGATAAAAATTGTAATTATTTAATATGGATTTAATTCTTACTGTTTATATTTTTGGTTTGTTCGAAGTGTCGGCTAGAGCAGATCATTTGCTACGGGTTAGATTGAACATTTGTTGCTAATTAAAAATTCAAATTGATCCAAAAATTCATATTCTTTAAATAGCTAGTTCAAAACTTCGTACACAAGGTAACAAAAGATAAAAGAGATAAATGAACAACAAAGATGGTGATATATATGTCGTTACTTTATTTCAAATCAGTAGATCTAAAAACAATAATAGATATCATATTATAATATCTTTAACACCTCAATCATCAACATATTAGAAGCTTGTAAATTTTAACATTTCTCTCCTATATCAAAGATGAATAAAAACAATAAAGCAAAGAGTATAACAAATTGAGAACATAAAAATGTAGAAAATGAAGGAGCAACAAAAATGTAAAAAATTGGTGGAGATGAACATAATCTATTTAATGGAAATTGACGTTAAACTTGATAATGAGGACATAATCGTTTTTTTTTAATGTTTAATTCTTTCTTTTTTGTACATTGGGCTTATTTTTTTGTTTTACATTGAGCTTATTGTCGAAGATCTCATTACACTGGGCCTATAACGAATGATTAATGGTTTAATAATTTTTTTATTCATACATTTTTTTCGGCATGATACAATTTTTTTTTAATAAACCACGTATTGTATGTATGTGTTTGTGTATATATATATATATATATATATATATATATATATATATATATATAATTAAAAGCGGTCCAACTCAGTTAAACTCCGATTCAACCTGTTGAACCTTGTCAAAAAATAATATTTGGTCGTGGAAGCTTGCTTTGACAAATTGCGCTTACTAATACGGAAGCAGTAACAGTGTGCGAATTATATGAACGGTTAGAACAGGTTCATCCAAACAACAACAGTAGAGATAGATGCAGATGGATACCAAACTTTGTTGGTTTTTTCACTATCCGCTACGCGCAAGAGGTGTTAGGTAATAAATTATTTGGCTCAAGCTAGCTATTAGGCCCATTAGAATTATAGTCCTCTAGGTTTTGCTATATAATCTCTTGTAACTCTATTTTATCAAATTTTGCTTAAAGTAACACTAGCTTCTTTTGTTGTTTCTCTTTTCTTTGATTGTCTCTATTGTTAACATGATATTAGAGTCGGGTTAAAGACTGCAATGTGAACGTTTGACCCAAACCGATGCTAGCTAGGCGTGATGGTGAGTGTTGAATATATAGTGTTGTTGGAGTTTGTTCGAAGTCCCACATTGCTTAGATTCTCGGACTGTTGAGTGTATAAATATGTGAGGGCAACATAAGCCTTTGAGCTAGCTTTTGGGGATGAAATCCAAGCATATTTAACATGAGGCACAACTGAGCCGAATTGAAGCGGCTGCGATCGATACACATAAAGAGTCAGCGTTGAAGTTGCTATGTTGAATAATGTTCTGTCGAACGTGGGAGGCATTCAGGGACGGACCTACACATAGGCCAAGTGTGGCCGTGGCCACACCAAAATTTTTAATGGTAGAGTTAAATATTTTTATCCCCGTGAGCTTAACTCTATTTATTCATTTTTAACCTCGTAAAAATAATAAAAATCTAGTATGTTCATGCAAGGTAAGCATTTAAGAAAAGTATAAACAGCCAATGTAGTACATTTTTAACCCAAGGGAGCTCCAAGCACAACCCAACAACAGCAGCAGGAAGAGCAAAAGAGAAACACATGAAAATAATAAATAAAAAAAGTACAAAACTTAAACGATAGCTACATCCATATATAGCCATTTCCCCCTTTGTTATTTCAAAATATCATTTGCACTTTGATATGCTCAAGAAAATAATAATATTAAACCTTGTAAATTAGAAGAAAAAATAATACTCCATCAACAAACAATATTAAACCACAAAAATACAGAACAATAGTACCTAATTTGATAATTTTGTCAAATAGAAATTGACGGCTTTACAGAATAAAAATGAAAAAAAAAGGAATTTCAAAATTTCAATTGTTCCATCAACAAATTGATACCATATTGTCTAATTTGATAATTTAGTATTACATGAACAACACAAATTCAACGATGTCAAATCATTTTTTTTTGTAACCCTCTTGGTTTTTAAGAGAAATGATCGATCATTCAGAGTCCGGCCTTGAGGTAAATCATAACTAAATACTCTCTTTAGTTCTTTTTATAAAGAAATATTTTGGAATTATTTTGTCCTTTTTATAAAATATACTCTTTAAAATTATTTTTTATTAAATACACAATTTCATTTGTACCGTAATTAAATAAAATCAAATAATCAATTCCAATGCTAGTGCATTAATTATTAATTAGAGAGACATATTTCTCATGCTAGTTTAGGATTAATTTTGGAATAAAACATAAAATTTTAGAATTATTAATGAAAAAAAATCGTTTCATTAATCTGTGTAATATTTTAAAAGTGTTCATCATAAAAAGGACCGAGGGAGTATTTGACAATATGAAAAGATAAATATGTAATATAACATTGAAATATTATCATAATATCGGCATAAATAATTTTATTATACAGCATATTACAAATAATTGCCAGCAAATAGAACATGTTTTTTATTCACGGGAACATTTTCTTGCTAAATGTTCACTAGACAAACAATACAAACTAACCACACACCACAACTTTCTAAATATTTTGTGCTAATGGCATTTATAAATCATAGATATCTCCTTGGACAAACAATACATTTGTTTTCTCTTACGATTTTCTAGTCAATAATATGGTGACATTGAAAAACTTAGTTTTCTCCTTGGACATACGATCAATTAATATTTTTTGATATCGGTTGAAAAACTCTTCAATAATAGACTCACCAAAGTGATTAATTAGCAAAGGTTCAGAAACGGCTCTCATGCATTGTGTAACATTATATGGACCATCACTATGTGATTTAGACATTTGAGACTCACATTTAAAAGCATTCCAATTTTCAAGAGCATTCCAATTCACTTCAGAAACACCCAATTGATCAATGGCAAATGATCCTTCTTTAAGAACTTCTAATTTCACTTCTGATGGAGATGGTGTATATTGAGGGATGTTGAATGTATCAACTTGTTCTTCTTTTATGATGCCCTAATCACAAAAAGAATATTCATATTATTAAGGTGAAATTTTTAGTACACATCTTGTTTGAATATGTATCAGTACACCGTTCGAGTGGTTAATTATGTTAGGAGCACAAATAATGTTTATTAATTTTTGGACCTATCAGAATTATTCACCACCGTTAAATATCAGTACATCTTGTTTGAATATGTATCAATACACCGTTTGAGTGATTAATTCGGTTAGGTTCACAAATAATGTTTATTAATTTTTGTACCTATCAGAATTATTCATCACAGCGGAGTATCAGTACATATTCAAATAAAATATTTCAATTTAATTTATAGTGGTCAATTTAATTTATATATTTCAAATTTTGAGAAAATTCATGTAGTAACACAGTGACAGAGCCAGAGTATAACAACATATTGATGTAAACACAATTATTAGTGATTTTGCATGATTGCATCTAAAAATGCACGTAGGAATTGTTTTATAAGTATTTGAATTTTAAATATTTTTTAAGGATTCTACTATTTTATGCTACTTATCGGTTAGTGCCCAAATTATAAATTCGCCCATAGAACCCCAAAATCTTACAAATGGTCCTGCCTCTTGAACCATGGTCCTGGCTACACAAATATTATATTAGGATGTCACAATTTACCTCCAAGACCATATCATTAAGAGCCATAGCCATAAGCTCCCAAATGTAACAACATTCCTTGCTATACATAATGTCACTTTCTCTTCCTAAAAATGTTAGCATCATGCGACCACCTTCAATAAGTTCCTCTGCACGACACTTGAGAAAAAGAGAAAAGTCTCTTTGAAATTGGTTGTAGTAAGCAGTAAGTACATTTGGAGGACTTGTACGAGCCATGTAAATGTT
The DNA here is from genome assembly GCA_951799995.1 of Trifolium subterraneum. Lineage (NCBI taxonomy): Eukaryota > Viridiplantae > Streptophyta > Magnoliopsida > Fabales > Fabaceae > Trifolium > Trifolium subterraneum. The sequence continues at coordinate 13,006,693 of OX637464.1, forward strand.
GCCCTTATTGTTGTTTACATTTTCAGGAACCTAAATAATCACCAATCAACAAAAATGTTTTCCACCTTAGTTGCATACATAAATATAACCTAAAATAAATAGAGAAAAGTATTTACTAAAAAAAGTAATTAAAGACATAAATATAACAAAAAGAATAAGAATGAAATTTTTTAATTAAACATTTAACCTTCGATAGCCACTGAAGGCTGTAAGATGAATGAACGAAATGCAAACTTCGATTAGGAAAAATTCTCCCATAGAAAGAACCAGGAACTCCAAAGATATAACACGGACCCATTTTAGTTTCTGCTTCACCGCACAAACTCTCTTTGAATCTATCGAGAGACCTAAAAATGGTGTTGAAGTCATTACCCGGTAAATCATTCAAAAAGACCTTGTATTCGGGAGATTTATAATTCAATTCTCGGCAAAGCTTTTCTACAACTTTGATAAATTCCGATACCACCAATAAAGTGTTTGGTCCAGATGAGCAACCTAAATCTGCAATTGCCAGGCTTCCTGGGTATGAATTGCAATAGAGACTAATTGCGGCTTCTTCTCTAAGAGCCTTTGTCAAAGAAATCACTTGTTCCTATATACAACGAAATGACAAAATACAAAATTAAACAAGTAATATACATTTATTTTATATCATCCATAGGTTAATTTTTTTTTTTTTTTGATGAATCACATAATAGGTTAAATATATTCATATTATATATACCTGTACCAAGGAGTTGGTTGCATAGCTTGCTTCTCCAACACCTCCATTCATGTGTAGTACTTGTGGTACTTCCATTCTTTCTTTTTCTATTTTTTCTTCTTCTTCAATCTTTAGTTTATTTGCTTCTCTACATTGAATGAGACCCCATACCACACACCCATATATATAGATGTGTTAAAGCTACTAAAAAACGTTTTTCATAAGTTCAACTGACATTGTGTCAGAAAAAACTAACATAAAATTATCGTGCATGGTCGCTTTGAGAGTACTCTTTTAGCAGGGACTAATCTCTCTCATAAAATATGGGGATAAATGAATGAATTATTTTCTCTTAATTTATGGCTTTGTTTGGCCTAAATTTTTTAGTTTTTAGAAGTTATCTAAAGTCTAGAGTGAAAATAAAAGTTTTAAGAAAAAAACAAAAATTGTTTGGTAATTGTTACTTTTTTTTAGCTTCAAAGTAATTTTTAAATATATTTTCTTAAAAAAGATTTGTAAAAAAAAAAACAAATTTAATAAAAGATAATAACAATTAATATATTTAAATGAAAACAAACTGAAAAATGAAAAAAATAATAAAAAGAGTCATCGGCGGGAATCGAAGCAGAATCATTGCAAAAAAAGTTCAGGATTTTTTTCAAAAATATGTTTCAACCTCTTTTCCTAGAAGTTGGTTTAATCCAATTTTGCACATTGAAATTGTTTTGCTTTTTACGGTTAAGAGTTTTATTAAAAATGCATTTGGTCCAACTTTTTATTAAAAAAAGAATAAAAAGTTAAAAAAACCGAGTCAAACGGTACCTAATTTTTCAGGACATGAGAGTCAAACTTCAAACTCTTAAATATAAGAGATAAAAATTGCTATCCAACCCAATTACGACTACCACTACAAGAAAATATTAGATGAGATACCAAAATTTGGCTATCAATTATATCAAAGGTATAGTATAAGAGAGAATCGAACCTAAAATCTTAAGTAAAACCACACTCCAAGATGCGAACCAATATCAGAGACTAACACAAGTGAATAATATAAGAATTCCTTTAAATCTAATTTTTTTTACAACATCAAGCTTGGAACATGATGCAATGCATGTAATTTTTCTGTTAATCCCCTCACGTTTCTTCCAGACTCCCTGGAATTTATTTTTTTGCTCTTTTAAAACTGTTTGAAATCTATTTTTGGAAGTAAAAAAAATCAAACAAATTTCAGAAAATAGAATCTGATTTTTATTTTTTTTAAATAAATTAATTCATTATTTTGAAATTTTAATTCATTGGAAAATACTAAATAAATAAATAAAAATTTGGATTCTAAAATCCGAAATTTTTAAAAATTTTAATCTTTTATTTCAAAAAAATAGAAACCAAAGTATGTATCTTTTAATTCAACATGATGTATTGTTTCGTGTACCTATAGTTTCAAATATTCATTTTAGATATTAATCAAATTGATTTAAGGATTATGAAAAGTAACAAGAGTAGGATCTGCATGGGCTGATCTCAAATATTCATTTTGGATACTCTTTACATTCTCCATCTAAGCAACATTGATAAAAGTATTTTCAGACCTAAGGTTGAACAGAAACCATGCTTCTTTAGTGATTATTGACTTAACCACTTATGCAAGTCTTTGAAAGTTTAAGAAAGTACCTTATAACATGTATGAAAACAATTTTATGAAAGTAACTTGCAATAAAGAATGACATAAAACATAAGATCCAGAAAAAAAAATCAGATTTTATTTTTCAAGATTTTTTAAGTTTTTTTTACTTCAAAAAATAGATTCCAAATAATTTTAAAAGGACAAATTGTTTGTATTTTCGTGTAACATATTTTGGAGAGCAAACGAACATTAAAAACATGTTGGCCTTCTCTTATGAAACATACCAAACAACATTTTCTCCATTGGCTGACTACGCCGCATTTCTCTTTCAAATGAAAGGACAATAATAACAAAGGTACAATAATTATTGTTGTTCCCGGATTGAGTAAAGATTCAATATAAACGGCTTAATTATTATAGACACAGCTTCGGTAATCGGGTCAAATGTCATTTATGCAACACGCTGGAGGATTTGTACTCCTTCTGTAGTTTGTTCCTCTCATCTCTTCTACATAGTTAGATTGATCTCGACAGCCGCACTTTTCGCCGGGTATCACATAGACGAACTGCTCTCTCTATTTAAGCAAGAAAGTTTTCGCATCATGGCATGATTCTGTTAGTAGTTGAGGCAGCAGTGATAGTTTGAGAAAGTAGTTGGATAGTGTAGAATGATTAGTTGATAGTTGAAATATAGTAGTAGCAAATAGTGTGAGGACTTGGAGTAAGAATAGATTGAATTGCTCTTTACTTGGATGTTAGTAGCATGAGACAAGAGGCAACATTAGTAGTTAACTAGTTGTAGGAGGAGAAATATATAGTGTATAAGAGGAGACAAGTAGTGTGGTGAAGTAGGCATGGCAATAAAATCCATATCCGCGGGTACCCGCCCAAACCCTACCCGCTTTGACGGGGAAAACCCGAGTTGACTGGGTTTGAGTTTGGGTATGGGTTTTCCCCGATTTCAAAAGATGGGTTTGGGGCGGGTAACAGGGACATTGATACCCACCCCGAACCCGTCCCTGAACCCGTCCCGCTTATGTTAAAATTATATTTTACCTCTTTAAAATTAGAAACTCTTAAACAATCTCTAAAATTATATTCATATGTTTATTTTTTATTTTTAATTTGAGTAATAAACAAATGATTTTCTCTATTTCTTTTATTTATTTAAAAAAATATTGTTAAAACAAAATAATTTTGGACTTTTAACCTTTTTTTTTTTAATAAAAAAATACTAAAATACAATTATAATTCATGTGGAAAGAGGCATAACGGGGATACCCGAACCCCGTTGGGTAGGGGTTTGGGGTTATACTTTTTATCCCCGCATGGAATTGGGATGGGTTTGGGGAAACCCGAACTTTATGGGTTTGAGTTTGGGGATGGCAAAATCCGCCCCCGCCCCGCCCCGTTGCCATGCCTATGGTGAAGCCTTCAATATCATTGATATTCCACTTCAAAGGCTTGAATACAATTGTACCTAGTTTGCCTATTTATAAGAGTTGATGATATTCTAGATAATTCATTCTAGATCCTTCATGATATTTCTTAATAATAATAATAATTTAATTATGGTTTATATTCTACTAGTTGCTCAAATATTCTAGAAAGATCTATAAGTTTACATCATCACTTGATAACTATGAATTATATATTCTACAAAAATACTAATGAATTCTAGAAAATTATAGAAATGTGCATCAAATTTTAACAGATTCAATCACTTTTCTATTTTCACTCCACATTGATCTCATACTAACTTGAGTATCAGAATGCTATATATTTTACAGGTGCATTGTTTTGCAAGCACATTTGTCATCGTACACCACTTAAAGAATTTATCCCCACAGTGACTACCTTAAACCTCACAGTCAGAGTTAACCGGTTCTATTTAAATTAGAACAGTTGTCATACAAATTTTAGTAAGATTATTGGTTAAAAATTTCATGCAAATAAATTTTCTTAAAAATCCAAGTTGTAATTTTTGTCAATGTAATAATTACAACAACTTTTTATACAAAGTTACCACATTCAATTTTTAGCAAATACTTTTAGAGCACTCATTAGTATTATTCTTATGATAAATACATTTCCCATATGATGATAAGTATCTAGTATCATTGCTTTAGAAAAAAAAGTATCTAGTATCATTCATGGCGTGATACATGTTGGGCTCCTCTTATGAAAAGTACATGTTGGGCTTACCAAACATTATTTTGTCCATTAGCCTTTTTTTCTTTTTTTTAACAAATTGGCCTTCTCTTTAAAAGAAATAATTCATTAGCTAATCCTTCCTCAAATTTATACTCATCAATTAATTTCACATACGTTAATCAATAAATTCCATTTGGCATGCCTACACTATTATCAGGTAATCAATGCCCTATTTGATCGACGATTTTGATAAAGTAAAAAAATATCATTTTCCCTTTTTTCATATTTTTACCCTTTCTCTTCTTCTTTTCTCATCCACTTTACTTCATATTTCCGCAAAATTTGGTTCTCTTCACTACTTTTGGGAATCCTAATTAAGCATCATCATTTCACTTCTTCTCGCTCATCACTATCTTGTGCACATCATTTCACTTCATTTTCATCATTGTTCTGATCGTCGTTTTTCACTTATTTGAGGTATGTATATTTTTTTTTGCTTAGTTTCACTTCATTCACACTGATTTTATCTTCGGCGATTTTGTTTTAATCTTCTATATTATGGATTCACTTCTCTGATTTTAGAGATTTCGGTTGTTGCTAATAAATAGTAAAAATTAGATTTTGTTTCTAAATAGGAATTTTACTTCACAGTATTGTGGAAATGAAATATTGTGGCCGTGAATGCGTATTCTAAATTATGATGTGTTGAGAGTAGGAATTTGTTTTAATATTTTATTTACGAGGAGTGCTAACAACACACTTTCTAACACACTATTTCCAACACACTCTATCTAATTGGTTGAAATTCAAATAGATCCCACTAAATCATGTAGGCCCCACATAAATTAGGTGAGACCCATTTGAAATTCTACCAATTAGCAAAAACATCTCTGAACAAGGTTCTAGCACCATGCCAAATGTGCCCGAAAAAGAAGAGCAGAGCAAACGACGCATGTCCAAAAGTAAACCAGCCCCTTGGGCTGCTACGAAAAACACCATCCGATTTTAAAGTAGCACGATCTAATTCAAAAATTTCACCCAATTGAGCACGTCTAGCATATTTTTTCACAGTAGCAAGATCACTATAACTGACTCCATTGAGTTCGCCACCATAGAATTCAACAGTGACACCGACTTGTTACATAATTCTTTTCTTTACATTATTTTTAAAGGACCTTCAACCTTGGAATGTCTTTTAGTTTTTTTTGTTGAACAAAAACAAATTTAAAAATAACACTGAATCTTTTTAAAATAATCATTCTCGTATTTTTTAATGACCTATTACCTTATAATAATTTTTTTGAGATTCAAATCAAATGGATGATCGACATCATAGAGTTGTCTGCACTTGTTAATGACCGACACTGCCTCCATATATATAATTCGATTTGCGATGGTTGAAAACCCTATAGCAAATTGATTAATAAAAACTCCCGCAAGTTAACCAATTTTTGTTGTGCTCAACCATTCACAAGGTGAAGAATGGAAATATGTTTGTTTCAATGTTGTTATAACACCCCATATCAATTTATCTAGAATATCAATATGAGTGTACATAACTGAATCGGGACACAATAAAATTTCGTTACATAAAGATTCGATACACATTTGGATTATAAAAATCCACCAATAATACATACTGAGCTAACTGCTATACATAACATATCTGAATCTTATACTACTATAAGATAAATCTGGATGTCAGCTCCTCAATGTAATCCTGGTATCCGAATCTTTACGCTTCAGCTCCGCGACAATTGCGAACCTGTAATCTGAAAGGATGAAGAATGGGGGGGGGTGAGACTGCTAAGCCTCGTGAGTTCTACTACCCTCCTATTGGTGACTACACCGGGGAAAATCCTACACGTCAGTCCTCGCGCAAAAGCGCATCTCATATATACAAATATATATATCTCTATACAGCAAATAATATGGTGTATCACAAATAATTATCTGAATTCATTTTAAACTCCGCAAGGACACTCTGAGGTGAGCCTGTCTCAGAGAGCCTCACACTCCGCCGCACCAATTCTCGTGAACAAAGCACTATGGTACGGACCTCCGGCATCACAGTTGTTATTATTAATATTTTCCTCCGGATTCCTCGAATCCCTGTAGTGGTGTACAGAAGACAGCCACTTGTTCTCAACTCCGGATTCCTTGAATCCCTGTAGTGGTGTACAGAAGACAACCAACTACTCTCCGACTGACATGTACATAACTATAGTTTCAACAACTACCAATATGTCCCAATCCGGGAAACTAACCTAGCTATTAGCCTGGGTTATAATCAATCCTATCCGTACAACGACATCATAATTATAAGGTATTCTTAATGTTAATGGAAAACAAGACTTAAAAGATGGCAATCCAAAATGCGTACGAATTTCCAAAAGCAGGGAAACAGGGACAAAATCTGGAAAATGCTGGTGGCTTGCGCCCCGGCGCAAAAGTGCTGCGCCCTGGCGCGAACCTGCACTCCAGATTCTGCCTCTGCCTCATTTTGCCTGCGCCCTGGCGCGAAAGTGCTGCGCCTCGGCGCGAGGACCTGCAGAACCAGTTCAAAACAGAGTTTTCTACACTACAATTGCCAATCTTTCAAGCCATTAACATCATGAACTTCCTAATAATTATAAAGGAGAAGAGAATTGGGAATTAAACCCTTCTCATGCACATTTCAATCCCTAAATCCTATGTTCTCATGCAAAGTGAATTTAGGGGAATCATTCTAACTACTCTATCCTAAGAACCCACCTGAAAATTGACGTTTGAACAACCATCGCCATTTCCAGAGTTCGCCACTACGCGTAATTGCAATTGAAATGCTTCGAACTCGTATCCGTAATTTGCTGCAGAATTCTGCATCCGAGCATCAACTTCATAAATACCCACCGAGCTCATCCCTTGTCGAAAATTCACAAAACCGGAACCATAAGGACCATAACTGAGTTAGCTATTCACAGAAACCAACGGAATCACAAACGGAGTTATAGAGAGAGCGTAATTAACCTTTAAACGCAGCACTATCCAAACACATTTCTGCAGAATTCCTGTGTTGAATCTCTAACTTCAGAAATTCGTCAAGACCACAATTCTTATCCAAATATTATGAAACTGGTGCCAATACGACCGTAATTGTGTTAGCTTTCCGAAACAATAAGAATCAATCCAAACGGAGTTATAGAAAGGGAGAATTTATCGTTTTAGTGCAGACCTGTTACCAACACGAATTCTGCACAAGGACTGCATCAATGACCCAACTTCAAACTCGTTTTCAGAGCTTGTTACTAATCCAAACACTTCCAAACGAAATACTAAACTGGAGGGATTTTCGTCTAGTTTCTGAAACTTCAACCATCATTTAAATCCAAATTACAGGGTGGAAGTTATGAATGAAATACCATCTGTAGGTCCATACGAAATTATGCAGAAATTCCTTACCATGTTCTTCCATGAAAGCCATTGCATCCTACCTAGCTTCCCAACAATCCTTGCTTTAATAAACTCACATGCAAGGCATCAATTAGAGGTGGAAGTGAGAATTGGGATTTTAACTTATTAGGGATTAAGGGCTCTGTTGAAAGGAAATAAGAAGAACTAACATAATAATGATTCTTTTATCTTGAATTCGTGCATCTAAAATCTAAACTTGAACAGGGAATGATAGTTGTAAAGCTTCAATACTCCATTTTGGCAATGAAAATGATTATGGGTGGATGAAAGAGGTTAGGCGCTAACAGAGAGAGGTGGAAGGAGAATGAACTTTCTTCTTTCTAGTAGTTGTTCCTTAACACTCCAAATTTCATGGTCTTGTAAAATAAATTCACATGCAAGCACTTTAAGGAGATGGGTTTTGGTTGTGGTGAGGTTTGGAGCAGACAAGGTCTGCGTGTGGTCTCAAGAGGAAGAGAGAAAGTTAACTTCATCTTTGGTCCTTTCTTATCTTATTATACTTGTGGTCCCCGTGTACCAATGCCACAAAGAGTCCTCCTACATTTATCTATTTATTATTACTAGATTGTCATTTATCCCACTTATTTCACAATTTCTTATTTCTATTAAATAGAAATATTCTCAATTGATCTCCAATAACTAACTCGAAGTAATATTCTTCTATTAATGAAAATTGGGATGTTACAGTTGTTTTTAAAATTAAATTGTTGCCTTGGATTGTGTGGTGAATGGTAGGCTTCCAAAGGTGTATAGTTTGTGATCAATAGGAAGTGTGGTTCGTGTGTTTTTGTTTGGTTGGTTTCGTCATTTTTATGTCCGTCTTTCAAGCAAATTAATTTGGGAAAACACTGCAATCCTTCATAAAAGGTGGATACTTATTCTTGTTATGATTCTGGGTTTGGATCGCTTTCGTTGTACCTGAGTTTGTTGGGCCTTTGTATTAGTTGTATTGGGTTTTAGCCCATATTGTATACCTTGTATATATTACTTGTGATCCAAGTAAGATAGTATTAGGCGCCAATTGAGCTTAAACTAGCTTACCAACTTGTACTAGCCTATATAAGGCTCACTTGTGTGAATGAAAGATAGAGAACCTCATTTACACCAACAACCGTTACAACAAATTCTTGATCCATCTTCATCGTCTTCGACGATTCCTCGAGCTTTCATGGCAAAAACCTCCACATTCATTCAACCATCAATTCCGAAATTTGATGGCCACTACGATCACTGGTCCATGCTTATGGAGAATCTCCTTCGATCAAAAGAGCTTTGGTCGTTGATTGAAACTCGAGTTATACCAGCACCAGCGAATGCCACAATAGAACAACAAAGAATTGCACAAGAAAATCAACTCAAAGATCTCAAGGTCAAGAATTATCTCTTTCAAGCTATAGATCGTACGATCTTGGAAACTATCTTGAATCGTAACACATCGTTTGATATTTAGGAGGCATTAAAGATGAAGTATCAAGGGTCTACGAAGGTGAAACGAGCGCAATTGCAAGCTCTGAGGCGTGAATTTGAGGTTCTAGCTATGGGGGAAAGTGAAACAGTCAATGATTACTTTGCAAGAACCCTTGCAATTGTAAATCGTATGACAACTCATGGCGAAACGATGGAACAAGTCACTGTAGTTGAAAAGATCTTGAGATCCATGCCAGAAAGGTTCAACTATGTTGTATGTTCTATTGAGCAATCCACTGATGTAACTACCATGTCCATTGATGAATTACAAAGTAGTTTACTTGTGTAACAAGGAAGGATGAAATGTTAGAAACAAAACACTGATGAGCAAGCTTTGAAGATGGCTAGTGCAGGTAGAGGCAATGGATCGAATAGGTAGAGGAAGAAATTCAACTCGTGATATGGGAAGAGGAAGAACCAATAAAGATTTGGTACAATGCTATAAATGTTACAAATTTGGTCATTATCGAAATGAATGTCCAGAATGGGAGAATGCGAATTTTTGTGAAGTGGATGAAGAAGAAATGTTGTTGATGGCTGACACTAGTTCCTAATACAACAATACCAAAGAAGAGATTTGGTATCTTGATTCAGGATGTAGCAACCACATGACTGGCACAAGAGAATGGATGCATGATTTTAATGACAAATTCACTGAATCTGTCAAGTTAGGGAATGATTCCAAGATGGCTGTAATGGGAAAAGCCAATGTGAAGATGAACATTGCAGGTAAATTGCATGTTATTACTGATGTATACTACATTCCAAGTTTGAGTAGTAATTTTCTAAGTGTTGGACAACTTCAACAAAATAATTTGACAATAGTTTTCAAGCATGATGTGTGTCAAATTATTCACAATGAAAAAGGATTAATCCTCACCACTCAGATCTCAGCTAATAGAATGTATATGATCTTTTCTCCCATGATATTACCTACATATATGCAAGTTAGTAAAGTGAATGAAACCCAATTATGGAACAATATATATGCTCATCTCAGTCTTAAAGGTCTAAAAACCCTGAATCAGAAACACATGGTGTAAGGGCTGCCAGAAATTGAAGACATAGAAGATAAATGTGTAGATTGCTTGAAAAACATGGACTTATTTCTTACATGAAAAGTCAGAAGCTTTAAAAAATACATTCAATGAATTTTGCAATACTTTGTCTTAGAACTGGTAGAGGAGGAGCATTTACTTCAAGTACATTCAACGAATTTTGCAACACACAAGGCATAAAGAGACAACTAACTGCAGCCTACTCTCCTCAGCAAAATGGAGTATCTGAGAGGAAAAATAGAACCATATTGGACATGGTAAAAAGCACGATCTCAGCAAGAAATGTCCCTAAAAGATTTTGGCTTGAAGCTGTTAATTTGACTACATATGTCATGAATAGAAGCCCTACTCATGATGTGCTAAATACAACACCTAAAGAGGCATGGAGTGGAGTGAAACCCTCAGTCCATCACTTTAGAACTTTTGGATGTGTGGCACATGTGCACATTCCTAATGTGAACAGAAAGAAGTTGGATGGTAAGAGTATAATGTGTATCCTACTGGGTGTTAGTGAAGAATCAAAGGCCTATAAACTCTACAATCCCTCTTAGAAGAAAATTATCATTAGTAGAGATGTAGTGTTTGAAGAATCAAAAAGCTGGAATTGGAACAAGCAAGAAGCAAGCAGTGGAAAAGGTCAAGCTGTTGACATAGAAGATAATAATGCCAATGGTGGTACTAGTCAGATAGAAGCTGAGGTAACTGACAACACAGAAAGCCATGATGGAAATGAAGCTTGGGACATTCAACAAGATGGCTGTCTCTGATAGTTCTGATTCTGAAGAGTTAACCCCTAGAACAAGAAGGCCACCCAGTTATCTCAGAGATTATGTCACTAATTAAGAACAAGAGAATGAGACTGATGTAATGCAAAATTTTGCTTTATTCAGCTTCAAAGAAGATCCTGACTCATATGAAGAAGCAATGAAGCATGATGTATGGAAGAAAGCCATGGAATCTGAGATGGAAGCAATTAAGAAAAATGACACATGGGAATTGACCGATCTTCCACAGGATGTGAAACCTATTGGTGTTAAATGGATATACAAGACAAAATACAATGAAGAAGGCAAGATTGACAAGCACAAAGCCAGATTAGTTGCTTAAGGATATGCACAAAGACATGGTATTGACTATAGTGAAGTATTTTCCCCTGTGGCCAGATGCGATACTATAAGAGCTATTTTGTCACTAGCTGCTTTAAATGGCTGGTGTGTGTTTCAATTAGATGTCAAAAGTTCATTCCTACATGGTGATTTAAGTGAAGATGTGTATGTGAATCAACCTTTGGAATTTCAAACAAACAATCAGAAACAAGTGTACAAACTCAAGAAAGCCTTGTATGGCTTGAAGCAAGCACCTATAGCTTGGTATAGCAAGATTGAAGCCTACTTCACTAAGGAGCAATTCACAAAATGCCCTCATGAGCACACCCTATTTGTCAAAAATGGAGAAGGAGACAAGATTCTTATTGTCAGTTTATATGTAGATGATCTAATCTACACTGGTAATGACATCAAAATGATGGAAGAATTCAAAAGCTCTATGAAAGAGAAATTTGCCATGACTGATTTGGGCAAGATGAACTATTTTTTAGGAGTTGAAGTAAGTCAATCACTACAAGGAATATTCATACATCAACACAAGTATGCTTCTGAAATTCTTAAGAGGTTTGGCATGGAAGAATGTAACAAAGTTTGCAGTCCAATTGTGCCTGAATGCAAACTAGTGAAAGATGAAAAAGGGCAAGCCTCTGATGCTACATGCTATAAGCAAATGATTGGTTGTTTGATGTATCTACTTGAAACTAGACCTGCCATGGCTTTCTCTATATGTTTGGCTGCAAGATACATGGAAAGACCTACTGAAATGCATGTAGCAGCAGTCAAAAGGATCTTGAGATATCTAAAAGGCACCATGAGCTATGGAATGTGGTACAGAAATGGCAATGAGAAGAAAAAGCACTTTTGGATATGTGTTCTCTATAGGAACTGGTGTCATCTCATGGTCTTCCAAGAAGCAGCCCATTGTCACATTATATACCACTGAAGCAGAGTTTGTATCCGCTGCTTCATGTGCCTGTCAAGGCATTTGGATGAGAAGCATACTAAAAAAATTGAAGCAAGAACAACGTGGTAGTACTATTGTGTATTGTGACAATAGTTCCTCAATCAAACTGTCAAAAAATCCAGTTATGCATGGAAGATCAAAGCACATAGATGTTATGTATCACTTTCTTAGAGATTTGAGTAAAGATGGGATGATAGAACTCAAGCACTGCAAGTCAGAAGATCAACTTGCGGACATTATGACAAAGCCTTTAAAGATTGATAGCTTTTGCAAATTAAGGTAGGGACTTGGAATCTTAGATTACAATTGTATTGGTTGATATCTTGTATGATAATCAACTCAAAGGAGGGTTTGTTGGGCCTTTGTATTAGTTGCATTGGGCTTTAGCCCACATAGATTACTTGTGATCCAAGTAAGATAGTATTAGGCGCCAATTGAGTCTAAACTAGCTTACCAAGTTGTACTAGCCTATATAAGGCTCACTTGTGTGAATGAAAGATAGAGAACCTCATTTACACTAACAGAGTTAAAGTACCTTTGTACCAGTGGCGGAGCCACCGCCCGGCCAGCCTGGGCACTTGCCCGGGCTCCCTAGCTTGACTTCGTGGCAGATGCAGCGAAAATGGCCCAGATCGGAGACACGGAAGCTTGTTATGCCCAGGCTCCGGTAATGATTTTGGAAGTTTTTAAGAAGCCGACGAAGGAGAGAGAAGTAAGTGGGAGTGCGAGTGGGAGAAGGAGAAAAAAAGCACGGGTCAGGATTTTGTAGTTAGTCTTCTGTAGATGCTTGCGGCGGCTGTTATCATACTGGTAGAAAGAGGCAAAGAGGGAAAAGAGATGAGTAATTAGGGTTGGTATTTGGGCTTTTCTTTAAAAAAAAGTTTGGATCCCGTCAGTTTTTTAAAGTGGGTTGGGTTAGTTTTTTTATTTTATTTTTTGTAATGGTTGGGTGGTTTTTTCTAAAACATTTTATAATTGACTAAATAAACGAAAACAGGGTAAATATTTTTTTTATAATGTATAAATATTTAAGTTGAACACGCTGATACACATATTATGTGGATATGTATCGTACACGGCTTATGTGAATAATTGCGATTGGTGCATAGATAATATTTAATATAAAAAAATTAATAAATAATATTTGTAACTCGATCAGAATCACTCACCTTAACAAATGTACTGGTAAATAGCGACATAATATGTGTACCGAAGAAGAAAAAAAAAAACAGAAAAGATATTGTTACCCAGATTTTTAAGCACAACATATACACAAGGGCATTTGTGTAATTTTCTATATTTGATATGTTTGATCTCTAATTTTCTTAAGCTCTCAATTTTGCCCAGGCTCCACAAAAATCCTGGCTCCGCCACTGCTTTGTACTCCCATTAATAAAATCTTTTAGCTTATAAATAAATAAAAAAAAGAAAAAAAAGTGAATGATATAAACAACTTTATTAGTAAAATTCCAAAGAGATAAAACTCGACGAAAAAAAGAGTGCATGATAAAATAACAAATAAAAAGAGAGCCAATTTTAAAATCCACTAAAACAGCAATATCAAAAGAGAAATCAACAGAAAAGTAGTGATACTGAAATTGGCTACCAACAAGACATTTAGTTATTTTTTTTTACTAAAAAAATAATGATATTCATTCATTTCAATAATTGATAAAGTACATCAGATGCAAATACAAATTCAACATAGCTAAAAACAAAAAAGATGAAGCTGCGAACAAACTTACAACATTCAAGTTAATAGCATACAACAGCAAATGTCTACAAATAATATGATACAAATAAAGTCACCGTTATGTCTATGCTTCCGGATCTGCAACATTGACGCACAAATCATTGATTGAATCTGCAATTGTTTGATGTAGATCTTTCAATATGAACTGAAGAATACCGCAACAAGACGGAAAATCAAACAGCGTCGTACCAAAGACGAAGATCAACACAACGCCGCACTCAAACGACGACACCACAACAAAAGAAAGAAACTAAAAACGCAAACTATGTGAAAATCACTTATTTAAATTGAAAACAACAAAAAAAGATACAGAGACGTACGCGTTAACTACGTACCAACAAAACTTGAAAATTATTTTGAACCACAAATATAAAACCAACACGAAAATGTAATTCTCCCTTAGCAAGAATGGTGCACACCAAAATGCTATTCCTTATGGCTTTTTAGTCAATACCATGGTAATATTGCTGACCTTAGTTCTATCTTTGGGCATATGATCAGTTACATTTTTTTGAAAGCGGTTAAAAACCTCTTTAGTGACACTTTCACCAAAATGACTAACCAGTAAAGGTTCAGCCACAGCCCTTGTGCATTGTGCTGTATTGAATGCATTATCAAGTTCATAAAAATTCACTTGAGAAACATCCAATTGATCTATGTGTCAAATGATCCTTGGTTCAGAATTTCGGACTTCACTTCAGATGGATGTGGATAATAGACAGGGATGTTGAAACTGTTGACTTTTTCTTCTTCTATGATTCCCTGCAACATATATTCAATAGATCCTATTAATATTTTAAAAATTAATGTTTCAAATGTTTTAAAAATGGGACAAGATCAAAACTATTGTAGTAGAAATATCAAAAGCTTTGTCCTCTTATGTTATATGTGTGTATTGTTCAAAATAATCATAGTGTATGTTTGGTTTCAACTTTGGAGCAACGAAAATTGATTCTAGACATGCATAATTGACTCTGATTTGTTTGGATTCTCAAAAGTATAATTAATTTTGTCTCTATGATTAATTATACTTGAAGCTAGAAATCGCAACTTCTGATTTTAGAATTGAATTTTACCTGCAAGACCATATCATTAAGATCCGTAGCCATAAGTTCCCAAATATAAGAACAGTCCTTACTCCATGGTTCCACACTTTGTCTTCCAATTAAAGTTACAAATAGACGGCCCCCTTCAACTAATTCTTGGGCACGATGTAACACCCTACTTAATTCTACCCAAAAATTAGCGACCAAACAGCAAATGAAATTAAGTGAATCAAGTAGAGCGTTACACGTATAATTGAAAACCAAGGATAGCATATCATATCATACAAAACATGATTAAGAGATCATTGCAGCGGAACAACATAACATATCATCATTCATTTGTCATCATGGATATAGTTCAAATCATAAACGCTAGTCATCGGCTATATAATCCATCAACATAATAAAATCCGCATCTACGTAAATCACCTACACATGTCTTATCATCAACAAATAGATAATTAAGCACTTGGCATAAAGCCTTACAACATCGTACAAAACACGGTCTAAAAGCAATGCTAGACATAAGTTCGATAAGACTAAACCCCAACACGGTGTTACAACCACCAGAGCAAATGGACAAAACGCGATACTAGAATAGCGACTCGTTTCCTCACCCTGAATACTAGCAACAAGTGCCGGGTACTCCTCCTAAGCAGGTAAAGCAAATCCTCACGCCTGAGAATCTGAATCGCCCAACGATCCATTACATACAAAAATAGAGAGTTAGTTACTTATAATCAACATATAACAAATGCAAGTAAAATACTAACATTTAATCCAACATATACCATGCATATATAAATCTATTGTACATATATTGGGCATGTATATAATAGCAATCCAACGACATCAATAAGATATGTATATTTAATCATCTAATATACGTATCCAAATTCACACCATCAATGATCAACAACTTATATGCAAGAAAACACTTAGCACATAATTAGACAAATATCACATCATTATCACATATAGCACATTTAGGGTTCACCTTCCTAAATGCATCTAATGTCACCTTCATGCCATGTCCCCTAGACGCGACTACATGCATGCGGTACCATTCACCAAAATAAGGATACAAGAATCCTATGCGTTATGGATCAAACGTCCAAACTTCATCAATTCGTTATGGGTCAAACGCCCAAGCTTCATCAATAGACTCAATCATGATGCATGAACATATATATAACGTATGTTATTCACCACCATTATGCAACCTCATGTATACATAATTCCCCCATCAATCATTCGTCAACACATAACATACTTATATACATTCATCATCAATATTATTATGTATATTTATTTCAACAATCATATAGAAACATCACCATCCGTCAAATTCATTATAATTTCAACATCAATCATTTATGTATTACTATAAGACTAGTAAACTATACACCAAACTATCCCTTCATCAATTAATAATCAAATAAACCTGATTGCCTTCGCCAGCTTTCGCTAGCTCTCGCCATAGCGAGGCAAGTCAGAGGCTCACTCGCCCTCTGGCGAGCCCTAGCGAGTACCTGCGACCTCTCGCCATCTCTCGCTAGCTCTCGCCGTAGCGAAGCAAGTCAGAGAGCACATGGCTGGCTGGCGAGCTCTGGCGAGCCTAGCAAGTTCCCTCGCTAGCTCTCGCTAGTTCCCGCCCGGCGACACATGCCCAGAATTGATGCTCTGCTTTCGCGACCGTTCGGATTCCACCCCCCAAATCATCCAAAACGTGTTCCAGTTTTAAAAAGGTGTTTCCTTTAGATCATAAACATGTTATCATACATAGAAGTACAAGTTTCATAACTTCAAACCATTAAAATAATCATCAATGAGAGATTTATCATATTTTTCATCAAAAGCTCATGAACATGCAATTTCAAACCAACAACCATAGATTTTCGAAATTGAAATCATCAACATATATTTCTAGCATTATAATACATGAATAACACTAAATCAACAAGAAAGATAACAGTTTGATTCATAGGACTCATAAGGTTATGAACTTTAGAGTATAAAAGGGTGAGAGGGTTTGGGCAAAGAGAAATGAAATTTCTCCTCCCTCTTGGTCACCCACAATCATAAATAACTACTCTCTTACCTCTAATCCTTCAAGAATTAACTCCCTAAATCTTCCCCTCTTAGCTCCTTCTTCAATGTTCTTCCTCTTCTTCTGTAGCTTTCTCTCTCTCTATTTCTTCATAAAGGTGTGACAAATGACTTTCTCTCACTAAGTTTCCAAACTTATACTTAGGTTAATTCCCTCTCAATTTACTAAATTGCCCTTCCTCATAAGCCCACTCAAATCCTCTATTTACACCTCCTAAAACACTACTATTCTATTCACACCACTACACTAAAAGCCACATATTTAAATAAATCACACAACATGGAATTTAAATAAATAAATTAAATCAAATAATTAATTAAATAAAAATGTGATGTGACACACGACACTTTAGAAAATGACAGAAATCTCCTTTATATTGCTCATAGTAAGCCTTAACAACATCTGAGGGGCTTGTGCTAGACAAATAAATGTTGCCTTTGTTGTTTTCTACACCCTCCGGAACCTAATTAGTGTACCAATCAAAAAAATTTATCAATATATTTGATTAAATAAAGAGAAAATTTCGTATAAAGAGAAAATTAGGGCTTGTTTGAAACAGTTTTCAAATTAAACAAAAAAAAAAATTATTTTCAAATACTCTTTTAGTTTTCAAAAAGTAATAAAGAAAAAACTTGTTTGGAAACCCTCTTTTTAAAAACTGTTTTTAAAAAAAAAATTCTAATTTTATTGTTTTAAAAATTAAAAAACAGAAACAGGTTATATATGTTTTGTTTTTTAAAAACTGTTTTTAAAATCTAATTTATAAAACACTTTTTAAAAATTAAAAAACAAAACAGGCCCTTAGTATTGCATGTTTAGTATTGTATGGAGTGAAAAGTTGATTAAAAAGAATGAGAAAGAGTTAATATAAACAAACCTTAGATAGAAATTGAAGGCTATAAGAGGAATGGACAAAATGCAAACTTTTATCGGGGAAAACCCTGCCATAAAAGGAACCGGGAGCCCCAAAGAAGTAGCAAGGACCCATTTCAGTTTCCATTTCATTACGTAGAGTTTTTTTGAACATGTCGAGGGACAGAAAAATATTGTTGAAGTCATTCCCCGGTAGATCATTCAGAAAGACCTTATATTCTGGAGATTTATGATTCATTTCTTCATAAAACTTTTCCACAACCTTGATCGTTTTTGAGATGACCAACAGAGTGTTTGGTCCATAAGAACAACCCAAATCTGCAATTGCCAAGCTTATGGGAAGTGTGTTGCAACACAGGTTGGTTATGGCTTCATCTCTTAGAAGTTTTGTCAAAGAAATTGCCTTTCGCTGTATATATATATAACCAATGAATAAAATTTATTTTAATTATGGTAAACATATACGTAAACACAAAATAGTTTCTGCTAATTTTTAAGCTATATAATTAATGAGCCCTAAAAATAATTAATGATATTGTACAAATAAACACACACCTGAAGTAATGAGTTGTTAGCATAACTTTCTCCTCCCTCTCCTCCATTCATGTGTAATACATTTTCTAAACCCATTGTTGTTTCTTTTATCTTTCTTTGAGTTGTTTTGCTTTTATGTTTGTGTGTTGAAGTATACTCCTTGTCATACATATATATAGATGCAGATGCATCGTGTATGCATGCATGTGTGAACTGCACTGAATTGAATCAGAAAATCGAGAATATTTTTCCCAAAATTTTGAGAACTTTTTTTCCTAAAATAATCGAAAATTATTTTCCGAAAAATTGAGAACATTTTTACGAAAAAAAATTTCGGAAAAATCGAGAACTTTTTTTCCCAAAAATATCGGAAACTTTTTGCCGGAAAAATCGATAACTTTTTTCGAAAAAAATATCGAAAAAATTTTCCCGAAAAAGGTCGGCAATTTTTTCCGGAAAAATCGATAACTTTTGTTAAAAAAAATCGAAAATTTCTTCCCAAAAAAGATGGGAAACTTTTTCCCGAAAACATCGAGAAAAAAAAAAGTTCCCGAAAAAATTGAAAACTTTTATTGATAAAACATTAAAAAAAGATCAAATATTCTTTTTAAAATGGTTCAGTTCAAAACTGATTTAAAATATTATGGTTTAGTTTAAAATATGAACCTAAATGGTTCGGTTTAAAAAATGAGCCTAAATTGTTCAATTTAAAATGGTTCAATGCATTGGAGATTTTTTGAATACTCCTATCTGAAATTGAAAAACCAAGAAAACCAAAGAATCAAAGAATTTGCCGACTGCTGAAAAAAAGAATTAGGGTAGATCTTTGTTTGGATGGTTATCAAATTGTATTTTGGATGATTATCGGACACAATCGATATATATGCATGTATCTGTTTTTAATCATAAGCCAATTTGTTCTACTAAAGAAAGCCAATTTTAAAGACCACTAAAACAACATTTTCTTTCTCTCCTCTCTCTGCCGCCTGCTGCAACACTTTTTTTAATTCTTTATTGATTTTTTTTTGGTTTAACGCAGCCGCTAGAGAGGGACGATTTAAGATAAATTTTGATTCGGAATCATCTCTCTTGATTGTTTTTATTTATTTATTATTTAAATAAGTGATATCATATAAATTGTACATTAAATTGTACTGAAAATAAGAAATAATATTATTTAATCATTTACGATGAAAATCGTCTATCATCTATTTTTTGAAAATGAGTTAAATTAATATATAACATCATTGTTATTGAGATCCATTAAGGTTAATGATGTTCAATAGAAATACATAAACTCTTAATTTTAGTGTATCTCAATAACATAACAAATTATTTTAAATTTTTTACAAAAATTTACATGTATTTTATTTATATGATATAAATTTTCGATTTTAATGGTAAATTCTAAAGTGGTGAAACGTCACATATACAATTTAAACATTCATTTAAAAAAAAAAATTGACCACAACTATTATTCTTGTTTTATTATTATTGTTTGTGGTGACAACATAGCAAATTTTTTGGAAAAAATTCAATTAAAAATAAAAATTGTAACTTGCAAGATTCGAACACAAGATACTTCAATAATAAGTCACACCATATCACCACAAAGACACGTGAAATGTTGCAATTAAAACTAACGGTAATATGTATATATACGATAACAATTAACAAAAATATATATGCATATACCTCTATATATATACCTATTAAAAATAAAATCCACCGTGGCCAAGGCCACATTGTGCCTCAACGTAGGTCCACTCCTGGTTTATGATCAATAGCAAGTGGTTCTTGTGGTTTTACTGGAAGGATGACTCCTAGCTTTATTTTGTGCTTTTTGGTGGTAGCAGGTTATTATTAGGAAGTTGTTAGGTGGATTCTTACTCAAGTGAAAACCATACACAAAAATTAAAATTAAAATAAAAAAATAAAAGGGGGTATATTTATGTTACTGTTTGAACCCACGTGAATAGGGTTGGGAACACGGCAGGCCGGTCTACAGGGGCCTTCGACCTGGCCTATTTAGGCATGTGGGTGTTGTTGTTATAAAGGGAATTGAATTCCTAGTTGCAATTGCAAGGCAACACACAGAAATTGCAAGTGATTACAATTCTGGGCAACAGTAGTGCGTGAATGCACACAAGAGAGCCGCGGCAAGAGAGAGAGAAATTGGTTAATCAGTAACGAAAGTGTTTTTGGTTTTTTGTTTTGGCTGAAATTTGAGTATGTTGTTTCGGTTATCTTGTTAGAGCACCTCTAATGGTGAAACTCATTTTTGAGTTATTTCATGGGTCCCATTAAGCCACATCATTTTAAAGCAATTCATTCGCTTTTATCTCCAAGGGTGAAACTTTAAACAAGTTCATATTGGGTCCCATAATTCTACCTCATAATAATATTTTACTAATATTTATTTACTTGTGCCACACAAATTTGTACTACAATAGTTAATATAGTATTTTTTTTAAAGGATAAGGTAATTTCTCCTCCATCCTCCCTGCTGAAAACTGAATACAAACTCCTCCACAACATGTGCCAACACTCATTTTTCCCTCGTACAGGGAGCAAGGATAAGGTAACTGATCTTGATCTTCTCATGATGTACCATATGGCCAAAGGAGTTAAATTAAATCTTCCATACATTATCCTTCACCACATGATTCATGTTGCCACCTCTGGTTATAAGAAAATTGCATTACCATATGCCATGCTGTTGACTAGGGTGTTTAGGCTTTATTATGCTGATATGACAAATACAACCTCTGAAGATCATTATTACACATTTAGTTTGAAAAATGTTCATCATATGAAGAAAGATGTTGAAACCCCTGCTGTTGATGTTGGAAGTAAGAGAAAGAGAGATGATTTTGAGAAAACAAATTTGAATGTTCTTGCTGATGCCTCTGGAGACCAATTGGAGAATGATCTCCAGACTGGTGAACAAACTCAAATCAGTGATGATGTTAATCCTACCACTGAGAGTGAGAAACTGGTAACCACTGCTGCTACTACTCTTCAAGGTTTTAAACCTGTGTCTGCCCCACCAAATACCACCATGTTTTCACCTTTAATGACATCAAGCCAAGGAAGTTTGTCTTCCTTTTGCACTTCTGAATTCATAAGAACCATTTTGACATCTAACACCCCTGAAATTTCCACCATTCCTATTCCAAAACCTACTGATAGTGCTTTGCCATCCATACCATCTTCATTTGCTACTTTTGATTCTTTTTGCTCATCTGTTAATGCTACAAATGCTGGAACTCAACAATTAGTGTTTGAGGGAAATGTCAACTTTGACTTTCCTGGCCCTTCAAGGCCCACCAAACGCTATAGGCTTGACACTGATATGGAACAAATGAGAAAAGACCTGGATACTGTGATTAAAGGCATGTCTGTTCAGCACTCCATGATGAATCACCTCATTTTGGAATCCAAAACTTTGAGAGATTGGTTTACAACTGTTGTTTGTCCACAACTCCACATTCCACCACCTCCAGAAATTGAAACCCCACAATTTGATCCATTTCCTGCTGCTGAAAATTCTGAAAATGATGATGAGAATCCTACTACTTCACCTGCTTCTGATGAAGCAAATGTCTGATAAACTTTGCTTGTGTTTGCTCCTGGATTACCCTTTTTACTGATGACAAAGGGGGAGAATGATTTGATAGATCAAGGGGGAGCCCAATGATGTTTTGAAGTTTGAAGATGTTTTGCAGCCTGTCCTGTTATTTGATATTTGATGAACTTGTCTTTAATTTTATAAACTCTGTTTTTAATTATCCTGTTTAATATTTAGATATTTTGGGAAGTTTCTTTTGATGTTATATAAACTTCTCCTACTATGTATGTGTTGTCTAAACCAGGATCTGTTTGTTTAATCTGCTTTTGATGCATGTTTTGAATCATTTTGTATTAATCATGGGCTGTCATCTGTGTTTGGATGCTCACTTATGTGAGACTAATGATTAATGAATGTTGCTTGATTCAAATTATACTCATGTTACTCAATTCTTTTAAAGTCATAAGCATGATCATTTTGGAAATTGAATGCTTGAATTGAGGGGGAGCTTACAAATTAAAAACACTAGACATTTTATTTCAAGCACTTTGAATTTTGATTAAAATTAGAATTCCATCTCAAAACATAATTCAAGAAGTTTGTCATCATCAAAAAGGGGGAGATTGTTGAGGCAAAATCCCTAATTGATGTTTTAAAGATAACAAACCTCTTAATTATTTTTTAATGTAATTCTAATCTTGTTTTGGTATCTAACAAGTGCTTTTGAGTGTTTTAATCAAGCTAGGAACAATTGAGCTATTTAGATCAAATATCATGTTTTTATTGTGATAAAAACTAAAGCTTGGAGAACGGTCTCTGATTGGTCTCTGAGACCTGCGCAAACATCATTTTTACACAATCAATGCAAAATGACTTATGGTTAAGTCAACTATGTACAAGACAAATGATCACTTTTCTCTTGGGCCTTTCTCACGAAGTATCTACACATACAAGAGATCATTTAAGGCAAAGTTTTCTCTCATGATTAGAGAACTTACTTCTTTTATCAAGTTCTATGATTTAACCATGTGAAGATTGAGCATATGACATAAGGACATTTTTATACTCAATAAATGGAACTGATATCATATGGACCATGGAGAATTAGACAGCACATTCTGGTCTTGGAAATTGACTTGTACTTCAAAGAATAAAGAAGGAACATTCTCCAATGAAAGCTTCTCTTTCCATATGACAATTGTACTTGCAACAAGGACACTATGGAACATCAAGTACAACATCCAGCTGATGTTCTTATCTATAACAACTGGACTTTTCGTGCTCTAGCTCCTTTGATCTAAAAAGAAGAATGTCACTCACGCCAGAATAGGGAGATCGATCTCAGACCAATGCTGGAAAGAGAAAATCATCACTTGGAGTGACACCAGCTTGCTACAGCTGTTTAAAAGTTATCCAAAAGCTGCACAACGGCTATACTTGTTTGTTAAGCAACGTACAGCAACATTACAGCTCAACAACAGCTAGCAATAAGCTCCTCTCTTAAAAGTCAGAAGAAGAAACTTTGGAGATCAATCTCAGACTGATCTGTTTTCTTCAAATTACATGAGCTGTCATCTGCAGAGCAACTAGCCGTTATTTTCAAGCTTCCAACGGATATACTTCGTGGCCAAGACTCCCTGATCATCACTCATCTATATATAGAGGTCTTTGGCAACTTTGAAAAGCAAGAGTCTCCACTACAACTTCAACACTTGTTTTTGTATTACAAGTTTTATCACGAGCTCTTCTTTTCTCTCTCACTCAAATCTGTAATTCATACATATCTAGGATTAGAATATCCAGTGAGTGTTTTGAGAGTTTATCCATCCATTTTCAAAGCTTCTCATAAGTGTATTGAGTGAATAGGCTTTGATTCCAAAATCCTTCATCATTGTAACCATTGGCTCAAGTTAGTACGTAACTACTAATTGAGTGACACCTTCATAGTCAGTGTGACTGAGGTAGATTAAGCTTGTAGGGCTTAGAAGATTATTTGATCTTGGATCTAGATCAAAGGAAGTGTAATTTGAGATCATTAGCATCTCCTAGTGGACAATCTCACAAGGAGTGTGGGGACTGGACTAACCCAAGCATTTTGGGTGAACCAGGATAAATTATTGTGTGCATTCTCTTTTCCTTACTCTTATTTAATTTGTGCAATCACTAATCACACACATCACATTTTAATAGTTATATATACTGTCAGAGAGTGATTGGGAGATCGATCTCCAGACTGCAACACTTTTGGTTATTTGGTTTAACTAACAATCTAATCATTTTCTTCAAGTATATTGTGATTGATAATTTTTATAGGGAATATTTTTAAAGGTTCACAATTCAAACCCCCCTTTCTTGTGAAAAACTTTGCTACTTCATCCCATTGGGGGTGCTCTTAGTTATTTAGATAATTTTTCTAAATAGTTTTGTCTTCTCTTTATATTAGTTTGAAATATCAACTAGTGTGTGAGGTACGTTGCCTAATTTAATAATAGTAAAATTATTTCTTTGATCTGGGACGACTCGTGGTCTTTTTAACTCTCACATTAGGGTTTTTCACGTTAAAATTGCGGTGTCTTTATTTACGGTTTTTGCTTCTTTTATTATTTTTTAGTTTTTTTACTAATAAAATAACGATATTCATTTATTCAAATTTGTAAAGTACATCGATTGAAATAATTACATATTCAAATTCGCTAAAAACCAAAAGGGATGAATCTGCGAACAAACTCACAGCACCCGAGTTAATAGCATATAACGGCCTAATTACATAGCCTACAATTGATATGACATAATTAAAATGTCCAGAATAGTCATGTCTCCGGATCTGCAACGTTGAAAACACTAAAGTCATTGAATCTGCACTGAATTTGAATTGAAGCAAATCTGCAAATCTGAACAAAACAAATCACCGTACAAAGACGGGCAATCAAAACAAACACCGTACTAAGACGGGATATCAAAACACCGTATCGAGACAGGACTTCAAAACAAACAACACCGAAAGAAGAAATCACAAAAAAGAAAAACCAAACAAAACCTAAAACAAAATGTGAGAATCATTTATTAGAATTTAAAAAAGATCAAGAGGGGTGATTCCGGATCAAAATTGACCCTAAATCACCCATCTCTAATGGATGAACAAGAAAAATAATCAAGAGGAATTAGGGTTTTTTGAGAGTGGCGGCTGGAGAAGCTTTACTCCTTTTATTGTTATTAATATTATTGTTGATTTTGGCTGTGCTAGTTAATTTGGTTGTTCAAGTTCCACATAAAAAATTAATTTAAACGCTTCCATATATTCCGTTGTGCACTCTGATTTCCATCAGAAGTAGGGGGAATGTTGCATCTGGTGCGACAATTTGTTGTTTTTGTTTGTTTGGTTTTGCCATTTTTATTTCTACCATTCGAGCAAAAGATTTTGCGGAACATTACAACCCTTCATAGAAGGTGCGTATTTATATTCCTGCTATGATTCTGGATCCCGATCGCTTTCGTTGTACATGATCAGTTAAAATACCTTTGTACTCCCATTAATAAAATCTTTTAGATTATAAAATAAATTGAACAGTGGATCGAAATTTATTACTATATAACACTTGTTATAATCTCCACATAAATGCAGGACTGGTTTTGGGCCAAGGCAAGCAGGATCCGAGTCCAGGGCCTCCAAATAATTGGGGCGTCAAATTTTTTTTGGCCGATCATGTTAAAACGGGTTAAGTATTTTTACTGAGATTTTGTTTACATGATGATAGCTCAGCTGTTAAAACGGGTTCAACTCCCACCCAAGCTACGATTTGTGGACAAAATTTCATTTTTTTATTAAAGGTCCATTTTTAATATTTTCCCAAGACCTAAAAAATCTCGAAACCGGGCCTGCATAAATTATTATATTATTTTAATTTTACAAAAACTCAACGAAAAGAAAGGGTACATAATAAAATAACAAATAAAAAGAGAGCCAATTTTAAAATCCACTAAATAAGCAATATCAAAAGAGATATCAACAGAAAAGTATTAATATTGAAATTTGCTACCAACAAGACATTTAATTTAAAGACCATTGAATTATAATTTCACAACAACGTACGTGTACCACCATCATAATACAGAAAATGCAACTTAACTACCAACAAAAATTGAAAATTATTTTGAACCATAAATATAAAACCTACACAAAAATGTGATTCTCCCTTCGGAGGCATCCGAAAAAATTGACACGATACAGAGAAGATTAGTATGGCTCCTGCGCAAGAATGACACATTTGTTATGGCATTTTAGTCAATACCAAGGTAATATTAGTGACCTTGGTTCTATCTTTGGGCATATGATCAATTACATTTTTTTGAAAGCGGTTAAAAACCTCTTTAGTGACACTTTCACCAAAATGACTAACCAGTAAAGGTTCAGCCACAGCTCTTATGCATTGTCCCACATTGTATCCATCTTCTCTAAGTGGTCCTGGAATTTTAGATGTAACGTTAAAAGCATCCTCATAATTATCAAGTTCATTCAAAATTACTTCAGAAGATTTCAATTGATTGATGGCAAATGATCCTTCTTTGAGGACTTCCAATTTCATTTCAGATGGAGATGGATAATAGATAGGGATGTTGAAACTTTTGACTTTTTCTTCTTTTATAATTCCCTGCAGCATATATTGAATAATTGATATTATAATTGTGTCAATTTAATGTTTCAAATACTTAAAAATGGGTCAACATAAACAATAGGTCAGTTATTTTTGACCGGAGGAATTATAAAATATTGTTATAGCTTAGTATCTTCATATAGCTTAGCTTATGTTGGGTAAGCCTATACAGAATAAAACTTTGTCTTTAAATAGGAGCCTGCTAATGGACTATGAGATTAATGTCCTAAAATTAGTTAATTTTTAGACTGAATTCTAAATAAAATAAAAAAAAGAATATATTATGTCTTCGTGATCTTAACTCAGTAACATAGGGTGACCTTAACTTTTAATCAGTAATAATCCATGTCTAAAATATGTACCTAATATAGAGGTTTTTTTTTTTGAATGGCTACACCTACCTAATATAGAGGCTATATACCTCATGATAACAAATTTTAACTCTACCAGTAAAAATATTGAAATGGTTAAGTCGGACGCTATGATCGAAGTTTAAACTCTAGTTCCTCTACTTTGTATGTGAGTTTCTAATAATTTGTTATTTCGTCTATCTTAATATATATATATATATATATATTATATATATATATATATCATAACACCTTTTGGTGAGATGACCTATTCAGAATACTAAATATATTATAGTTTAATTACCTGCAAAACCATATCATTAAGAGCCATCGACATAAGATCCCATACGTAAGAACACTCCTTGCTTGATGGATCATCACATTGTCTTCCAATTAAAGTTAAAAATAAACAGCCACCTTCAACTAATTCTTGGGAACGACACTTTAGAAATTGAGAAAAATCTCTTCTATATTGCTCGTTGTAAGCCGTAACAACATCTGAGGGACTTGTGCTAGACAAGTAAATGTTGCCTTTATTGTTTTCTACACCCTCTGGAACCTAATTAGTGTACCAAAACAATAAAATTTATCAATATTTGCCATTCTATACAAGTAAATTAAATAAAGAGTATTATAAAAAAAAGTAAATTAAATAAAGAGAAAAGTAGTATTGAGGTGAAAAGTTGATTATATTAAGGGTACATAGAATACAAATAAAAAAAATGAATAAGAAAAGAGAGATAATATAAACAAACCTTAGATAAAAATTGAAGGCTATAAGAGGAATGGACAAAATGCAAACTTTTATCAGGAAAAATCCTTTGATAAAAGGAACCGGGAGCCCCGAAGAAGTAGCAAGGACCCATTTCAGTTTCCATTTCATTACGTAGATTTTCTTTGAAAGTGTCGAGGGATCGAAAAATGTTGTTGAAGTCGTTTCCCGGTAGATCGTTCAAAAAGACCTTATATTCTGGAGATTTATGATTCATTTCTTCATAAAGCTTTTCCACAACCTTAATAGTTTCTGAGATGACCAATAGAGTGTTTGGTCCATAAGAACAGCCCAAATCTGCAATTGCCAAGCTTATGGGAAGCGTGTTGCAACACAGGTTGGCTATGGCTTCATCTCTTAGAAGTTTTGTCAAAGAAATTGCCTTTCGCTGTATATATAACCAATGAATAAAGTTTATCTAGTCTCATATTAACTTTTTTTTTTATTTTTAAATGGCAAATATATTATATTATAGAGGTTAATGCAGTTTTGGTCCCCCCTTATCCCCGATTTTAGTTTTTTATGAATGAGAAAAAAGAATATGCACTGATAGTGGAAAATAATTTTACACTGTCAATCAATATCAACCATGTTTTCCACCACGTTACTCCACCCTACTTTTTTTATATGACATGGCAAAATCATAGTTGTTTATTGGATGATTGTGTAAAACTATTTTACACCTTCAGTGCATCTCCATTAAACTCTTTATGAATTTTAGTCCCCCAACACATTTTGATCAAATTTTTTATGATGTGTCAACTCATTGATTACGTGGCAGTGTCCATGTAATCAACTTGTATTCCATGTCATTAATTTTTTTTCTATAAATCAAAATTAAAACAATAAAATAATTAAATAATTAATTAAAAATAATTAAACAACAGTATAATTATATGAAGAAAAAAATAATTAAGCTATATAATGAGCCCTAAAAATAATTATTTGAAACGGAGTATGTACGTACAAACACAAAATAGTTTTTGCTAATTTTTAAGCTATATAATGAGCCCTAAAAATAATTAATGATATTGTACAAATAAACACACCTGAAGTAATGAGTTGTTAGCATAACTTTCTCCTCCCTCGCCTCCATTCATGTGTAATACCTTTTCTAAACCCATTGTTGTTTCTTTTATCTTTTCTTTGAGAGTTGTTTTGCTTTTATGTTTATGCTTTGAAGTATAGCCAGTGTCACACATATATATAGATGCATCGTGTATGCATGCATGTGTGAAAACATATATGTGCGATGATGTGAAATTTCAATATTCAACGACAATGAGACATTGTATTTTTGTTTCTTTGAATGACAATGAGACCACGACGACGTTGTATAAATTTCAACCAAGATAATGGGCGCTTATAAAAAACTCTAAGTTATTAGGTTCAGGTGGTTAATGAACTCCCTTTATGATGGATAGTTCAGGAGAATTTGTGTTTGATTCCTAATAAAAATAAATTTTAGCTAAACTTTACTTATTTTACGGCCGAACTCTAAATTATCGAAATCATTCTCTAAGAACTAGAGAATGAATACAAAAAAGAAGTATATGCAAATTCAATATTCAGTAACACCTAATATATTATTTATTGGTTTTTAATAATGCCTATATTTTTATTGGAAAATGTAAAATTATTAATTTAACAATATCGTCTAATTACAACCGTATATTCTATAAAACACCATTTCCATATTAAAACACCAATGAATCTTTTCCTTCATATCCTCTTGACCATTCTCTCTCGTCATCTCTCTTTGGCAATGGTGATTTCTGTTGACAATGAATTTTGTCGATGGGAAAGACTAAGGAGGAGGAGGTTGATAAAAACCCAAGATCAAATGAGATTTGAATTGTGCTAAGTTTAAAATAGTATTCCGAAACCTTTTCAAAAACAAAAGTGCTCAAGAGTAATAACAACCACCACATAACCAATCATTTTCTTCAGTTTACTTTCTTATCTGGTGGTCTCAGTGTGCGACGCTCTTTTCTTCAGCTTACTTGGCTCGTTTGTGTTTGAGTGATTTGGAACGAAAGAAATCAACGTTTATTTAGAAACTCAGAGCAGTCTTTACCTCAGTTGCTAGACAAGGTTAAGCTATATTTGTACTGGTATTTGAAGACAACAAATATAAATTTAGTCTCTAACTACCATAGCTGGTGGACGAGCCCTTTTACTTCTTTGAGCATGGTATAACTGTTTTTTTTGTTGTTGTAGAATTCTATATTTGTAAACTTTTGTAGTCTTTAGAACACATTGTGCTGCAGGGACTATTGGTTGGTAATATATATATATATATATCATTTTGATTCATTCAAAAAAACCACCACATAACATCTTTAATATCCAATGCTTATTATTATTACTAGCGGGCCAGACAGGCGCGTTCCGCGCCTGCCTGTGTCTAACTTATGTCCAAAAAAAAAATAAAGACATGCCCCTATGGTAAGTTTGTTAATAAAATATTTTTGTTGCTAAGAAAAATTCAAGGGTATTATTGGTATTATGAAAAGTCCACACCAAAATTTTTTTGTATCCTTTTTATATATAGTATAGATTAAATAGGTCAAATGCATTCAAAGATCATTTAACTTTCACATTTTTATTAGTTAGGTTATTTAAAAATTTTAAATAATAAATAACTCCTGTAAATTTCTAATTTGTTGCATTGTTACTCTTCCAGTTATCTTACGTTTACAAAAATACTGACGTGACTGTTAATTTTGATATTAACCATAATAAATTTGATGTTCAATCTGATGTGAACCCTGAAGTTCAAACAATTGAGGCCAAACTGAAAGGGAGAATAACTGGAAGAAAGGTTAAGGTGCAACAGTTAGAAACTTAAAGAACCGACTTGTCAGCTAAAAAATTTAAAGGACGTATTTATTACCTAAAAAATTTGAAGGACATATTTGTTATCTAAAAAATTTAGCCTATTAAATAAATAAGGACAAAGAGACGGGACTATGCCAAAATCCAATTATACAATTTAAAAGATCAACAATATGGAACAGATTGTAAAAAAAAAAAAAAATATGGAACAGATAATGTCCTCTCAACCAAATCTAAAAGTTTATTTATCTTACTATTAATAAAAAATTCCGAATCTAGATATACTAAATGAAGAAAAAATACATTAACAAGATAAATGAATAATAAATTTTTATCGAACAGAATGTTATAATTAGAGACGCACCACGACTAAATCCGGGAGACTTTAGCCCTCGGCACCTCTTTTCATTATCATCTACCGCCCTTTCTTTCCTCTCGGTATTCACGCATGAAGATCAACTGAAGGAGCATAAAATAACAAGTCAGAAAGCCAATTTTTTTGACTAAAGAAAGCCAATTTTAAAGTCCACTGAAACAACATTATAAGAAAAAAAACTATCAACAGATATTGAAATTGGCTACCGACATAAACATTTAAAGTCCACTAAATAAATATCACAACTACAAATCGTTTTGAACCACAAAATATAAACCCACAAAAAAAGTTATTCATTATTATTATAGCATGAAAATTTTATGCAAATTAATCTCTAAATCATGTCTATTTCTAATTGGTCCAATTGAATTATTTAGTGAGATTGACTAATTAAATTCAGTATTTGCACAAATGATGCAAAGATGGTTATAATAATAAGGACTAAAAACGATTGGTTGGTCCAAATGATGCAAAGTAGGGACTAAAAACGCTAACGGACAAAACTTCAGGGACTAAAAAGTGTGAAAAAAATCTTCAGAGACTAAAAACAAAATTCGACGAAACTATAGGGACCAAAAACATATTTAACCCTAATAATAATAACCTCGTAAACTTTATTTCTGCAGAAATTTTTAACTAAATTTGTATCAGTTATCAAATCTAAAGTTAGAACATAACGGAAGCGAGACTCCCATTAATCCAAGGGCGGAGCCACCTATCGGCTCGACAGGGCCGCGACCCACCCCAATTTTTTTTAATTTTATTAGATATATATCCATAATTAATATTAAGGTTTATAGTGTATATATATCCATAATCTTTAGTCTTTTTTACCTTTTAATTAGTTTTGTCCCAAATTTTTAGTCCTTTTAAGAAACTAATGTACAATTAGTGATACTTTACCATTTGTACTCTTACTAAAGCTAAAGCATTAAATAAATATATTTTCTCTTTCTTAATAAAATAGGGTAAAAATGACTTAACTTATCAATTTTTATCATTTCTTAATCTCCGTGCAAAACTCTAAAAAGACTAAAATTTTGGAACAGAGGGAGTAAATAAATAAATAAAGTACAAAATCTAGACGATAGCTACATATCCATAGTAGGTAGAGGTGAAAATATGTCAAGCCGACCTACAAAAGCCTACGGCCTAGCCTACATAGGCTCAGGCAAGGCCAGCCTATTTTTTAGAATAGAGCGGTCCAAAGCTTTTTTATAAGCCTATTTAGGTAAAAAGGTCAGGCTTCAGGCCAATAAAAAAGACTTTTAAGCCTACTAGGCAGACCTATAGTAAATATGAATAATATTTTTACATATATTGTTATTATATATTAAAATTTGTAGTTTGATTAAATTATAAATCTATTAACTTTTTTCAGTAATTCAAGTTTATTAATCCACATTAATTTTTCACATATATAAATATTATTATAAACTAAAATCGAAATATGATTCCCTATATTGTCAAATTATCTAAAATCTCAAGTTAAATATCAAAAGGAAGTTTAAATATCTCATTGATTTATTTGTTCATTAGTATATTTAAAAGTAAATATAACTATTTATTTAAGGTTTAATTACACATTTGGTCCCTTACATTTATTTTAGGTTTCAATTTGATCTCTTACATTTAAAAAGTGAGAAATTCTTTAATATGCACAACCATAAATATGATTTGTTGGGCACAAACCCAAAAAACATAAATAAATAAAAAATTAAAGTAATATAATTTGATGTGACAATTTTATTTTATTTTTAATTTTTTTATTTGTGCGTGTGCGCCTATATTTTGTGCTCAAACACTTGTGCGCAAGCAAGTGTTGCTTTTAAAAAGTATCAATTTGGTCCCTTATGTTTCCATTAGATTTTAATTTTTTCATTTCCGTCAGTTTTGTCACATGTGGCAGCCAGTTTGCATATGTGGAAAGACACATGGAGACACTGACACGTGTATAGTTCAAACGGTGTTAGTGAAAAAACTAACTGAAATGACTAAATTGAAACCTAATGGAAACGTAAGGGACCAAATTGATACTTTTTAAATGTAAGAAACCAAAATGAAACCTAAAATAAACGAAAGGGACCAAATGTTTAGTTAAGCCTTTATTTAAATGTGTTCATGTAAAATAGGCTTTTAAACAGGCTAATAGGCCATGTCAGGCTTTTAAAAGGCCAGACTCGGACCTATAAAATAATTCTGTAATAGGCCACAGAACTTCAATTGTTTAACAGGTCAGACTCGGGCTTGCAAACTCTAATTTGACATAGCCTATTTACATCTCTAATAGTAGGAATTTCATGGGATTCACACACTCATGTATAGCCATTTCTCCCTTTGTTCTTTCCAAATATCATTTGCATTTTGATATACTCAAGAAAAAAATAATACTAACTTGTAAAATAATAGAAGAAATTATAATAATAAATCACAAAAGTACATATCCATAGCACCTGTAATTTGATAGTTTTGTGGAATATAAATTGATTGTCTTGCAAAATTGAAAGTATTGTCTTTTCGTTACTCATTTAGTATTACATAGTACACAACACAAATTCCACGATGACAAATCATTTTTTAAAATTTTTAACTCTCTAGTTTTTAGAAAAGAATGTCCGATAAATGAGAGTTCGATCACAAAGTAAACTATAACTATATATTTCACAATATGAAAAGATAAATATGTAATATAACATTGAAATATTATCATAATTTCCGGAAGAAATAATTTTATTATGGAAAATGCTTCTTTTTACGAAAGTACCTAGTAAAGAAAAATAAGAATAGATCATGGCCATACAACTACACAATCAACTTCCCATTTCCGGTGAAGACATACTGTATAACAATTTTGGTTTTTAAAAAATTAAACACACATGTTCTTGCCTTTCTTGTGCTACTTCTTCGTAAGAAATAGCATTGTTTTTTTTATTATACGTCATATTACACATGATTGCCAGCAAATAGTACTCCTAGTTTTTTTAGTCACGGCAACATTTTCATGCCAATTATTAACTAGACAAACCACACACCACAACTTTCTAAATATTTTGTGCTAATGGCATTTATAAACCATAAATTAAGATTTTCTAGTCAATAATATGGTGACATTGACAAACTTAGTTTTCTCCTTTCACATCCGATCAATTAAGATTTTTTGATATCGGTTGAAAAGATCTTCAATAACAGACTCACCAAAGTGACTAATCAGCAAAGGTTTAGAAACGGCTCTCATGCATTGTGTGACATTGTATGGACCATCACTATGTGATTCAGACATTTGAGACTCACATTCAAATGCATTCCAATTTTCAAGAGCATTCCAATTCACTTTAGAAACACCCAATTGATCAATCGACAATGATCCTTCTTTAAGAACTTCCAATTTCACTTATGATGGAGATGGTGTATATTGAGGGATGTTGAAAGTATCAACTTGTTCTTCTTTAATGAAGCCTTAATGCACAAAAAGAAAATTCACATTATTAATTAAGGTGCATATTTATGTACACATCTTGTTTGAATATGTATCAGTACACCGTTGAGGTCAATAATTGTGTTAGGTTCATAAATCATGTTTATTAATTTTTGAACCTATCAGAATTATTCACCACAAAACGATATCACTATATATTCAAATAAAATATGTACTAGAGTGTTCTCCATTATTAATATAGTAATCAATTTAATTTATATGTTTCAAATTTTGAGAAAATTTAGGTAGTAACACACAATGGCGGAGCCAGAGTATATTGAGGCGGTTTTAACTTGAAAAAAATGTGTGTGTATGTGTGTATATCATTAATTTTGAACCTCCTAAAATTATTTTTTTGCACCATTAATTATTCCAAAAAGACCAAAAACAATATCACTTCACCCATCTTTTGAACCCTTTGAACAAATTATATTAGGATGTCACAAATTACCTCCAAGACCATATCATTAAGAGCCATAGCCATAAGCTCCCAAATGTAGCAACATTCCTTGATATACATAATGTCACTTTCTCTTCCTAAAAATGTTAGCATCATGCGACCACCTTCAATAAGTTCCTCAGCACGACACTTGAGAAAAAGAGAAAAGTCTCTTTGAAATTGGTTGTAGTAAGCACTAAGTACATTTGGAGGACTTGTACGAGCCATGTAAATGTTGCCCTTATTGTTGTTTACATTTTCAGGAACCTAAATAATCACCGATCAACAAAAATGTTTTCCACCTTAGTTACATACATAAATATAACCTAAAATAAAATAAATAAAGAAAAGTATTTACTAAAAAATAGTAATTAAAGACATAAATATAACAAAAAGAATAAGAATGAAATTTTTTAATTAAACATTTAACCTTCGATAGCCACTGAAGGCTGTAAGATGAATGAACGAAATGCAAACTTCGATTAGGAAAAATTCTCCCATAGAAAGAACCAGGAACTCCAAAGATATAACACGGACCCATTTTAGTTTCTGCTTCACCGCACAAACTCTCTTTGAATCTATCGAGAGACCTAAAAATGGTGTTGAAGTCATTACCCGGTAAATCATTCAAAAAGACCTTGTATTCGGGAGATTTATAATTCAATTCTCGGCAAAGCTTTTCTACAACTTTGATAAATTCCGATACCACCAATAAAGTGTTTGGTCCAGATGAGCAACCTAAATCTGCAATTGCCAGGCTTCCTGGGTATGAATTGCAATAGAGACTAATTGCGGCTTCTTCTCTAAGAGCCTTTGTCAAAGAAATCACTTGTTCCTATATACAACGAAATGACAAAATACAAAATTAAACAAGTAATATACATTTATTTTATATCATCCATAGGTTAATTTTTTCTTTTTTTTTTATGAATCACATAATAGGTTAAATATATTCATATTATATATACCTGTACCAAGGAGTTGGTTGCATAGCTTGCTTCTCCAACACCTCCATTCATGTGTAGTACTTGTGGTACTTCCATTCTTTCTTTTTCTATTTTTTCTTCTTCTTCAATCTTTCTCAATCTTTAGTTTATTTGCTTCTCTACATTGAATGAGACCCCATACCACACACCCATATATATAGATGTGTTAAAGCGACTAAAAAACGTTTTTCATAAGTTCAACTAACATTGTGTAAAAAAAAACGCATGTGTTGGTCGCTTTCAGTATTTAATGCAATTCATTTTATTGGGTTACTATGTTTATTTTACCTGTTTAGCAGCGACTAATTTCTCTCAGAAAATATGGGGACAAATAAAATGAATTATTTTGTCTCGAACTAATTTTTCAGTACATTGAGAGTCAAACATCAAACTCTTAAATATAAGAGATAAAAATTGCTATCCAACCCAATTAGGACTATCACTACAAGAAAATTCCAAGTTATAAAAGTAAATTTTAACTACAAATATTATGTTTTAACAAATTAGTGTAACTCACTGCTCACTTAATAATAATCTTGTTTGACATATTATACCCAACATTAAATATAGATACTTTTCCAATTCCTGCGGCGTTTACCGCGGAATTACTTGCGAATGTTTTGCAATAAATTTTGTTTCGGATTTGTTCTCATTTTCTGCAGCAAATTCCGTAGAAAAGTTTCTTGATGATTAAAAAAAATCACAGGAAATAATTTCCCAAAAAGGTAGTAGATGGAACCAAAATTTAAATGCATGTTTCTAGCCGTGAAAATTTTAAGTAAAGAATAGTGTAAATTTCCTAACTAATAATTAATTTTTTTTATAAATGTAATAATATAAGAATTCCTTTTTTTTTTTTTTTAAGAAACTAAGGTACCAGAGAGAATCAAACCTAAAATCTTAAAGAGGACCACACTCCCAGATTTTAATCAATACCACCAGACCAACCCAAGTGGATAATATAAAGAATTCCTTTAAATCAAATTTATTTACAACATCAAGCTTGGAATATGATGCAATGCAAAGAATTTTTCTTTTTATCCCCTCATGTTTCTTCCAGACTCCCTAGAATTTCTTTTTTGCCCTTTTAAAACTGTTTGAAAACTATTTTTCGATGTAAAAAAATTCAAACAAAATTCATAAACTAGAATCCGATTTTTATTATTTTTTAAAATAAATTAATTTGTTATTTTTGAAATTTTAATTCATTGGAAAATACTAAATAAATAAATAAATAAAAACTTGAATTCTAGAATTCGAATTTTTTTGAAGTTTTAATTTTTTATTTCAAAAGAAAAGTATGTATTTATGTGGTTCGGATTCGGCATTCCGAAATAATTGAAATTTTAAATTCTAGAACCCGAATTGTATTTTGTATTATCCATGACTCAAATAGCTAGCAAAGAAATTTGTGAATTTCTGTGGTACATTCAGTGAGTTGTGGATTTGATTAGGGGTGCTTGCAGTGCGGTTCGGTTCGGTTTTGAGTCAAAAAGTCATTCTAACCGCGAGATAAAAATATATGTGGTTCGGTTTGGTTCGATTGGTTTTTAAAAACTCATCCAATCCAAACCAAACCAACGCGGTTAGGATCGGTTCGGTTGGTGCATTTTTTCGCGATATAAAAATATGACGATATTACCAATTTGTTACGAAATAAACATAGGAAATTTTAATTTATTTATTGTTTACCTGATATAATATGCATATACAAAAATTGCATATACATAATAACTTATTTTTAATATTAATAATATAGTTTTGGATCGCGTTAAATGATATGTTTTCATAGCCTACTGTTTTATGGACTCAATTTGGGTTGAGCTTGCTAAGTTGAAGTAGGTAATATGTTGATTTCTATTAAAATATACAGTTAAGTTAAGTATTGCGGTTTGGTTCGGTTTGGTTCGGTTTTCTAAAATGACAACCGCAAACCAAACCAAACCGTGCGGTTTAGATGAAAAACTATCCGTGCGATTTAAACTAAATGCGGTTTTTTGCGGTTTCGATTTGGATTGGTTCGATTTGCGATTTTACCTTTTGGATTGGTTCGGATATGAACACCCCTAGATTTGATATGTGTGGCTCTAGTTAGTTGATCAACATCAACATGATGTATTGTTTCGTGTACCTATAGTTCTATATTAGAATCCCAATTATTCATTTTAGATCTTAATCAAACTGATATGAGGATTATGAAAAGTAACAAGAGTATGATCTCAAATATTCATTTTGGATACTCTTTACATTCTCCATCTAAGCAACATTGATAAAAGTATTTTCAGACCGCCTAATTAAGGTTGAACAGAAACATGCTTCTTTAGTGATTATTGATTATTTAAAACCTTATGATTATTTAACCACTTATGCAAGTCTTTGAAAGTTTAAGAAAGTACCTTATAACATATATGAAAACAATTTAATGAAAGTAACATGCAATAAAGAATGACATAAAACATAAGATCCAGAAAAAAAAATCAGATTTTATTTTTCAAGATTTTTTAAGTTTTTTTTACTTCAAAAAATAGATTCCAAATAATTTTAAAAGGACAACAAAGAAATTTTGAAGATTATGAGAAAAACGTGGGAGATTAATAAAGAGAAAAATTCTAATGCAAATTGTTTGTATTTTCGTGTAACATATTTTGGAGAGCAAATGAACATTAAGAACATGTTGGCCTTCTCTTATGAAACATACTCCCTCCGTCCCATATTATAAGGGAAAAATGACCCTTTTTTTTGTCCCAAATTATAAGGAAAAAAACAACTTTCAAGAATGTTTTTTACTTATTCTTATAAAATTAAATGCAAATTGCATTTAATTTTTTCTCTCTCTCCTTTTCTCAATAAACAACCATTGTGTAATTGATCTTGGGCTTTGCTTGCCTTAGGCCCAACTTGTGTGGGATAGTCCTTAGGTCCATATGTATGACTATATAATAGCATGGTGGTGCTAATAATAAACTAGCTCATTGCATTTACCCTCAACATGTGGTATCAGAGCGCCAAACCCAGAACCTATATAACCGTTTTCTGTTGATAGTTACGATGGTTGCAACCACCGTAACTACCGTCTTCTTCGATCGTTTTCCCTTCGTTTTTCTTCCTCCGTTCATCTGAGTTCCGTTTCCATGGCTGATTCCTCAGATTTTGCGAAGCCAACTATACCAAAATTCGATGGATTTTACGATCACTGGGCTATGCTTGTGGAGAATCTTCTCCGACCTAAAGAATATTGGTCGCTAATTGAAACCGGGGTAGTGACGGCTCCGGCGAATGCAACGGAGGAGCAACGGAATCTTGCGAATGCAAGCAAGTTAACTGATTTGAAGGTCAAGAATTATTTGTTTCAGTCGATTGATCGGTCCATCTTGGAAACTATTCTTGATCGTGACACCGCCAAAGCTATCTGGGATGCTATGCGTACCAAGTATCAAGGTTCCACCAGGGTGAAGCATGCACAGCTTCAGGCTTTGAAAAGGGATTTTGAGGTTCTTGCTATGGGGGATAGTGAAACGGTTGATGAATACTTCGCAAGAACCATGGCTACTGCAAACAAAATGACAGCATGTGGTGAGAAGATGACACAGGTCACCATAGTTGAAAAGATTCTAAGATCGTTACCTGCAAAATTCAATTTTGTAGTATGCTCCATTGAACAATCAAATGATGTTACTACCCTCTCCATTGATGAGTTACAGAGTAGATTGATTGTTCAAGAACAACGCTTGAAAAGTCAACAAACAAGCCATGAAGAACAAGCTCTTAAAGCTGCCAATGGGGGAAGAGGATTAGGAGCTAGTAGAGGCAGTGGGAGGAGTTCTTCAAGAGGTGGGTGTGGGAGAGGAAGAGTGGCCAGGGAAGCTATAGAATGCTTTAAGTGTCACAAACTAGGCCACTATAGAAAGGAATGCCCCGATTGGGAGGGAAATGCAAATTATGCAGAGTTTCTTGATGAAGAAGAAACCTTGCTTATGGCTAGAACCAATACTGATGAATCAAAACATGAAACTTGGTTCTTAGATTCAGGCTGCAGCAATCACATGGTGGGAAACAAAGACTGGCTATATGAACTTGATGAGAGCTATAGAGATACAGTCAAATTGGGTGATGACTCAAAGATGAATGTGATGGGCAAAGGGAATGTGAAATTAAGCATTGATGGAAAGATTCATGTCATAACTGGTGTGTTCTATATACCAGGTTTGAAATCTAATCTTCTGAGTATAGGGCAAATTCAACAAAAGAATGTAACAATTGTGTTCAAAAATGACATCTGCAAAATATACCATGATGATAAAGGCTTGCTTTTTACCACTCAAATGTCACCAAACAGAATGTATGTGGTCAATGCCAATGTGATTATGCCTAAATGTTTACAAGTCACAAAGAAGGATTGGTCTCAATTGTGGCACAACAGATATGGTCACCTAAGCATCAAAGGGTTGAATACTCTTGCTAGAAAAGAAATGGTAAAGGGTTTACCACCATTAGAAGAATTGAATGAACACTGTGTGGATTGCTTAACTGGCAAGCAACACAGAGATGCTATACCAAAACAAGCAGTATGGAGAGCTAAATTGAAGCTGGAGCTGGTGCACTTAGACATATGTGGACCTCTGAATCCAATCTCTAATGGAGGCAACAGGTACTTCATAACATTCATAGATGATTTCTCTAGGAAAACTTGGACTTACTTTCTGAAAGAAAAATCTAGTGCACTAGATACTTTCAAAATGTTTAAATTGATGGTAGAAAAAGAATCAGGATGTGTTATACAAAACTTAAGAACAGATAGGGGTGGAGAATTTCTCTCAACAACTTTTACTGATTTTTGTAGTAATCAAGGCATCAAGAGGTAATTGACCACTGCATATACACCACAGCAAAATGGTGTCTCAGAAAGAAAGAATAGGACTCTATTGAACATGGTAAGGAGTATGATAGCAGGAAGAGGAGTTCCAAAAGTATTTTGGCCTGAAGCTGTAAAATGGGCAACACATGTCATGAATAGAAGCCCAACCCTGTCAGTCAAGGACATAACACCTGAGGAAGCTTGGAGTGGAATCAAGCCATCAGTGCATCATTTTAGAGTATTTGGTTGCATAGCCTTTGCCCATGTACCAGACAAACAAAGAACAAAATTGGATGACAAGAGCATTAAGTGTGTACACTTAGGAGTCAGTGATGAATCCAAAGCTTACAAGCTATATGATCCCATTAAGAAGAAGATCATAATCAGCAGGGATGTGATATTTGAAGAAAATGACAGCTGGGATTGGAATAGTGAAGGCAAAAAGAGAAGTGATAAGCAAGACTCTGATGATGACATTGAAATTGAGACCACATCAGGTGCAAATACTCCAATTGTCAACACTAATGAAATGCCTGAAAATGATCATATGATTGTTGACAATACTTCAAGTGATGATGAAGAAGCTGAACCAAGTCAAGTGTCTGCAACTAGGATCAGAATGCCTTCTACAAGACTTAGAGACTATGTAACTGGTAGTGATTTAGAAGAGGATGAATCAACAGAGAACTTGCAAAATCTAGCTGTCTACACCACTAATAATGATCCAAAAAGCTTTGGTGAAGCTGAAAAACTTGATGTATGGAGGAAAGCCATGGATCAAGAGATGGAAGCAATAGAGAACAACATGACATGGGAACTAATCACACTACCAGATGGAGCAAATACAATAGGTGTGAAATGGGTTTATAAAACCAAATACAATGAAAGAGATTGAAAAGCATAAGGCCAGACTAGTAGCCAAGGGCTACAGTCAAAAATATGGTATAGACTATGATGAGGTCTTTGCTCCAGTCGCAAGATGGGATACCATTAGAGCTATACTAGCTTTGGCAGCAAAAGAAAACTGGAAGGTGTTTCAACTTGATGTAAAAAATGCATTTTTACATGGGGAGCTAACTGAAGATATATATGTGGAGCAACCTCCTGGCTACCAAAAGGGAAACAAAGATATGGTGTACAAACTAAAGACGGCTCTCTATGGGTTGAAACAAGCACCTAGGGCTTGGTATAGTAAAACTGAAGCATACTTCACTGTTGAGCAGTTTAAGAAATGTTCTCATGAACATACTTTGTTTGTGAAATATGGCTCCAATAATAAGATACTTATAGTCAGCTTGTATGTGGATGACCTCATTTGTACTGGTGATGATCTAAATATGATACATGATTTCAAGGAATCAATGAAGAAAAAATTTGCTATGACTGACTTGGGAAAGATGAAGTACTTTCTTGGAATAGAAGTAACCTAGTCTGAAGATGGCATTTTCATACATCAACACAAATATGCACTAGAGATTTTGAAGAGATTTGGTATGGAGAATTATAACAAGGTCTGTAGTCCAATAGTACCTGGCTGCAAGTTAAACAAAGATGAAAATGGCAGTGCTACTGATGCAAAAAGATTCAAACAGATGGTGGGATGTTTGATGTATTTGCTTGCTACAAGACCTGATTTGACCTACTCCATATGTCTTGTTGCTAGATTCATGGAGAGACCAACTGATATGCACATAGCAGCTGTGAAAAGGATTATGAGATACTTGAAGGGTACCTTAACAGATGGAATTATGTACAAGCACACTAGTGATAAAAGGATGGAACTTATAGGTTGGTCAGACTCTGACTATGCAGGGGATTTGAATGATAGAAAGAGCACCTCTGGCTATGTCTTTATGCTTGGAACTGGAGCTATATCTTGGTCCTCAAAGAAACAGCCTATAGTGACCTTATCAACAACAGAAGTTGAGTATGTAGCAACTGCAGTATGTGCTTGTCATTGCATTTGGCTGAAAAATGTATTGAATCATTTGCAAATAACTCACAACAATGGCATTGTGATTTATTGTGATAATAGCTCCTCCATCAAGCTATCTAAGAATCCTATCATGCATGGTAGGTGCAAGCATATTGATGCACAAAGACGTGGTATTGACTATAGTGAAGTATTTTCCCCTGTGGCCAGATGGGATACTATAAGAGCTATTTTGTCACTAGCTGCTTTAAATGGCTGGTGTGTGTTTTAATTAGATGTCAAAAGTGCATTCCTACATGGTGATTTAAGTGAAGATGTGTATCTGAATCAACCTTTGGAATTTCAAACAAACAATCAGAAACAAGTGTACAAACTCAAGAAAGCCTTGTATGGCTTGAAGCAAGCACCTATAGCTTGGTATAGCAAGATTGAAGCCTACTTCACTAAGGAGAAATTCACAAAATGCCCTCATGAGCACACCCTATTTGTCAAAAATGGAGAAGGAGACAAGATTCTTATTGTCAGTTTGTATGTAGATGATCTAATCTACACTGGTAATGACAACAAAATGATGGAAGAATTCAAAAGCTCTATGAAAGAGAAATTTGCCATGACTGATTTGGGCAAGATGAAGTATTTTTTAGGAGTTGAAGTAAGTCAATCACTACAAGGAATATTCATACATCAACACAAGTATGCTTCTGAAATTCTTAAGAGGTTTGACATGGAAGAATGTAACAAAGTTTGCAGTCCAATT
Source organism: Trifolium subterraneum (assembly GCA_951799995.1). Classification (NCBI taxonomy): domain Eukaryota; kingdom Viridiplantae; phylum Streptophyta; class Magnoliopsida; order Fabales; family Fabaceae; genus Trifolium; species Trifolium subterraneum. Next base: position 13,050,545 of record OX637464.1, read on the forward strand.
GTGCCTGAATGCAAACTAGTGAAAGATGAAAAAGGGCAAGCCTCTGATGCTACATGCTATAAGCAAATGATTGGTTGTTTGATGTATCTACTTGAAACTAGACCTGACATGACTTTCTCTGTATGCTTGGCTGCAAGATACATGGAAAGACCTACTGAAATGCATGTAGCAATAGTCAAAGGGATCTTGAGATATCTAAAAGGCACCATGAGCTATGAAATGTGGTACAGAAATGGCAATGAGAAGAAAAAGCACTTCTGGATATGTGTTCTCTATAGGAACTGGTGTCATCTCATGGTCTTCCAAGAAGCAGCCCATTGTCACATTATCTACCACTGAAGCAGAGTTTGTATCCGCTGCTTTATGTGCCTGTCAAGGTATTTGGCTGAGAAGCATACTCAAACAATTGAAGCAAGAACAACGTGGTAGTACTATTGTGTATTGTGACAATAGTTCCTCAGTCAAACTGTCAAAAAATCCAGTTATGCATGGAAGATCAAAGCACATAGATGTTAGGTATCACTTTCTTAGAGATTTGAGCAAAGATGGGATGATAGAGCTCAAGCACTGCAAGTCAGAAGATCAACTTGCAGACAATATGACAAAGTCTTTAAAGATTGATAGCTTTTGCAAATTAAGGGAGGGACTTGGAATCTTATATTACAATTGTATTGGTTGATATCTTGTATGATAATCAACTCAAAGGAGGGTTTGTTGGGCCTTTGTATTAGTTGCATTGAGCTTTAGCCCATATTGTATACCTTGTATAGATTACTTGTGATCCAAGTAAGATAGTATTAGACGCCAATTGAGTCTAAACTAGCTTACCAAGTTGTACTAGCCTATATAAGGCTCACTTATGTGAATGAAAGATAGAGAACCTCATTTACACTAATAGAGTTAAAGTACCTTTGTACTCCCATTAATAAAATCTTTTAGCTTATAAATTAAAAAAAAAAGAAAGAAAGGTGAATGATATAAACAACTTTATTAGTAAAATTCCAAAGAGATAAAACTCAACTAAAAAAAGAGTGCATGATAAAATAACAAATAAAAAGAGAGCCAATTTTAAAATCCACCAAAACAGCAATATCAAAAGAGAAATCAACAGAAAAGTATTGATACTGAAATTGGCTACCAACAAGATATTTAGTTTTTTTTTTACTAAAAAATAATGATATTCATTCATTTCAATAATTGATAAAGTACATCAGATGCAAATACAAATTCAACATAGCTAAAAACAAAAAAGATAAATCTGCGAACAAACTTACAACATCCAAGTTAATAGCATACAACAGCAAATGTCTACAAATAATATGATACAAATAAAGTCACTGGTATGTCTATGCTTCCGGTTCTGCAACATTGACGCACAAATCATTGATTGAATCTGCAATTGTTTGATGTAGATCTTTCAATATGAACTGAAGAATACCACAACAAGACGGAAAATCAAACAGCGTCGTACCAAAGACGAAGATCAACACAACGCCGCACTCAGACGACAACACCAAACAAAAGAAAGAAACTAAAAATGGAAACTATGTGAAAACCACTTATTTAAATTGAAAACAACAAAAAAAGATACAGAGACGTACGCGTTAACTACGTACCAACAAAACTTGAAAATTATTTTGAACCACAAACATAAAACCAACACAAAAATGTGATTCTCCCTTAGCAAGAATGGCGCACACCAAAATGCTATTCCTTATGGCTTTTTAGTCAATACCATGGTAATATTGGTGACTTTAGTTCTATCTTTGGGCATATGATCAGTTACATTTTTTTGAAAGCGTTTAAAAACCTCTTTAGTGACACTTTCACCAAAATGACTAATCAGTAAAGGTTCAGCCACAGCCCTTGTGCATTGTGCTGTATTGAATGCATTATCAAGTTCATAAAAATTCACTTGAGAAACATCCAATTGATCTATGTCAAATGATCCTTGGTTCAGAATTTCGGACTTCACTTCAGATGGATGTGGATAATAGACAGGGATGTTGAAACTGTTGACTTTTCCTTCTTCTATGATTCCCTGCAACATATATTCAATAATTCCTATTAATAGTTTAAAAATTAATGTTTCAAATGTTTAAAAATAGGCCAAGATCAAAACTATTGTAGTAGAAATATCAAAAGCTTTGTCCTCTTATGTTATATGTGTGTATTGTTCAAAATAATCATAGTGTATGTTTGGTTTCAACTCTGGAGCAACGAAAATTGATTCTAGACGTACATAATTGACTCTGATTTGTTTGGATTCTCAAAAGTATAATTAATTTTGTCTCTATAATTAATTATACTTGAAGCTAGAAATCGCAACTTCTGATTTTAGAATTGAATTTTACCTGCAAGACCATATCATTAAGATCCGTAGCCATAAGTTCCCAAATATAAGAACAGTCCTTGCTCCATGGTTCCACATTTTGTCTTCCAATTAAAGTTACAAATAGACGGCCCCCTTCAACTAATTCTTGGGCACGACACTTTAGAAAATGACAGAAATCTCCTTTATATTGCTCATAGTAAGCTTTAACAACATCTGAGGGGCTTGTGCTAGACAAGTAAATGTTGCCTTTGTTGTTTTCTACACCCTCCGGAACCTAATTAGTGTACCAATCAACAAAATTTATCAATATATTTGATTAAATAAAGAGAAAATTTCTTATAAAGAATAAAGAGAAAATTAGGGCTTGTTTGAAACAGTTTTCAAATTAAACAAAAAAAAATATTTTCAAATACTCTTTTAGTTTTCACAAAGTAATAAAGAAAAAACTTGTTTGGAATCCCTCTTTTTAAAAATTGTTTTTAAAAAAAAAATTCTAATTTTATTGTTTTAAAAATTAAAAAACAGAAACAGGTTATATATGTTTTGTTTTTTAAAAACTGTTTTTAAAATCTAATTTATAAAACACTTTTTAAAAATTAAAAAACAAAACTCTTTCAAACAGGCCCTTAGTATTGCATGGAGTGAAAAGTTGATTAAAAAAAATGAGAAAGAGTTAATATAAACAAACCTTAGATAGAAATTGAAGGCTATAAGAGGAATGGACAAAATGCAAACTTTTATCGGGGAAAACCCTGCCATAAAAGGAACCGGGAGCCCCAAAGAAGTAGCAAGGACCCATTTCAGTTTCCATTTCATTACGTAGAGTTTTTTTGAACATGTCGAGGGACAGAAAAATATTGTTGAAGTCATTCCCCGGTAGATCATTCAGAAAGACCTTATATTCTGGAGATTTATGATTCATTTCTTCATAAAGCTTTTCCACAACCTTGATCGTTTCTGAGATGACCAACAGAGTGTTTGGTCCATAAGAACAACCCAAATCTGCAATTGCCAAGCTTATGGGAAGTGTGTTGCAACACAGGTTGGTTATGGCTTCATCTCTTAGAAGTTTCGTCAAAGAAATTGCCTTTCGCTGTATATATATATATATATATAACCAATGAATAAAATTTATTTTAATTATGGTAAACATATACGTAAACACAAAATAGTTTCTGCTAATTTTTAAGCTATATAATTAATGAGCCCTAAAAATAATTAATGATATTATACAAATAAACACACACCTGAAGTAATGAGTTGTTAGCATAACTTTCTCCTCCCTCTCCTCCATTCATGTGTAATACATTTTCTAAACCCATTGTTGTTTCTTTTATCTTTCTTTGAGTTGTTTTGCTTTTATGTTTGTGTGTTGAAGTATCCTCCTTGTCATACATATATATAGATGCAGATGCATCGTGTATGCATGCATGTGTGAAAACATACATGTGCGATCACGTGTGAAATTTCAATATTGGGACAAAAAATTAAGAGTCGGATTCCTCTCAATTTATTCAAAGAAATAGCAAATGCAATTACTTTAATTTTGATGTAAATCAAGAATATAAATGCACGTCTTTTGAAAATAATTGATATTATTTGAATATTTATACATTTAAACTTTGGTACTTGCATTTGTTATTTCTTTTAAGAAATGAAGAGGATTTCTACTCCAAAAAATTATCCCTATGTACTGTAATTAGGAATGTTCATAGTTCATGAACTGAACCAGAAAATCGATATTTTTTTTTTCGAAATTTTTTTCCAAATAAAGATCGGAAACTTTTTCCCGAAAAATTCGAGAACTTTTTTTCCTAAAAAAATCAAAAATTATTTCCCGAAAAATCGAGAACATTTTTATGAAAAAAATCGAAAATTTTTTTCGGAAAAATTGAGAACTTTTCCCGAAAAAAGATCGGAAAAATCGATAACCTTTTTCGAAAAAAATATCGAAAATTTTTTCCAGAAAAAGGTCGGAAACTTTTTTCCGGAAAAATCGAGAACTTTTGTTAAAAAAAAAAATCGAAAATCTTTTCCCAAAAAATATGGGAAACTTTTTTCCCGAAAAAATCGAGAACTTTTTTTCCAAAAAAAAGTCGAATTTTTTTTTAGTAAAAACCGGTTCATAAATTCAAACTGGTTCAGAACCAGTTATACACTGAATTGTAATTGTTTTTTTTAAGTGATTTAGTTCAAACCTGAATTAAAATATTATAGTTTAGTTTAAAATATGAACCTAAATGGTTCGGTTTAAAAATTGAACCTAAATTATTCGGTTCAAAATATGGTTCATTGTCGTTGAAATTACAGTTTGTTAACAGAATTTTTTAGCACCCCTATTTGAAATTGAAAAACCAAGAAAAACGAAGAATAAAAGAATTTGCCGACTGCTGAAAAAAAGAATTAGGGTAGATCTTTTTTTGGATGGTTATCAAATTGTATTTTGGATGATTATTGGACACAACGATATGCATGTATCTGTTTTTAATCATAAGCCAATTTGTTCTGTTAAAGAAAGCCAATTTTTTTTTTTTGACCACTAAAACAACATTTTCTTTCTCTCCTCTCTCTGCCGCCGGCTGCAACATTTTTTTTATTTCTTTGTTGATTTTTCTTGGTTTTACGGTTAGAGAGGGATGATTTAAGATTAGTTTTGATTCGGAATCATCACTATTGATTGTTTTTGTTTACTTATTATTTAAATAAGTGATATCCACGTATTTTGTAGGTTTTATTCGAGTTTTCTCTTTTGTTATTTTTTCATTTGGTGTTGTTTTAATCTCCTCTTAGTGCAGAGTTTTTATTTTGATTTTCCGTCTTGGTACCGTGTTTGTCCTGTCTTAGTACGGTGTTTGTTTTTGTTCAAATTTGCATGTTTGTTGTGATCCAAATTCAGTGCAAAATCATAGAATTTAGCATTATTAACGTTGCAGATCTGAATAGATGATTATTCCAGACTAAAGAAGGATATTTTTCTTTTAAATCGTAGATAACTTCAATAAGATAAAAAGTAGGTTTTAATACAGTTTTGATCCCCCTATTTTGAAAAACTTGAACTTTTGATACCCTATTTTAAAAGCCAACTTTTTGATCCCCTATTTTGAAAAACTTGAAGTTTTGATCCCCCAACTCATTTTGGTCAAATTTGTGATGATGTGTCAACCACATTGATGACGTGGCAGTGTCTATGTGTCAACCTCATATTCCATGTCATTATTTTTTTAAATACAATATTATGTTTTAATTTTTTTAAATCACTTTTTTTTTATCAAATCTTTAAATCAAATATTAAAACAATATATTTAAATCAATTTTTTTTTTATCAAATCTTTAAATCAAATATTAAAACAATATATTTAAATCAAATTTTTTTGTTGATCAAATCTTTAAATCAAATATTAAAACAATAAAATAATTAATTAAATAATTAACAATAATTAAAAAACGTAGATGATCAAAAGGGAAGAATTGCATAAGAATCAGACAAGCATAAATAGTAACCCAATTCCCAAATCATGGAACCCTAGCGCCACCCATCTTCGACGATCTCTGTCTCAATCTTTCATCTTTTTTGATTCATCATCACGCTCGTGTTCATCATTCATCTGCATGTTATCAATTTTCTGTTTGATTCATCATCTGCTCGTGTTCATCGGTACGCTCGCTTTACAAGATAATATTCTGAAGTCATCGCAAAGTTGAACAAGAAGATGGAAAACATGAATTATTGTATGAGATATGTTTGTGGTATTCACTTATTTTAGTAGTTTTTTTGTTTGACAGACACTTAATTTAGTAGTTGTTATGGTCCATATCGTCTCTTTCGGTTGTCTTCTTTTAATAAAAGTTATGATCCTTCATTGTTACTTAGTTGCTATTATTTTAATAGTGGTGGTGGACAAAAAAATGTTTAGGGGTTTAGTGTTTGATTCCATTTTGAAAGAAACATGACTAGGGTTTTATATGTCATTGTTTTATTATTGTTTGTATAGGCCATCAGAGAAACAAGCTGAAACAAGGGAAAAAGAATCGGGAGTAAGTGAAAGGAACCTGAAGACTTAAGTGAGGATGATTCTGAATATGTTGCTAGTGAGAGTGATGTAGATGATGATGATGAGAATTGGATTGTTGTTGGTGATTTTTAATTATATATTTGAGTAATTTATTGGATTTTAACTATATATTTGTGCAATTTAGTGATTTTAATTATATATTCGGGTAATTTATTGAATTTTAATTATATATTTGGACAATTTAGTGATTTTTAATTATATATTTTAATAATTTACTGATTTTTAATTATATATTGGGATAATTTATTGATTTTTAATCATATATATTTATAGAGGTTAATTTTACTGTTTTTGTAATTATTATTAATTAATTATTTTAATGCTTTTAATACATAATATTTTATTTTAAAACAAATAATGATATGGAATATGAGATTGACACATAGACACTGCCACGTCATCAATGTGGTTGACACATCATCAGAAATTTGACCAAAATGAGTTGGGGGATCAAAACTTCAAGTTTTTCAAAATAGGGGGATCAAAAAGTTGGCTTTTAAAATAGGGGATCAAAAGTTCAAGTTTTTCAAAATAGGGAGATCAAAACTGCATTAAAGCCTAAAAAGTATTCATGTATGCTGAGAGTGAAGTTGTGGAAATGGAATCGTAGCCGCGAGGGAATTTTTTTTATTTTCATTACCTTCTTTTAATGGACCTTTAATCTTGGATTGGATTATCTTTTAATTTTTTTGTTGAACGAAAACAAATTAAAAAATAACACTCAATCTTTTTAAAATAATCCTTTTTTTCTTAAGACTTGCTACCTTATAATAATTTTTTTTTGAGATTCCAATAAAATGGAGGACCGAAATTATAGAACTGCATGCACTGGCTCCATATATAAAATTCGATTTGCGAAGGTTGAAAATCCTAGCAAATTGATTAATAAAAACTCCCGCAAGTTAACCAATTTTTTGTTGTGCCTTGGATTGTGTGGTGAATGGTACTATGGTAGGCAGGGCCTATTCCAACTAAATTAGAGTTCTGACCCTCATAGTAAAAATGGAATCCTAATAAATTAAAAGTGATTTTTTTTAACATAAAAATATTTTTCTATTTAAATTGTAAATAAATAAGTAAAATAATAATTTACTTATGGGGTGCAAACAGTAAGTTTATGTAGTCTTGGGAGGTGCAGACAATAAGTTAGCAACCAACTTACACAAGCCCACCTCAAGTCCAAGTGGGCTGGGCCGATGGAAGTAGAATGCAGAATTGTTGTTTACACCCCATATACTATGATGACTTACGTTTTACACCCCTTAGGGGAAAAAAAATATTTGGAGGCTCCAAAATTTTGGAGGCCCGGCTCTATAGAGCTGTTTGCACCTCCCTTAGGTCGGCCCTGATGGTAGGCTCCCAAGGGTGTATAGTTTGTGGTAGGGAAGTATTTAGATATTTAATAATAGTGTGGTCAAATATCATAGAAATTGTCCAGTAAATCATACTAAAAGTAAGAAATAATATGATTTAATGCGGTACATTTACGTTGAAAATTGTCTATCATTTATTTCTTGAAAATGAGTTAAATATATAACATCATTGTTATTGAGCTCCATTAAGGTTAACGATGTTCAATAAAAATATATAAACTCTTAATCTTGGTATATGTAGATAACATATCAAATTATTTTACAAAAATTTATATGTATTTTATCTATATGTTATAAATTTTCGATTTTAATGGTAAATTCTATAGTGGTGAAACGTCACCTATACAATTTGACCATTCATTTTAAAAAAATTGACCACAACTATTATTCTTGTTTTATTATTATTGTTTGTGGTGACAACATAGCAATTTTTTTGGAAAAAATTCAATTAAAAATGAAAATTGTAACTTGCAAGATTCGAACACAAGATACTTCAATAATAAGTCACACCATATCACCACAGAGACACGTGAAATGTTGCAATTAAAACTAATGGTAATATGTATATATACGATAACAATTAACAAAAATATATATGCATATACTTCTATATATATACCTATTGAAAATAAAATCCATTGTGGCCAAGGCCACAATGTGCCTTAACGTAAGTCCGCCCCAGGTTTATGATCAATAGCAAGTGGTTCATGTGGTTTTATTTGAAGGATGGCTCCTAGCTTTGTTTTGTGGTTTTTGGTGGTAGCAGCTTATTAGGAAGTTGTTGGGTTAATCCTTCTTAAAGTGAAAACCATACACACACAAAAAAAAGAAAAAAAAAATAGAAAACAAAGAAGAAAATAAAAGGGGTTGATTTATCATACTGTTTGCGGTTGTTGTTATAGAGGGAATTGAATCCCTAGTTGCAAACTTGCAATTGCAAGGCAACACACAGAAATTGCAAGTGATTGCCAATTGTGAGCAACAGCGGTGGGTGAATACACACAAGGTGCAGCCGCATTGTGAGAAGAACAGGGAGCCGCAACAAGTGCTAGAAGTCTCACATTGACTAGAGATATGGGAAAGATAGCATTTATAAAGTATTGCAAACATTAACTCTCAAGATAGCTTTTGTGGTTGAGTATATGCCTCCCAAATTCTAATATGGTATCAGTCTATCCTAGATCCATTTGTTGTTTGTTGCGGAGACCTCCCATATTAATTTGGGTCACCCTTTATTGTTGATTCCACGGACCAAGCCCAATAGTGCTTTTGTGGTTGAGTATATTTCTCCCAAATTCTAATATGGTATCAGAGCCTATCCTAGATCCATTTGTTATTTGTTGTGGAGTCCTCCCATATTTTGGGCCACCAATTGTTGTTGATTCCACGCACCAAGCCCAATAGTGTTGGGCGTGAGGGGGTGTGTTAGAAGTCTCACATTAGCAAGAGATATGGCAAAGATAGCCTTTATAAAGTAGTGCAAACCTCAACTCTCAAGCTAGCTTTTGTGGTTGAGTATATGCCTCCTAATTTCTAATAAAAAGAGAGAAAGAAATTGGTTGACTGGCAGTGGCAGAGCTAGGGGTGGCACGGCCGGGCCGCGGCCCACCCCAAAATATAGAAAATTATCATAATACCCATAGTATTTTTGTAATTTAAATGCATTATATATCAGTTTGGACGAAATGTTATCATGTTTCTGTGTGTAACCTACTGATAGGTGGCGTGTTTTTACTTTTAAGGTTGTTTCTGGGTTGAAGGTCCCTAGTTCAACTCTTGGTCACCACCAATTTTGCATTCTGTTTTTTTTTTTTTAAAAAAAAAAAATCAACTTTCATACAAGAAAGGTTTAAACCTACTTTCTTAAGCTTATCCAAAAAAAAAAAAATACTCCCTCCGTCCCAAAATATAAGAACTCATTGACCATTGCAACGCCAATATATAATTTTGATTACAAATATCTTTAATTGTCTATTAGTAAATATTATAGAAATTTGATATTTTGAAAATATTCATCGAAACAAATCAAACAAGATCTTTTATGATAATATTTACATTTATATATTTTTAGAAAAATACGGTCGAAATAAGATATATAAATAGTGCAAAATAAGCCACATTTTCTAAAATATTTAATTTTCATATGTATATATCAATATAGCAAAATTAAAAATGTATAATTTCTATTTTCTAAAAAAAACAACTTTTAATTTAAAATAATATAATTTTCGTATTTAATTTACATGTTATAATTATTTGGCGGCCCACCCAAAATAAAATTCCTGGCTCCGCCACTGTTGACCGGTGACGAAAGTGTTTTCGGTAATAGTTTTTCGTTTCGGATGAAATTTGAGTAAGTTGTTTCGGTCACCTTGTTAGTTACTTAGATAATTTTGTAAGTAGTTTTGTGTTCTCTTTGTGTTAGTTTGGAATAGCCACTAGTGTGTGAGGTCGTTAGCCCTCTTCTTATTAATTAGTTTCACTATATGTACGTGGTGATTATTGGTTGTACTCATTATTTGATAATAGTAAAGTTATTTCTTTGGTGTGAGACGACCCGTGGTTTTTTTAACTCTCACATTGAGGATTTTTCACGTTAAAATTGTGGTGTCTTCATTTACGATTTTTACTCCTTTTATTGTTATTAATATTATTATTGGTCTTGGTTGTGCTGGTTAATTTGGTTGTTCAAGTTCTACAAGAAAGATTAATTTAAATGCTTCCGTATATTCCGTTGTGCACTCTGGTTCCCATCAGAAGTAATGTTGCATCTGGTACGATAGTTTGTTGTTTTTGTTTGTTTGGTTTTGTCATTTTTATCTCTACCTTTCGAGCCAAAGATTTGGCGGAACACTACAACCCTTCATAGAAAGTGCGTAGTTATATTCCTCCTATGATTTTGGATTCTGATCGCTTTCGTTGTACATGATCAGTTAAAGTACATTTGTACTCCCATTAATAAAATCTTTTAGTTTATATAAAAAAAGTGAACAATTGTTATAATCTCCACATAAATGCAGCCCCAGTTTTGGGTCAGCGCAAGCAGGATCCGAGCCCGGAACCTTCAAAAAATTGGGCCCTCAAATTTTTTTGGCCGATCATGTTAGAAAATTGCTTTTTTCGCCCCTACTATTGCTCCCAGACCCCCCAAAAATCCCAAAATACCCTCAGTTTAGTTCCAGGAAATTCGGTACCTTTTTACCATAATAGTATTATTTCGGTACGTAGAAACCGAAGTGATGTTAAGTGGCTACACATACGCGTTCAGACAGCAAGTTTGATGCAAAAATTTAAAAAATATATAGGTTCGGTAGAAAGCTACCGAATACGCGTTGTTTCGGTAGTTTTCTACCGAACACGCGTGATATCGGTAGGTTGGTACCGAAGTCTAGTAATATAGCAGTAGACTTCGCAAACCTTCATATCAGTTTCTCCAAAACACAATTCAACAAAATCTAGGGCGATTCTAGGGTTCTAATCGCAAAATCGAAGGTCAACAACAACAACAAGGCTTAATTCGTTCACAACAACTCATCCATCACTAGAATTCGCAAATTAGAGGATTGAAAATTCGTGGTTTTTATTGAAACAGTTGACAAGTAAGTATTTTAAATAACCTATCTCATTTACTTGCTTTTGACTGAGTTCTTGATTATATTTGTATGATGTTATGATTAATATGCTGATTCCACGAAATTGGAATGTTAATTTAATTAATGTATAGGGTTTGGATTTCTATTTAGGTTAATGTGCTCCAACTGTTTGATAAAATGCCTGAATGAAAAATTTTCTTGATAAAATGTTGGATTTCTTGATAAAATGCCTGGATGATGTTGATTGTTATATGCTGGATTTCTTGATAAAATGTCTGGATGATGATGATTGTTATGATGTGCTCCAACTGTTATGATGTTTTGATAAAATGTTATGTATTTTGTTATAGGAATGACGGATGAAGTAGGACGAACGAGAGCTGGTAGGGTAAGCAAAGCACATGGCTCTGCCCGTAGAGAACGCTTGAATGTCGATAAAATTCCAAGTCGGTCTAAGGGAAAAAAGGTTGTAGTTGCTGGATCGGCTCAAGCTCAAGAGGAGGAGCCTGATGATGAAAATGAAGACGAAATGGAACTTGAAACTGAACCGGGATTGGAAGAGCAAGAAGAGGAAGACGATTTGAGTGATTTTTTTGATTTTGGAGATGAAGAGGATGAGGAAGAGCAAGAGCAAGAGCAAGTAGTATTAGAAGCACAAGCAGAACCGCAACCATCACCACCACAAAAAAAAGAACGGAAAAAAAATACAAGAACAACACAAGGAAGAAACCCACCACGTGCCGGTGAAGGCAAAGTTTCAAGTTACCCTGGTGGTCCAACGGATTTGTCGTTGTTGCCGGGTTTTGGAAAGCATGTTGCCGCGTCATTGTGGAGAGGAGAGGTAAATTCGTATTTTAATTAATTTGCATTGAATTTGTTAAACTTGTGATTATTTCTTAATTTCTTAATTTCTGATTTTCATTGAATTTGTGCAGTGTAAAACGAGGTATTTGAGGTGCATGAACAACGGAAAGAAGATTAATGAATTTACATTGCCGAAGTCGGAGCTGGATTGGTTTTGGGATGTTGTTAAGGCTAGTGGACTTCAACCACTTTTGAAGACCAATTACAATAATCTTGACTGGGGATTGCTGACGGCCTTTACCGAGCGATGGCAACCAGAGACCGGTACTTTCCATCTGCCGATTAGTGAAGTAACGATAACTCTGGATGATGTATCGTGCTTGCTACATATTCCCATCACCGGTAAAATGCTCAACCACCTCGGAACTTCGTGCACAACGGAAGAAGGTGAAGATATGTGCCGAGAGTATCTGAACTTCCCTAGAGCTAAGTGTAGGGCAGAGTTCAAGAAAATGAAAGGAGCACATATCGGGTTTCCGATGCTGGAGAAGATATACGCCGCCAATTTGAGGCGAGCGTTGAAAGCTGAAGCGGAAGAGGAAGAGGAGGAAGTTGTGCAAAATTATAGGGATTGCACCATACGAGCATTCTTGCTCTACTTGATTGGTGGAACCATTTTCACCAACAAAAGTATGCAGTATGTGGATGTCATATTCCTGACATATTTGCAAGACCTAAGCTTGGTAAACACATGGAACTGGGGTGCTTCTGGGCTGGCATATTTGTATAACTACTTGGAGAAGGCAACTAAGCCGAGATGTGGAAACCATGGAGGGTACAATTGTATGTTTCAGGTATATAAATTTAATTTATTTAAAATGATTTCATTATCTTATCTATGCAGTTGTTAAATCATTTTGTGCATTTCAAAAGGTTTATTTATTGTTAATTTGTTGTTTTTAGGCGTGGATTTATGAGCATTTCACAAGGTTCGGAGGGGGAGGGGCTAGTCCAAAGTATAGGCACCGGGATCCAATTTGCGCTAAATATTTGCCTATGAAAGGTTATAAATATCCGGATGAGCATAGGACGACATTGGATAGGATGGAAGTGGACGAAGTCACGTTTAGACCGTATGAGGATCACCGACATATTCGGCCGTTTGAAGATATCTGTTGGTACAGTGGCTGGATTATGTGTGGAAGTGCTATGATATGTCCTTATTTGCCTGAGCGTGTCCTCAGGCAATTTGGACATGTCCAGTCTATTCCCAGACACCCTGATGAATCTGCAAAAGCTGGTCTGAATCGGTTTACAATTGGTGAAGCATTTGCTAACTACATGGCTGAGAACTATGTCACCGAAGAAATGAGAGGGCCAAGAGCAAAAAATGGGTTTGAAACCGTACCCGGATACATTGCATGGTTTTATCGTGTTTCGCATCCGAAGTTATGGCCACCAATTGAAGGGAATCCGGCAAGACCTGCAAATCTGGAAGTGTTGATTGAGGAGGACAATGCGGCTGACAAACAAGACGTGTTTAAGATATGTAGGACGGTGATAGAGGAGGTGAATGGAAAGCTTGATGGTGAGTTGACTCTGGAAGAAGCTAGGGAATTGCTGAAGAAAGTGGTTAGGGATTTGGAGCCTGTGGCGACGTATTCGTTGCCAGTAAAGAGGAAGCGAGATTCTGGTGAAGGAAGCAAGAAGAAGAAGAAGAAGAAGAAGAAATCTGGTGAAGATTAGTTTAGTTTAGTTTTAGTGTTATTTTAGTTTGGTATGTATTAAAACAATTGATGTGATATTTTGGACATATGTATTTTGGTACGCACAAAGTGTTGCGATGATATGTAATTTTGGATATTGATTTTGACTTTTGACTGTTTTAATGTTGTGATTTTGGATATTGATTTTGACTGTTTTAATATTGTAATTGATGTGTAATGTATGTAAATTGGACAGGTTAATATATCCGAACTTGTGTTTCGGCGTGGATTTTGTAAATCCATGTGAACGTCAATGTTACAATTTTTGTCTAACAGCTAATACATGGTTTCGGTAGCATTGTGCCGAAATAAGTGATTCCAGAATCAAATTTCACTTATTTCGGTAGCTTTGTGCCGAAATGAGTGAATTCCAGAATCAAAATTCACTTATTTCGGTAGAATGCTACCGAACTCATGTTCTGTTGACATAGGACACTGGTTCGGTAGAATTGTGCCGAAACAAGTGAATTCCAGAATCAAAATTCACTTATTTCGGTACAATGCTACCGAACTCATGTTCTGTTGACATAGGACATGGGTTCGGTAGCTTTGTGCCGAAATAAGTGAATTCCAGAATCAAATGTCACTTATTTCGGTAGATTGCTACCGAAAGCATGTTCTGTTGACATAGGACACTGGTTTGGTAGCTTTGTGCCGAAATAAGTGAATTCCAGAATCAAATGTCACTTATTTCGGTACCGAAATAAGTGAATTCCAGAATCAAATGTCACTTATTTCGGTAGATTGCTACCGAAAGCATGTTCTGTTGACATAGGACACTGGTTCGGTAGCTTTGTGCCGAAATATGTGAATTCCAGATTCAAATTTCACTTATTTCGGTACAATGCTACCGAACTCATGTTTAATCTGTGCGACAAGGCTTTAAACATGTAATTTCACATGGATTTACCAAATCCACGCCGAAACACAAGTTCGGATATTAATTCCTGTCCAATTTTCAATCACATTACAATAAAACACGAAACACTTTACAATGAAACACGGAACATCCTTAATTAACACGTTACAATGAACACATGAAACATCATGAATTAAACACATTACACTGAAATTAAAGACATAACATAAAACATCGGAAGACATAAAATTAGCTTAATTTAACATAGCATACAAACGTCCCCCTTTTGGATCAATTAAAATTTGATTAAACATGGAACGCACATCATCATCATCTTTCAATTGTTTCCACCCGTATTTCTTTGGTGCATCTTCAAATGAATTGCTTGAACAGTCAGCTGCCAGATCGACCCACATTTCTGCATACCCAAGTTTCGCAATTTTCAGTTGTTTGCCTTGTGCATAATGATACATGATTTCAATTCTATTTTTGATTGATTCAACAGTTGTTAGACTGGTATCCAATGCAAGGGTGAACAACTCTTTGTTACCCTGAAACTGGACAGAAAACTGATATGTTTCTACCGGATTGCGAGAACCACCAGAACCACGTGAGGATGACATAGTTAAGAATTGAAAATTGAAAAAACTAGTAAATAAATTGAAACTGAGTTGTGATTTATCTGAATATGCATCCATATATTTATATAATTTGTTGCTTGATTACATCCACAAAAAGTGTCGGTTACATTTCATCCACAAAAAGTGTCGGTTACATTTCATCCACAAAAAGTGTCGGTTACATTTCATCCACAAAAAGTGTCGGTTACATTTCAACCACAAAAAGTGTCGGTTACATTACAACCACAAAAAGTGTCGGTTACAAACTTAGTCCACAATAATGGGATCATCTTTATTCGTCTCCAACTCCATGTCACCTTTTTCATTCTTCATCAGTTCGTCAAACTCACTCATCCGATCCAAAAAGGTATCCTCCCAAGTCTCAGCCTCTGGCGCCCGATGAGTTTTCCATTCCTTGCAACTTCGAGGCAGTGGACACCCTGACTTCAATTTTACATACACACAATGATTTGGAACCATACCAACACAAATAATCCGTGAAGATGGATCCAATGGTGGACGACCGCGGATTGGAAAAAAGGTTTCAGATTGACCAATACGATGAGTAGTCAATTCAACTACAACGCGGTTGTAGGCGGTTGCAAGGATATGCCCCATATCTGGAAATGTAAACCAATTCTCTACTGGCGCAATTCCACTCTTAGGCATAACTTTTGGAGGGTACAAACCATTGAGAATGTATTCAAATCGTTCCTTAGTACCATATATTGCTTCGTACTCTTTCCTAAACATGGTTAACTCTCTAATTAGTTTAGCCCGAACCAATCCTTGATTTTCTTCACCCTTATTAAAACACTCTGCAGCAACGCGAAATCCACAATGACCGTCACCCTTAACATCAATAATATCCTCTATATATGAATGCATGAAGAGTGGCATATACTCCATGTATTTAATTGAACGGCAAGGTAAAACATTAGGAGACAAATTACCAATGCGAGCAGTCTTCCTTTTGGGCTTCGATGATTTTGACTGTGATGCTTGAGAGTCAGGAAATTGTTCATCAATGTACTCCCAATAAGATGGAGATCTGGTGGTTGAACTATTACATTTAGCTGACTTTCCCCGCTTTTTGGCCCCTTTTGTATCTACCTGCTTGATCGGTGGAGTCAATGATGTAATTTCTGGATAAGCTATCAGACGCAATTGATCCCTGATTTGTAGCTTCATACTATGATCTGATGATTTCAACCGTTCCTAAAACAAACAAAAATATTTATTTAAATACTTAAACCTGAAAGTCAATGTTCTGGTCTAAAATATAAAGTGTATAATTATGTCGGTTACCTGAATTACATTAAACTCTTGCAAGCAGTCAACTTCACCATCAACAGTTTCATCAATCTGTAATCTCTTCCAATGAGTGTTAACCTCATCTAGTCTAATAGGTAGCTTTTTTTCAATCTTCAAAGCTATTAAACAAGCACACGGTAACCCATATGTTTTCTTTATCACACAACCACACTTTTTTCGATTCCTCCCGCAATCGTGTGATCGAATTTCTTCACCGTGAATAAAGTGTAAGGCCTGTCGAGAGATGTTATACACCAACTTAATGTACAAAAAATGATTTTTAAAATAATGTTCAACAGCAGTAGTACTCTGTCCAAATGACGTCTTTATCTTAGTCAGCTGGTTTGGGACCATTTGATTTATTGCCTCCCAACCCTTGACCAAATCACCCTTACAATCCGTCAAATATTGTTTTAGCGCACCATGTTGTGACTCAACTCTGTTGGTGGTAGTGTTCCCAATGTGCATAACACTGTCTGTCCATCCACTCACAAATTTTTCCTTCACCGGATCAAGGACTGTAGTTTCAACATATTTGACAAAATTTGGAAAATTTTCAAACACTTTCCTGAAATCAACAACTGCAGTCGTATATGACTCTTCTGAAGTCGAATCTACAATTGAATTCCATTGAAGTTTGAGTGTCTTAAGTAACTGAAACATCTTTTCGTCTTTTGCTTTGCAAAGGGCCTTAAACTTAGCTTTCACGTTTTTATAAACATGAACCCGACACACTAAAGCAGTTGAATTCGGAAAAACCTTTGCAACAGCATTCATCAATGACTTATCCCTATCGGTGACAATGACCTTCGGAAAGGTCTCCTTACTTATCAAAAGACTCTTACATGTATCAAGAGCCCATACAAAATTATCTTCTTTTTCATTCGCGATATAGGCAAATCCAACATTGTACGATTCCTCAGTTGACGTTACACCGACTATCTCAAATAAAGGCATTTTATACTTGTTTGTTTTGTACGTTGAATCCATCATCAAAACAGTCGGGAAAGTGTTAAACAATTTAATACTCTCAGGATGTGCCCAAAAAATGTCTTGTATAGTTGTGGAGTCACCAATTGTTCTACACTTGTGAAAATATTTGTGAGTTTCACAACACTTCAAGAGATGTTGCAATTCAGAGAGTTCACCCCTAACATCTGTTTTAAACCTCTGGCGCGCATTGTATATTTGCTTCATATTTGTCTTGCTATCTGGATTTCGCCCTTTCAACATCGTCATAATGTTCTTCGGCGCCACCAAATTCTTAGTCAACTCGCGTACACAGTCCTTCTCCTCCGGTTTTAAGCGTCCAACAAGAAGATGACCTTCTAATGTTTTTGACATCTCATGGTTATGTTCACCACACACAACACTTAGACTCCATTGTTCTGATGCCAAATAATAACCTCGCAGCCTGAACGGACACAATGTTTTCCTCGTAGCTGTGTCTTCTTTCTTTGATTTCTTTTTCTTTTCTTTGTAAACACCACCTCTTTCACATCCCAATATAAAAAACTTTTTCCTATTATAAGCCCCATTGTCTGATTTCCAAATCACAATAGAAAATCCAGCGATCAGAGCCTGTCGTTTACACCAATCAATCATGACATCTCGCACCTTCATCTTTTCACAATTTACAAAATATTTGCCGGTGTCAACAACAACATTAGATTGTTCGTCATCGGGTTCCACAACATTGGGTTGAACGACGAGAGCATTGGGTTGAACGACGACAGGTATGTCGGGTTCATCAATGTTTGGTTTCAACTCAATAGTAGGAGGTTCAGCCATTACAAAAAACCTACGCTATCAACCAAACACAAAAAAAGCAAGTTATACACTATTTCGGTAGCTACGTACCGAAAGGGTACAATTCGGTAGCTACCTACCGAAAAATAGTCATTTCGGTAGCGATTTACCAGAAATTCTATTGACAGCAAAACCAAGCAAATTCGAAAAATAAACGGATTAAAGCGCATATTACCTGTTGTATGGCAATCAATCAGTGTAGGAACCCTCTATGGATGTATAAACGTCGATTTCTTGCTTCAGAAACGCAAAAATTCGCCTTAGATCGCAAACATTGTGATTGTGTGTTGAAGAGGTAATGAAAGTACAAGTCTGTCAGCTAGACCCTATATAGACCAGTTTCGGTAGCTGCCTACCGAAATGGAGCGTGTTCAGCCCGTAGCTACCGAAACTGTTAATTTTTTAAAAAAATACATGTTTTCGGTAGAAAGTTACCGAACACGTATATTTATGTTATAAACCACGCCAACAATGTAACGTGACATTAGTTCGGTAACTAGGTACCGAAATGTCTTTGATTTGGTAACTTCTTACCGAATGCTTCAAAGGGCAAATGGGTCATGCAGGGGGGCCTGGGAGCAAATTGTAGGGGCGAAAAAAGCAATTTTCATCATGTTAAAATGGGTTAAGTATTTTTTACTGAGATTTTGTTTACATGACGGTAGCTCAGTTGTTAAAGTGGGTTCAACTCTCATATGTGGCATTTTTTGGTTGGCATTTTTTTGTTGGTGGGCACATGTTAATATGACCTTAGAAGAAATTATAATAATAAATCACAAAAGTACAAAACAATAGCGCGCACCTATAATTTATAGTTTTGTCGAACATAAATTGATTGCTTTGCAAAATTAATAGTATTGTCCTTTTGTTATTCATTTAGTATTACATAGTACACAACACAAATTCAACAATAACAAATAATTTTTTTTAACCCTTTGGTTCTTAGACAAAGAAAGTGACAAATGAGAAGTCGACTTAAATATTTCACAATATAAAAAGATAAATATGTAATATATAAACATTGAAATATTATCATAATTCCCCGCAGAAATAATTTTATTATATGGCATATTACAAATAATTGCCAGCAAATAGAACATTTTCATGCTAATTTTTAACTAGACAAACAAAACAAACTAATAACCACACACACCACAACATTCTAAATAAATTTGTGACAATGGCATTTATAAACCATTAATACATTTTTGTTTTCTCTTACGATTTTCTAGTCAATAATATGGTAACATTGACAAACTTAGTTTTCTCCTTTGACATCCGATCAATTAAGATTTTTTGATATCGGTTGAAAAGCTCTTCAATAATAGACTCACCAAAATGACTAATCAGCAAAGGTTCAGAAACGGCTCTCATGCATTGTGTGACATTGTATGGACCATCACTATGTGATTCATACATTTGAGACTCACATTCAAAAGCATTCCAATTTTCAAGAGCATTCCAATTTACTTCAGAAACACCCAATTGATCAATGGCAAATGATCCTTCTTTGAGAACTTCCAATTTCACTTCTGATGGAGATGGTGTATATTGAGGGATGTTGAAAGTATCAACTTGTTCTTCTTTAATGATGCCCTAATGCACAAAAAGAAAATTCACATTATTAATTAAGGTGCATATTTATGTACACATCTTGTTTGAATATGTATCAGGACACCGTTGGGGTCGATAATTGTGTTAAGTTCATAAATAATGTTTATTAATTTTTAGACATATCAGAATTATTCACCACAGAATGATATCACTATATATTCAAATAAAATATGTACTAGAGTGTTCTCCATTATTAATATAGTGATCAATTTAATTTATATATTTCAAATTTTGAGAAAATTCAGGTAGTAACACACAGTGGCGGGGCCAGAGTATATTGAGGCCGTTTTAACTTAAAAAAATGTGTGTGTGTATCATTAATTTTGAACCTCCTAAAATTATTTTTTTGCACCATTAATTATTCCAAAAAGACCAAAAACAATATCACTTCACCCATCTTTTGAACCCTTTGAACAAATTATATTAGGATGTCACAATTTACCTCCAAGACCATATCATTAAGAGCCATAGCCATAAGCTCCCAAATGTAACAACATTCCTTGCTATACATAATGTCACTTTCTCTTCCTAAAACTGTTAGCATCATGCGACCACCTTCAATAAGTTCCTCTGCACGACACTTGAGAAAAAGAGAAAAGTCTCTTTGAAATTGGTTGTAGTAAGCAGTAAGTACATTTGAGGGACTTGTACGAGCCATGTAAATGTTGCCCTTATTGTTGTTTACATTTTCAGGAACCTAAATGATAGTCAATCAACAAAAATGTGTTCCACCTTAGTTACATACATAAATAAAACCTAAAATAAATAGAGAAAAGTCTTTACTAAAAGAATATGAATGACATTTTTAATCAAACATTTAACCTTCGATAGCCACTGAAGACTGTAAGATGAATGAACGAAATGCAAACTTTGATTTGGAAAAATTCTCCCATAGAAAGAACCAGGAACTCCAGAGATATAACATGGACCCGTTTTAGTTTTTGTTTCACTGCGCAGACTCTCTTTAAATCTATCGACAGACCTAAAAATGGTGTTGAAGTCATTACCCGGTAAATCATTCAAGAAAACCTTGTATTCAGGAGATTCATAATTCAATTCTCCGCAAAGCTTTTCTATGACCTTGATAAATTCTGATACCACCAATAAAGTGTTTGGTCCAGACGAGCAACCCAAATCTGCGATTGCTAGGCTTCTTGGATATGAATTGCAAAAGAGACTAATTGCAGCTTCTTCTCTAATAGCCTTTGTCAAAGAAATCACTCGTTCCTGTATACAACGAAATCACAAAATACAAAATTAAAAGATTAATATATGCATTTATTTTACCATCCATAGGTTAAATATATTTTTTTAATGAAAATCTTGTTAAAATAAATAATAATAGGTTAAATATGAATTCATATTATATATACCTGAACTAAGGAATTGGTTGCATAGCTTGCTTCTCCAACACCTCCATTCATGTGTAGTACTTGTGGTACTTCCATTCTTTCTTCTCTTTTTTTTCTTTTTTCACTCTTTCTCAATCTTTAGTTTATTTGCTTCTCTGCATTGAATGAGAGCCCATATCACACACCCGTATATATATAGATTTGTGAAAACATACTAAAAAACGTTTTTCATATTTAAACTAACATAGAATTTTCGTGCATGTATATGTCGCTTTCAGTAGTCAATGCAATTTTATTTGTTGGGTTACTATGTTCCATCCCCGATGGTGACTAATCTCTCATAGAGAATATATGGGACCTATAAAATGAATTATTTTCTCTCAAACTAATTTTTCAGTACATTAGAGTCAAGTATGGAACTCTTAAACACATGAGATAATAGTTTATTTTTATTTTTGTAAAAAAAAATGGGTATATAACCAAATGACAACTAATTCGAAGGAACCAATATAACCATCCACTTAATGATAATAATAATAATCTTGTTTTAAGTAGAACCAACATTAAATATAGATACTTCTCCAATTCCTACGGTGTTTACGGCGGAATTACCTTTGGATTTTTCAAATAAAAGTTTGCTGCGGATTTGTTCTCATTTTCAGCAGCAAATTCAGCGGAAAAGTTTCTTGAGGATTCCAAAAATCATAGAAAACAATTACCCACAAAGGTATTAATTGGGAACCAAAATCCTTAAGAATTCGCAGAAAAATCTGCAGGAAAAAAAAATTAAATGGAAATTTCAAGTAGTTTCAGAGAAGAATAGTGTAATTTTCTCTTACTAATAATATTTTTTTTATAAATGTAATAATATCAGAATTCATTTAATTATGTATTGTCCAAAATTAATAAATCTAAATTTTTACAACATCAAGCTTGAAACTTGATGCAATGCAAAGAATTTTTCTCTTTATCTCCGCGTTTCTTTCAGACCTCCTAAAATTCATTTTTTTTATCCTTTAAAACTGTTTGGAATTTATTTTTCGAAGTAAAAAAATAAAAATAAAAAATCAGAAAATAGAATCCTTTTCTAAAAAATATTTAATTGGTTGTTTTTGAAATTTTAATTCATTGGAAAATACTAAATAAAAAAAATTAGATTCTAGATTCTGAAATTCCTTGAAATTTTTTGAAAATTAAAAAATAGAATTCGAAGTATATATTTATGTGGTTAAAATTCTGAAATAATTGAAATTTTAAATTCTAGAATCCAAATTGTAGGGCTCCGTCATTTTAGATCTTAATCAAGAAAAGTAACAAGTGTATGATCTGGTTGGTGTCACTGGTGGGCTGATCTGAGCAGGGACGGAGCTAGTAGGGGGACCAGCAGAGGCCACGGTCCCCCTAAATTTTTTATAAATTTTTTTATACTAGTATTTTGTTATACTATTGTTTCAATTTCAGGTTTAGTCTCACTTATTTTATTAAACTTATGCATATGGTCCTTCTTTATTAATCCAATATTTTGAGCACTATTATAAATTTGTTGTAAATTTGATCTTAGTGACTGTTTTCCCCTAAAAAAAAATGTCTTATTGCCTTAATATTGAATTTAATGACTAAATATCTCTTTTTAGACTAAAATTCACATTTTTTTTACACAAAAAATCTCAATTCTTATGGTAAAACACATGAGTTGAGACTAAAATTATAATAAATGTGAAAATAAAAGGGCCTAAAAGTTTGACTTAAAAAAAGTGCCTATAAAATGAATATTCACTATAATAACTTTTAATTTATTTTATAATTTCTTGTATATGTTATACTTTTAAATTTTAAATTTTTCTTTAGTGAATTGGACTTTCAAATTCGGCCCCCCCTAAACTAATTTTCTGGCTCCGTGCCTGGATCTGAGTATGCATTAGCCAGTACACTAGGAAGTTTTGGATACTCTTTAATTACATTCTCCATCTAAGCAACATTGATAAAAACATTTTCACACGTAAGGTTGAACAGAAACATTCTTCGTATGTTGAGATTTGCAGGACTCTTTTTGAGTCATTGATGGTTTTCAGGTCTGCTGAGATTTGCAGGTCTCTATGTATCTGGTTGACCTTTATCGCATCAGTGTTGACTGTTTGGACGCGGTCTGCAAGCTTAGACTAAACTACCTAGGCTCTCATTCTAGCGGTGTTCATCAACTTTTGACTCAAGGAGTTGTTTTTTGGATTCTGATGGGCCGTTAGCTTTTGCTTTGAGAGCGGGAGTTTGTGTCTAGTGGCATCTTTATGGGTCGGGTTGTTGTCTTCTGTGATGGTCTGAAAGCTGATGAGTGTCTTTCTGAGAATGAGATTAGAAGTTGACCTCTCATAGGTGGTGTCAGTTTTGGCATTTTTATTGGTGTTCTACTTATATACGGCACCTTTGTTTTGTAATCCCTCCTTATTAGTCTTTGTTCGTCATGTGCAGAGATCTAATTATTAATAATAATATATTTGCTTTTAAAAAAATGAAAAAATAAAAATCAACTAAAAAATTTTAAAAAGAAAAGAAAAATTCAGATTCTATTTTCTAAAATATTTTGATTTTTTTATACTTCTAAAAATAAACTCCAAATAATTTTAGAGAAAAAAAAATTCGGAGATTCTATGGGAAAAACGTGGGGATAAACAGAAAAATTCTAATGCAAATTGTTTGTAGTAGCACTTGTCCAAATAATATCCGTGTGTACCAATTCATTTTTCTTTTGACACGGCACAATAATTTCGTGTGAAATTTATTGGACAGCAAATCAACATTAATAACATGTTGGCCTTCTCTTAGAAACATACCAAACACCATTTTGTACATTGCCTGACTACACGTACACAGCATTTCTCTTTCAAAGGAAAGGACAATATATACGAGGTCTTGCTAACGATAAGTATTGTTGTTCCGGACTGAATAAAGATTCAATATAAACGGCTCAATTATTATAAATCTAGATTAATGTAGGAGGCCAAAAGCTTTCATTATCTGTTAGATTCCCGAAGAGAGGATATGCATGCGTCTTCGAATTAACCCTTGAACCTAAAGCTCAGAAGGATGGTCACCTTTGGTAAATAGGTTTAAGGTCATTTAATAACACATCGCATGATTTGTGCTCCTTCTATAGTTTGTTTCTTCCATCTCTCCTAGATCGTTCGATTCATCTCAATGGTCATTTGCATCTTTCGTCGGATATCACAGGGATGAACCACTCCCTCTATTTACGCAATAAGGTTTTCGTGCAATGTATGATTCATCACTTTTCTACTTTCACTCTACATTGATCTCATACTAGCATGGGAATGCTAACATGTTTTGCTAGTGCATTGTTTGTTTTGCAAGTACATTTGTCACTGTAAACCGCCACTTAAAGAATTTGTCACCATCGTGACTGCCTCAAACTTCACCGTCAAAGTTAACTAGTTCTATTCAGATTAGAGTAATTGTCATACGAATTTTACTAACAAGTGCTCTAAGAGTATTGGTTAAAAATTTCATGCAAATAAATTTTCTTAAAAATACAAGTTGTAATTTTTGTCAATGTATTTAGTCAAAAAAAAGTTATAATTTTTGTCAATGTAATAATTACACCAACTTTTTATACAAAAGTTACTACATTCAATTCTTAACAAATACTTTTAGAGTGTGTTTGGATGGAGGAATGTTTTAAGGTAATGTAATGTTTTGAGGGAATTCAAATGATTTGAGGTAAATTCCATTGTTTGGATGATAATTTGAAGAATTTCAAAAATGATGGAATTTTATGAAGTATTTTGTTCAAGCCAAATTTATGGAATTTTAAATGACACCTAAAAGCAAGGAATTTCAAATTCCTTCCTCTATATAAACTTAAAAAAATTACAAATTGATTGAAACACCTAAAATCAGCCGAAAAACCTAAAATCAGCTAAAAACTCTAAAATCGACCCAAAACTTGATAAGAACCCAAAAATCGGCCGAAAAACCTAAAATCTGCTATAAACTCTAAATTCGACTGAAAACTCAAAAAACGACCTAAAACCTAATCAGAACCAAAAAATCGGCCGAAAAACCAAAAATATGCTATAAACCCCAAAATCAACTGAAAACCGTTAAAATACATAAAATCGGCTATAAACTCTAAAATTGCTCGAAAAACCTAAAATCGGTCGAAAAACATAAAATCGGCTCAAAACCCAAAAATTGGTCGAAAACCCTAAAATCGACCCTAAATCTGACCAGAACCAAAAAAATGGGCGAAAATCTAAAATCGGCTATAAAACCCAAAATCAACAGAAAACTGTCAAAATACCTAAAATCGCCCGAAAATCCTTTAAATATCTAAAATCCCTAAAATTGGTTGAAAACTCGACCAGGACCCAAAAAATCGCTGAAAAACCGAAATTGACCGAAAATTCTAAAATCGGCTAAAAATCCTAAAATCATCCGAAAACCCAAAATTCGACCATAAACCCGACCAGAACGCAAAAATCAGCAGAAAAACCTAAAATCGGCCGAAAACCCGACCAGGACCCAAAAAACCAAAAAATCGGCCGAAAAACCTAAATCGCCCGATTTTTGGTTTTCGGCTGATTTTTTGGGTCTAGGGTCGATTTTAGGGGTTTTTCCCGATTTTATATTTTTCGGTCGATTTTAGGGCTTTTGGCCGATTTTAGGTTTTCCGGCTGATTTATTGGGTTTTCGGCCGATTTTAGGGTTTATAGTCATTTTTAGGGTTTTCGGCCGATTTTATGGTTTAAAGTCGATTTTAGGTTTCTTCGGTCGATTTTTTGGGTTTTCGACCATTTTGGGGTTTATAATCGATTTTAGGTTTTTCGGCCGATTTTTGGGGTTATAGTTGATTTTAGGGTTTTCGGCCGATTTTATGGTTTATAAAAGATTTTTGGGTTTTCGGCCGATTTTAGGTTTTTTGGCCGATTTTTGGGTTTTCGACCGATCTTTGGGGTTATAGTCGATTTTAGGATTTTTGGTCGATTTTAGGTTTTCTGCCGACTTTTTGGGTTTAGGGTCGATTTTATTAAGATAAATAAAATTAAATGAAGGAAATTCAATTATATTAGCCTAACAAAGAATTTTACGATTGATGGAATTTCACTACTTTATCCAAACAATGGAATTTGAATATCAAGGGAATTCAATTGAATCAATTGAATCAATTGAATCAATTGAATTGCCTAGTATTTAAAATCCCTTGAATTTTTAGAATTCTCCATCCAAACACACTCTTAGAGCACTCATTAGCATTCTTCTTATGATAAATACATTTCCCATATGATAAGTATCTATCATTCATGGCGTGATACATGTTGGGCTCCTCTTATGAAAAGTACATGTTGGGCTTACCAAACATTATTTTGTCCATTAGCCTTTTTTTCTTTTTTTTAACAAATTGGCCTTCTCTTTGAAAAAAATAATTCATTAGCTAATCCTTCCTCAAATTTATACTCATCAATTAATTTTGTCCTCAATTGTTTTAAAATAGTTCAAACATTTTTACAAACACAATAATATATTATTAATATGTATTTGTGTACGGAAGCAAGTGTTTTTGTATTTTGCAGATATACATATGTCCGTGTCGTAATGATAACTTAATTGGAATTAATTTGGAACTTGCAAATTGTCTACTTGTATTTTGTTAAATGCAACGTACTGATATATGAACTTGTTATAGCAGTACTTATATATGAAATTGGGGAAATATAATAGGCTCTGAGTTTCGATGGAAAATGAGAGATTTGAGAATTTGTTTCTATTTTATTTTAGGGTTCTTACTTCCTATCTATGGAATCAAATAATTAGTGACATCATGACATGGAAAGTGTCACTATATGTGGACTTTGACGGAATTGGATCCAGTGCAGCCGATTTTTTGATGCAGTCGATTTGCAGCCGTCCGATCATGATCAAGTGATTTAATTAATCAAATGCAGTCAGTTTAAATTGTGGCCGTCTGATCTTGATCGGATTGTTATAAATGAGTGACTGCACGGCTGCAGCAAAAAAACGACTGCACATAATCCAAATCCGGACTTTGACACATCGTTTGCCACATCATTAAAAATATGACACATAAGACCACAATTGTGTGAGAGGGACTAAAACCGGTTAAAACTAAAATAAGGAGACCATTTTCATGAAAAGAGCAAAATAGAGGACAAAAAATGTAATTAAGCAAAAAAAAATCCTCTATTTAAATTTAAAATAACATTAAAAAAAATCATACTTGTAATTTATATAAAAAAAAGTCATATTCTTTTTTTTTTTTGGTCAAGTAGCCTAGTGGCTAGAAACTCCACCCTTAAGGTGGATAAATGGGATGACCAGGGTTCGAACCCCGGTCCTTTACATATAAAATGTGATGTCCTACCAATTGAGCTAAGCTCACGGGACAAAAATAGTCATATTCTAATCAACAAAATATAAGAGTATACTGTGAGTGGATAAAATAAATTACAAAAAGAGATTTGAGCTTATATATTTTTGTTGTTGTTTTTAAATGGGCCTAATATGACATAATTAAAATTTGGAGGCCCTTATAAATTGAAATCCCAGCACAGGACAGCTGCTTGCACCTCCCTTTGGCCGGCCTTGCTAATACGGTGTCTATTGTTGGCCAAGATGTGCTCAAATAATAGCACTCTACTACAAAAATTGATTGAACATCAAATGGCTGGCAAAAAAGAAACAATGAAACAATACACACCTTTGATGGAAGTAGAATATAATTGTCCAAAGTATTTTAGTTTTTTTTAATCAATTTCTTAAAAAACAAATTCTAGCCAAATTATAGTCATACATGTGTTAAACAATTGCCACATCAGTGCATTTTGGTCAAAATTTAACTAGGGACTAATAATTAGAAGGGGATAAATATGAGGGACTAAAATCGCACATTTAAAATTTAAAAGGTCAAAATTACACAATTGATAAACTTAGGGTCAAAAGTGCATTTAAGCTTAGAAAATAAAAGTGATTCATATTATACTAGTATTCTCAAATGAAAAATAATATGAATCTTCTAAATAATTAATTTAAGTGGTAAGAGACTTGAATCTCTTAAGTAATTAGTGGTCACAGATTCAACTTCTGACTCTTGTGTATAGAAAAAATTCTGTTAGAAGGGAAGATTTCATCTTTCGTGCCTTGAAATTTTTTTTACAGAGATTAGTCATCGCTAAACGATATAATAAACTAACATGGTATATGAAAATGACGAGCAGCTTTGGACAAATTAAATTTAAATTTTCACCTAACCTACAAGTGAAATGGATAGGAAATTGTACATATTCACAGATTACTTATACCACATATATAGTACTAGTAATGTAAATGAAAGAAAATTCCCAGCATATGCTACCCATAGGACCAACATCCCTTCATTACTAGTTTCACTCAGTCTTAATTTGTTGTCAGATTTTTAATACAAAAGACCTATGCTTACTTTGTTAAAGTTTAAGGCCCCCACCTCAATGCATGAGCCTAACATTAGAGACAAAAATAACAGAGGCATTGAATTGAGAAACCAAAGCTTATTTTCATCACAAAGCTATATGACTAGCCAGTTTACTTATAATGTCCAAATAATTAATGTTTGGTGAATTATTGTTTCATTTTCAGAGCAAAATGATGAATCAACCAAACACTTTATACACACTCATATAATTGATATTTTGGTACAAAATCACATTTCTTTATAAGAGATTTTTAAAAGTAAAGACAGAGAGACAGTTAATAAGGGATATCCACATAATAGGGTCCTCTTAACATTCTCCTAATATTATTACTACCACCAACCAGCCTCCAAAAGGCTAAATTATTACATGGTACTATATGCTAACACACTTGTATTACTAATTAGTACTCTTATAGGTTATATTTGGTATCACGGTGAATATATATTAGAATCACAATGATCCACCGTAATTTTATAGAAGCTACACTTTGTAATCTTTGAAAAATCATGGCAGGTCAATGTACTTTTGGTATACCCACCGTGATATATCAAACGTACACTTAAAAAGTCTTCTACCCACGTGTATATTGATTCCTTTTTACAAATTCCTGAAAATAAATATTTGGTTGCAAAAGATATCATCCATCTCTTATATCCTACGAGGATTGGAGGAGTTTTTTTTAAAGTAAAAAATTGTATATTTTTATAAATGTTTTGAAAATTGAACCGTGAATTGGTTAGTTTGATGGTTAGTTTAATCCAATTATATTATAGTTTGATTGAACTATAATAAACCGATTGAACGGTAGTTCAACCGATTTCCAATTTTGTATTTTTTTTTAAATTAATACTTTTAAATTATTTATTTATTGGTAATTCATTTTAAGGCCGATTGAACCGATTAAATTATAATTCAAAAATTTCATCCATTCCATCTCATATTCCATTTTTAAAATATTAATTTGTATATAAGAATATGTTTCAAAACCTCATACATACCCTATGGTAAAAAATAATGACATATACATCATACATGTATATATTTGATTCTCTAAAAAAAAAACCTATATTTGAAATAATTAATTAGTCTATACATCATACATGTATCAAGTATATGAACCTTTTGTTACTTCTTTTTCTTCCAGTGTGCTACATCATGGAAGAAGAGTACCTTTACTTACTTAATCCATCATAGCAAGTGTTGTGAATTCAAGTAACTCACACCAATACCTTTTGATGTGTGGAGCAATACGATTAAAGTAATCAACAATTGAGAATGACAATAATAATAATCAACAAAGTAAAACCGCGAAAACGTAAAGAACACGAGATATTGTTTACCCAGTTCGGTGTTAATGAACCTACTCTGGGGGGAGGGAAACCCTCTCCGTTCCACTATCAATAGAATACTTGATTACAATGAAATCCCAATTGGGTTACAAGAATTAGACAATTCCCTAATTCTACCCAAGTCCCGAATTTCTTCCCGTGACCAAGAAATTCAATCAAGAAGTGTTTCCCAAGGTGATAGAGTGTTTCTCCAACCCTAGAGTCTTCCCAAGATGTTACTCTATTAACCCTAGTCTTTTGTTGGCTCAAGAAACCCTAAAAACACACTTAAAATATCAGAAAACGCACAGCCTATATATAGGCTCGCGCATCTGCGCGGCGCGCAGGAGACTGGCGCGCGACGCGCCAACAGCAGAAGAAGCAACAACAACAGCACGCAGCATTGCGCGACGCGCAAGGATCAATGGCGTGACGCGCCATCACCAGACCCAGACCTGCACTGCTTCTTCTTCAATTTTCAAGGCAAACTCCAACAATCTCCACCTTGCCTTTAAAATTGATGTTGGTGCCAACTTCCCACCAACCACCATGCTTCTCCACATGATTAAACACCACACCATCTTCGACCCCCGAAGTGAAACGCTCCGTACTCTCGAAGAAATGCTTGCCTCCAATTGTCCTTGGAATTTTAAGACAATTCCACAAGCTCCACCATACACTCTTCAGCCCCTGGATTGTTCATGTCCATACTCCTGAAGAAATTGCTTGCCTCTCAACTTAACCTTGGACTTTCAGGTAAGTTCCACAAGCCACCCACAAGGTCTCCATAGCTATACCCTTCTTTGGTCCAACAATACCACTCTCCTCCCTATCTCCTAGATAGCCAAGAGCTATTGTTGATTGTTTGTCTTCCTCTAGTCTCACTAGTAACAAACTCCACCTCAAACCGAGATTCCTCCACCAAAGATTCAAACCGGTATTTCCACTATGACTCTCACCTTGTAACGCAAAAATTTCCACTACTTTGAAACACACTTCAAGACATTGTTAGTCTCCAACACTTCCCGTTTAGTTCTGCCACCTAAAACTCATGTCACTAACAATTTTCACCCGAAGCTTCACAACTTTACCATATCATGAAAATTTCCACTAGTAACAAAATGCATGACCACATTTAGGTTAGGAATATATACCTCACATCATGTAAAAGAACCCCACCATACCTTGAACCTTACAAGCTTTCCCGTTTTCAAGATGAACGTCTCCACCTTCAACTAGCTCTAGGGCTTCAAAATATCATTCTTCAAACACATGTGACAGGAGCATCCAAAGTCCATGACTCAAAGCTCCACCGATTCCCAACTTCCACTAGCATCTTCACACCTCATAATATCGTTGTTGTTTCAGCAGTAACCTGAGTATTATTCCACCGCCTCTCCAGGCTGATGTTGAGTATTATTCCACCGCCTCTCCAGGCCGAGCCTGAGTATTCTTATCACCGCCTCTCCAGGCTGATGTTGAGTATTATTCCACCGCCTCTCCAGGCCGAACAGTCATCTATGGTTCCAAGCTTGTGACTATGAGTGCTCCTGCACTCTCATAGCCTTCCTCATAAGCTTCATCACCAACGGCAATCTGAGCTGACGAATTACCACCGCCCCCTCTCCGAGGACAGTCCCTCCTGAAGTGACCAGGTTCTTGGCAGTAGTGACATTTGAACTTGCCACCACCCTCACCCGTTGCCCTAGACTTGGACCAATTCTTCTTCCCCTTCCATCTTCCGTCGTTCTCGCTTCCACCCCTCGCCACACTCAAACCTTCTCCACTATCATCAACTCTCAAGTCTCTCAACTTTGTCAACTCCTTAGTTCTCAAAGCCGATTGAACCTCATCCAGAGTGATGGTGCCTTCCTTGCCATAGAGCAATGCTTCCTTAAGGTTTTCTAGTGATTTGGGTAAAGCACACAACAAATGAAAAGCTTGGTCCTCATCATCTATCTTCACATCAATGTTCGCCAGATCATCAATAATCTTATTGAACTCCGTTAGTTGTTCCACCACAGACTTGTTCTCAACCATACGAAAGAAGTACAACTGTTGCTTCAATAACTGTTTCTGTGCCAGGGACTTAGTCATGTATAACTTGTCAAGTTTGGCCCACATAGCAGCTGCACTTTTCTCCTTGGCCACCTCCCTCAGCACCTTGTCCGCAAGACACAAGATAATGGCACTCCTTGCTTTTCCATCCATCTCTGCCTTCTCATCGTCTGAGAGCTTATCCGGCATACCCGCCACTCCTTTCAACGCCTCATCGCACTTCTGTTGAGTTAGTATTGCCCTAACCTTCACCTTCCACAACCCGAAGTCGTTACTCCCGGTGAACTTCTCAATCTCCCACTTAGAACCCATGATACCTTAATCGTTTTGACCCTTGCCCCACGGTGGGCGCCAATTGTTGTGAATTCAAGTAACTCACACCAATACCTTTTGATGTGTGGAGCAATACGATTAAAGTAATCAACAATTGAGAATGACAATAATAATAATCAACAAAGTAAAACCGCGAAAACGTAAAGAACACGAGATATTGTTTACCCAGTTCGGTGTTAATGAACCTACTCTGGGGGGAGGGCAACCCTCTCCGTTCCACTATCAATAGAATACTTGATTACAATGAAATCCCAATTGGGTTACAAGAATTAGACAATTCCCTAATTCTACCCAAGTCCCGAATTTCTTCCCGTGACCAAGAAATTCAATCAAGAAGTGTTTCCCAAGGTGATAGAGTGTTTCTCCAACCCTAGAGTCTTCCCAAGATGTTACTCTATTAACCCTAGTCTTTTGTTGGCTCAAGAAACCCTAAAAACACACTTAAAATATCAGAAAACGCACAGCCTATATATAGGCTCGCGCATCTGCGCGGCGCGCAGGAGACTGGCGCGCGACGCGCCAACAGCAGAAGAAGCAACAACAACAGCACGCAGCATTGCGCGACGCGCAAGGATCAATGGTGTGACGCGCCATCACCAGACCCAGACCTGCACTGCTTCTTCTTCAATTTTCAAGGCAAACTCCAACAGCAAGACTCGTGGTACTGTGAACATGACACCCTTTCCTAATATGTTAACTTAAATTGATGTATTGTCCTATTTTATTTTGTTTTCTTATGTATTTATATATAATATA
Source organism: Trifolium subterraneum (assembly GCA_951799995.1). Lineage (NCBI taxonomy): Eukaryota > Viridiplantae > Streptophyta > Magnoliopsida > Fabales > Fabaceae > Trifolium > Trifolium subterraneum. The sequence continues at coordinate 13,084,013 of OX637464.1, forward strand.
TTAATTATTTTTTTTCCATTTTCATTATTGTTTTTACCAGAAGATACAGTAATTTTATGTTTTTCCATTTCCCTTAAACATAAAAAAACACATTGGGACTCAGAATGTGCTTTAATAATCATGTTACCAAAGCTTTCCATAAGTGGATGATCTGTGTCACTGCTGGAAGATAAGACAGTGTTTTCATTTGTCTTATAGTCTTTCTTTGTTCTTGGTGATTTCAGGAGAGGGAAGAGATGTATTTATCTGCCAGTCTGAGTTAATGATTTCTCTTCCTATGATTGGTCACTGTGGGGGGTAATAGTATCAACTTCAAAATATAATATGCTTGCAGATTTTGGTATTAAAATGTGCCGATATTAACTAGTGTTTCTGGATAAATAATTAAGAAAATTAAAAAAATAAAATCTTAAATTAGAACAAATATTGCTTATATTTTTAAAAATCAGAATACCTAAATTTTAAAACTTATTTATCATATTTACTTCCTTAATTAATGGATACCATTAACATTTTTTCTAAATATTGTTTCCTAAAATTTAGTTTTTTTATATACATTTACGGGTGTCATTTGATGCTAAGAATCTAAATTTATAATTTTAAAGGATGAAATTCAAATTTCATATGAAAATATAGGGAAGAGGATCTTCTCGAATAAAATCTCTAAAACAAGGTACAAATCTTATCTAGGACTAATTTTAAATGATTAATAATATTAGTTTAATTAATAAAGATTAATTTCTCTATTCTCTAAATTTAAGAAAGTTCATTATGGTAAAAATTGTGATATTGGAGTATTTGCAAATTATAGGTAGGAAAATAAATTAAAGATTGGGTTTTTTTTAGTGTTGACACATACTTTGGATTAGATAATGACAAAGGATATAAAATATGAAGACCCTTTTGTCTGAACCTTAAAACATAATCATGTCTTGGTTCTGTTTTTATGTGGTTTAATAAAAATAAGTGGGTTTGTGAATATAGAGCTTTCTAAAGCAAGTGGGTCCTTAACATAGACATTTTAGAGCTACTTTGGTAGAAGAATGTGTGAAGAAAAAAAGGTTGTAACACACCAACATTTTCCTTCAATTATTTCTCTTATAAATTAATACCTTCAAATATTGCTTTCTTTAAGGACTATGGAAGGTTTTCAACTTTAATGAATAATTGAGATTGGTCTCTTGCAAAAATAATTCTAACCAATGGATAAGAGGGAGCTGCTAGATTTGTTTAATGTTTAATAATGCCTTTGTTTCTGCCTTCAATAAAGGAATAGTCTGTTGGTACCCACCACTAAAATATTCATTACAATAACTACCAAATAAACCATGTGATTTCTTCTAATTCACAGTATCATATCATATAGTATCACCATATAAAAGCAAATTCAATCGAAAACATAATCAATTGACAACAATTAAATGTTGAGATTTGATTTTGCCAAGTAGTTTAGTGGCTAGAAATTTCACTCTTAACGCAGATAAGTGGGATAATCATGGCCCCTGCATATATAATGCAATGTCTTTGTCATTTGAATTAAGTTCACGGGACAATTGAAATTTTTTTTAATAGACAAATATTAATTATTTGTATGTAATTTAAAGTCTGAATCCTAAACTTCCTCTCAAACTTTTCTTGTGCTCTAATTCAACCAATTTTAATCAAAGTTGATTCAAAATTAATTTGTATAGTCAAATTTTATCACGGCAGAACCAAACACATAATAATCAAGAATCAATTGAATTTGAGTCATGTCCTATCTTGTGAACTGTTTTTACTTTTTTTTTCCCCTATTATTTCGGATATTCTACTATATGAATTTAATGAAAGTAATTAAAAGTTAGTACTTTAGAAGTTTGCATATCCCGTGAGAATGAGAAATCAAACCAACATTGAACAACTCCAATAGTGTTTGTTTGTGGAAGTAATCATGACTATCCCAATAAAAAGGAAAAAGGGAAGTAAGAAGAAAGATGAAAAAGAGCATTTTAGAAGGACGGAAAGTGTTTTGGCTGGCTATATAATATAATCAAATTTATTTATAATCAAGATTATAATGTCGACAGAAAGTATATAAAAGTGTCTTTTCTAAGATAAATATCATAACAAAGGACAATACACACACTACACTTTTATAATAATTTCATAATGATTGAGTTTAATTATCCATCAGAAAGATCTTTTTTGCTGAAGAAATTAAAATCAAATTTACAAATTGAAAATATTAATGTGATTGACAAGACACAATGTGAATACTATAGCGTTAAAAAATGCATGTGGTGACCACTTATTAGGAACAAGATAGATCAATTCTGTACTTAGCTATGATTTGGTAATACAATGCATAGCAATCCTGTTTGAAATGATAGTTGAAGAATGAAATTATTTTTTTATGGAGAGTTTTTTTTTTCCTTTTGAAGAATGCATGAAATATAGTGAGTGATTTATATAAAGTCATCATTAAATTACTTATTGGTTTTTATATGAACAAAATGTGAAATATAAGTGTATATATTGAATGATACTATTAATTTGGAAGAATTATGCTACTTTCAAAGTGATTATATTTTTTTGCTATAAAGGAATTTAACTCGTTCAAACTTATTTCAAGATTGCCATAAATCGAAGATGCAATTTTTATGTTGTATATGATCAACTTATCACTCTTAGTCTCATAAGAAGTGTGTGGATAGTTGCAATTGCAAATGCAAATGCAAATGCAAATGCAAATGCATGGTTATATATCTAGATAAATATGTCGTCTCTTTTCTATTTTCTCTTCATTGGGATATAGGAAAGAATGTATAACGGGCGCTCTTTCATTTATTAGGTATTTTGTGGTGCGGATTTTATGAGAGTTGAGGTTGAAATGCATTTTGTGGTGTGTCTTTGTCTTATGTACTTTTTTTGTGGAGTGGATCATGGTCATGTATTTGATTTCATTCAACTACTTGTTTTTTTTTTTTTTGTAATTTTTTTTTTCCAAATATATGATAATTACATTTAAATGAATAACAAACGGACAACAAGTTACACGGTTAATCCTTTTTGAATGAGAAATTCAACTCTCTTAAAAACTTTAGTCTCCTATATGAGTCATCCTATGGAAACCTCAAAGTGTAGGAATTAATTCATACCTCTTTTTTCTTTGACGTGTTTATGATAATTTTAATATTTTGTGATTGATCTTTTGGGTCTTCATTGATAAAGCATGTAATTGAGTTGCAATACCTCTTATACTTTTGTCTTATTTATTGTATTTTGTTGGTTTAAAAAAGGAAAATTAGTTGGTGTAAAACTTTAGTCTTATTAGTATTTTTAGATGAAAGTCTATATAATGGAATGTTTTATCAGACCCTATAAATCAAATAATAAGGAGTGTTGCATCATAAATGATGGTTTATTCAAAATATTTATTTCTTTTTTTTACAAAAGAAAAATGTGTTATTGTAACGTTTTATCAACTGCTTATTTGTTTTTGTGGTGATTCAATGTCCTACGCAAATCATCAAGGTTACAATTTGTAGGTTTTCTTAAATTACAGCCGATTAGTATATTCGTGCAAGTTTTTTGTGTGTAGAACTGAAATCAAATATATTTTTTAACTTTTTGTTTGAAAAAAAAAAAACATCAGTAATTACGAGAGAGGTAAATTATTAAAGTGACGCCAATAACTATTTTACAATAATTTCGAAAGAAATGTGAAAATAAAGTTAAATGTTTAATAATTACAACAATGGAACTTTCACAATTTATAGTGTAGATTAAAATAATGGTTAATTGATAATGCCCATAGTAAATACTCTGGTATTGAAGCAGGATTCAATAAATTTATATAATAAATTAAACAATTAATTTGTAGAGAATATGCAAAATGAAAATATGATCCTATCCAACCACGTATTTGATACGCTTTGAGGATTCTAATTTAACAAATTAAGCATCAACCATTCACATTCTAATTTTATTTTAGAATACAATTCCATTCCTTTACTTTTACATCAATCGAACAAGCAAACAAGTTCCACATACAGTCATGTTTTTCCACTTTTCTATTAACAACAATAGCTATAGAATAAGATCATCATCTATTCCAATTCTTTTATCAAGGATAATTCACATTTATCCCATAATTCACATTAATTAATCCCTTCTTGTTTGATCAAATTCAACCAACTACATGTAACGTCAGAATATATTCACAAGTTTCATAATTGGTTCTATTCTCTTCGGTTCTTAGTTTTTTAAATTCAGTAAATAATTAATATATCCAGTCTGTATTATAAATTAGATACATCACTTATTCAATCGACTTAAAAATGACTGGTTTCTTAATAATAAAGACAAGAGTCCGGAAAGAGTATTTACTATCACAACGATACACACACATTTTCAATAATAATATTAGCAATTACTCCTTGTACCAAAAAAATATATTAGCAATTACTAAAAATTCTTACTAATAATAATAATAATCTCAATGTTCGTAAAACTTAAATTTGAGATAATATTCGTCACTTCATTTTTTTTCTTTCACTATCAGTTTAATCTGGTTCTAGATTAGTTCTGGACATCAAGTTGTTTCAGTACCTTCGCGATTACAGTTGCAGAGATCAAACTGTGATTTTCTCTATCAAATTCAGTATCAATTACCACTGAACCAGTTCATGATTAGTCATTTCATTTTAAGCCCGAATAAGGCTCTGTTTGGTAAAAAATAGCGGTTAGCTGATAAGCTAGCTTATAGCTTATAGCTTATAGCTGATAAGCTAATTGAAGTGTTTGGTAAAATTAGCGGTTCAATAGCTTATAGATGTAAAATGACATATAAGGACATTTTTTTAAAAAGCATTGTTAATTTATAATAAAACTTAGAATTTAAAATCAAATTTTCTAATATACTATATATTTTATATTATTAAACTAGTTTTTATTCATTGAAATTTTATTTTCTGAAAATCATGGTTTTTCTTTTCTTTTCTTTTCTTTGGTACCAAAATCATGGTTATTCTAAATAGTATGATTTATTATTGTTGTACAAAACAATAATAATATGGATACATTAAAACAATATTATCAAACAAAAAAAATTAAAACAGTGAACGACGTAATGTTTTTTCTGATGCTGGAATAACGCAAATCCAATTATCATGTATAAAATTGCTATAAGGCTAGTCATCAATGATCATGGTTTATTAAAAAAATTGCATACTTTATATTCATGCAAACTATACGGTTTTATTTGATATCAAAAAAAAAACTATACAGGTTTATTTTAAATGATAAATTATATAGGGTAAAATTGGATTTTAGTTAAAATAATAAGGGTAAAAGTGGAAGAAAAAACAATAAGCTATAAGCTAAAAGTTAATTGAAATAGCGTCTTGAAATAAGCTATAAACTAGTAAAATAAGTTATAAGCTCATGACAAAAAGACCGTTACCAAACAGAGTTTTTAGCTTATAAGTAACTATAAGCTAGCTTCTTGGTCTTCCCAAACAGAGAGTAGTAATCTGTTTCACCTAGAGTGAGAAACTATGAAGAAAATGGGAAATTAATTGTTTATGATTTAGGACAAATATTAACACTGTACAGTGTGCACTGCAGACGAATCAGAAGAAAAACAGACAGTACCATAACTCTTCTAGATTAATTTCTTCTCTCTTTTTTTTCAAATAGATTTTGGAATTTTCAGCGCTTTTTTTTTCCTTTTTTTTTTTCAATTTCAAAATCTACAAGCTAAGTACTACTAGTATTGTGAACAACAATGGCGGAAGATTCTTCTCGCAGAAACCTCATTTGCTTAGCAATAAACGCATCAATGGCGCGTTGAAACTCCTCATTGCTCAGTTTATCTTGCGGATACAAATTTTCTTTCTCAGTTTCTCGAATCTTCTCTGTTTCCGATCTCCTAAGCTGTTTCCGTTCTTTCATCTTCACAGCTTCTCCTTTCCACTTCTCCGATTGACTCCGACGAAAACTAGCAAAATCGGAATCTCCTCCAGTTTCCCGATCTGAAACCGTCGGAATCGTCGGAACCGAAACTATCTCAGAGATAACCTCCTTGTCCTGACATTTCACTTCCGCTGCAACTTCCTCAACCGGTGGAGGTTCAACGGTGACTGACGGAGGCTGTTGTTCCCGATCTGAAACGGTGATGCGGTTATTAATGAACTCGGAGTAGATTTTACCGGTACCGGAAAGATCGTCGGAGTTTTGGCTGGTGAAGCGGCCGGACTGTGCGATAAGAGCGGCGATGATTGCGTTGGAGATAGCGAAGATGAAGAGAGGATTTGCGGCGAGTTTGCGGAGGTAATCGGCGGAAATGGAAACGGCGAGAGGGAGGCGCGTGAGAGTCCAGGAAAGAAGGAGAAGCAAGATGCAGAGTTCGAAAATGCGAATGGTTTTGGAAATGGCGGCGAAGTGTGTTCGAATAGCGTTAGTTGCTTTGTGTGGTTCCATTGAAGAGTGAGTGTTGAAATGATGAATTGGTTAGAAGATGAAAGTGAAAGGGTGAAAGTGTTGATGATGTGATTTGATGTTGGTGTGGAAGGGAGAGTCACTAGTTTCGCATATGGGAACTCTCTTTGGCCTTTTATAGAACTCTCATACCACCTTTTCTCCTAACACTAATAATAACACGACACCTTGCTTTTTCTTTTATCTTTTCATAAAATTTTATTTCAATTTAAAAAATTCAGAAAATAATGTGGAGATAGTTGTCCTACAAGCCATGGATTTGATTATGTAGAAGCAGCACGCAGTTCTACATTATTTTAGATTTGGATCGTTGATTTTAAATTAGACTTAGATGATTTAAATCACACAACTGTAAAATTAACTATCAAAAAATCTCTATTTAAATGGTTAGGAGCAGTAGCTGCGTAACGTAGTTACTGTGTGATATTCAATCCCCTTGTAGACTTGTAAGAGTTTACATAATAGGTGTTTAAATTGAATTGATTTGTAGATGAACTCATTTGTATTGTAGACTTGCTCGAACTCATAAATTTATGAGTCTAAAATAAGTTTACGAGTTCAATATATTTTTGAAAAAATGTACAGCCTCATCATTTAATAATAACAAAATACAACAACAATTTTTTTCAGACTCACCTTGCACCACAAATTTCACATTCTTTGTTGTTTCTTTTCTTCCATGATTTTTGTGTGTTGTTCTTTCATGTGTGCTTATTTTTGTTTCATTTTTTTGTTGTGTTTATGTGTATTCTATTTTTGTGTTATTCTTTTTTTTCTTCTTCTTTGCTGTATATAGCATAAATGGATTTGATATCTCATCTACATACGTGTTTTCTTTCCATTTTTGTATGTGGGTTATTCATTTATGTGTATGTGTCATTTGCAGGATTTTTTAAAGTTTTTCATTTTATTTTTCATAGACTCGTGACAAATTTTATGTGAAGATTTTGATCATTGATCTTTATATTATCAACGGCCGAGCTTTTCATATTATATTTTAAAAATAAAATATACTATGTAGGTGACTTATATATTTGTGTGCGCATGCACGTGTCATTATTTACTTATTTTGAATTTGTTATGTTTGTTTACTTACTTCCATTCGATTATAAATATAAGAGATTTGCATTAAATATATCAATTTTTGACTCAAATGTCTCTTAAAGTTATTTAAACATATGATAGAATAAAACTTATGTTTGTAACCAAAAAAAAAAAAAGAATAAAAAATATTATATCAACATTGCATTTTCTTGAAAAAAAACTCTTATCACGCTTAAGAAGATATGCAGAGAGCACACAATTACCATTTGCTCCACGGTTAAACCAAGAAAATATAGTGTCAATGCTTAACATGCTCCAATTTAGGAAAGCAAAATACTTCAAACATGTAGCTTATTATGAGCATTTTTACACAAGATGATTTCATGACTACAAAAGGACACATTGTACATGATGCCAAACCTGCTTCACCAAATAATTTACTAGATGTTTAGTGATGCAAACGTGAACCAACTCTAGGCTTTATGGCACATTATATAATTGAAGGAACATAAAAGCCAACAAGCACTAGTTATTACCACATGATTTAACAATGTGACATTTCTCACTTTCTACTGTCTGGGTCCAGGCAGCAATTAAGCCATAACTCAATTTCATAAATATTTTATTGGATGATAAATTATTTGATTGCTAATTAATAAAAAACCACTATTCGCATAATGATGATTTAATTAATTAAACTGAACCCTTTTTTTCAAGTAGTCTTAAAGGTGGATAAAGGGATGATCTGTGTTTGCACTTCGGTCTTTTACATATATAATGTAATGTCTCTGTCAACTGAGTTAATTTCACTGGATACTTTAATCCTACTAATTTTTTTACCAAAATCGATTCAACTCAACCCTTAAACACGCCTAATTTTTACTTGATTGACAACTGCAAAAAAATAAATAGTGTGACCAAATCAATTTTTTTTCTTCTTTGGTTGACAACTGAAATGAGTGCAGGACGAAGAACATGGGAGCAATGGAAGATCCAGATCCAACACATTACACATACCTGAGTTTTTTCACTAAACTTTTTATTTTAAAACATTATCTCTTGAGTCAATTGAGTGTATCCATGAAATTCAACTGAACACCATTCACTTGTCATGTGGTACTGTAACATGCAATGCCCGACTAGGAAACATTCCATACTTCCAATGGTTTTGAGCTTTCTATATCAAGTTTCACCTCTAACCACTAAACAATTTCCTTTCCCACTTGCATTCATGTCTCCAATTAGGGGAATCTATGCCTCAAATCAGATTTCATTCACAGCTTTGCAATATAATATAAAGCATTTATTTTATGCGGATGACAAGAATAATAAACTTTAATAGCTAATTAAGCAAGTAATTCACAAGATAAAACACAAAATTAACTATATAAAATTGCCTTTATATAATCACATTACTAAACTTACCCCTATAGAGTAATTTATGCTACTAAATTACCAATTGAGAATCTCTATGATAGTATCCGAGCTTCTCTACGATTTTTTGGGTCATCCACCATTTATATCCCTACACCAAAGTTTATATTTATAAATAAAAGACAATCTTCACTTTACAAGTCGATTTTGTAAGAATAAATTAAGTTCAATTCTGAATTATGAGTATCAATCCAATAATGATTGATATGCTGATTATGTAAATGGCGTGACCGGCATTACATTTATTGAGCTAATATATGTGCATTCAGTTTGAAAATGGGTCCAAAAAATTGAAAGTGCAATGCAGAGATCCGTACAATATCGCAGTTGTAGTCTAGTCTACATTGCAAGTTGTAAATGCGACCTTTTTTGTTACTTGCATTGCATCTATCATCACGTGTCACTCAAGGGTACGTCAACAGAGGGGTCCGTGCTTATAATAATATGGTAATTTTAGTTTGAAGAATACCTTTGTTTTTTTTAGCTAAATTGCTAATGTGAAGTGACAGGTACAAATATTTCTTTTCAGTGAAATTGTTAATGTGAAATTGATAAAAAATTACTCCATTCCGTCTCATATATAAACAACAAAATAAAAAAATCGTAAGTTTTAAATATAAGTAAAAGCTACTATAATTATTATATTTTTATCAATATTTCAATTTTACCCTTAGTTACACTTTTACCCATAATAAATACTCCCTCCATCCCAAAATATAAGCAAAATGTGTCAAAGAAACTTGATGTATTTGATTAATGATTTGGACCAAATACATTCACTTTTGTTGACCAACTTTTGCTTATACTTTGGGACGGATTGCTTATATTTTGGGACGGATGGAGTAGTAATTAATTTGAAACAAAAAGTAAGGGTAAAAGTGAAAATGACATACTTTTCATAATCATTTACTCTACTTTCTTAAAGGGTGTGTCTTTTTTTGTTGCTTATATTTAAGACTAGAGGAGTATTATCTAAAATGTTGGAATCTTCTCCATTTCTTCAAAGAAATGACAAATGCAATTACTATAGTTTTGATGTAAATCAAGAATATAAATGCACGTTTTTTGAGAATAATTGATATTATTTAAATATTTATATATTTAAACTTTAGTACTTGCATTTGCCATTTCTTTTAAGAAATTGAGAGGATTCCTACTCATCTAAAATGCTTATGTCCCATAGGAGCCAAGATCCTCTCCATTTTTTATCCTCTCCACTTTTGCCATTACTAATGTTTTGAGAAAATAAATGCAATAATGTGACATTTGGTGGGTCCAATTTTTTAATATATATTTAAAATTTCATCAAAACTATAATAATATAAAGAAAAAATGGAGAGAAAATGGAGAAGATCTCAACTCTTCCGGTAGACCATCGTTAACATTAAAAATTAAAATGTTACATTTTTTTTATTACGGTAAATAAAATTTTAAAAAGTGTCCTGACATATCATTAGCAAAACTTTTTTTTAATTATTATTGCTGTTTGTACTGAAAAATGTCAGAGTCTGACACTGTGTCACAATCTCTAAAATTGTTGGTTTCTTTGATCGTTGAGTTCCAATATTTTCTTAATTTGTTTTGTTTTTTCTTGTAATCTTTGTCATTGTTGTGATTATGTGATGGGTGAAGGCTTTTCCCTCATCACCACTGCAGCATCTCAGAACACCGTACCGTACCATGCACACCACAACAATTGTAGCTTGATTTTCCCCTAATATTTTTGTTATAGAAACAAGTTTATTTTTGTGCACTAATTAATCAATCACTATAAATAACAAAATTGCATAGTACTATTATTTGCTCAGCATTGGAAGAAAGAAATTAAAGATTATTTCCTTTGTGAAAATATTTGTGTCCACTTTCTTCTAATTATGTATTTATTTATTTTAACTTAATAATAAGATGATGTAAGATTCAAAATAAACAATTGTGGTGGAAAAAAGAAGAAGTTGGTTAAAGATGGTGCATTTGTAAAAATAATGAAAATAATATTTGGCATTTCATTGTTTCTTAAAATTACACATTTAAGAGTTTAGTATCTCATTATTATTAACAAGTAAAATTAACATTAATTTTAAAAAATGAAAATACTAGGCAAATTCATGTACTATTCTTTGAGAAACCAAAATATGTCACCTGAGAAATTACTAGTACATCCATCCATAATTATGTAAAGTGTTGCTCATAATGATATTCAAAGTCCTCGCGTGTGTCAAGTATCAAGTCGCTTCAGATTGACATGATGTTTCAAAATTCAAAGGTTTGAATACATGCATAACATACTCTACTAGTAATACAGTAATAATAGTAATAATTAATGGATCACTGAAATCAATTATGAACCTATAAGACTTTGACCATCAACCACGGCACCCAAATACTACTACTACTAGTACTAACAAACGACGTGTGGATATTATTTTGTTAAAGAAAACTAGTAAAGGAGTCATATCATATGATATGACAATTTCAATTGAACTAAGTAAAATTTATACCGATAAATACAATATTTTAATTTTAAATAATTGAAGGTAAGATTTTTAGGATTAATATTTTTATATTTAACTTTTTAATATTTCTATATACCAATATGGTATACTCGAATAGTATTAGAGATGTCCATCGACCAAATTGAATTGAGTTTAACTAAATCTAAAATTCAAATTACATGGAATTATCGGCTTTTGATCTAATAAAATAACCACATATTTTAGTATTGAGCATGGTAAACTCACTTATTTTTTATGGTTAAATGGATAGTGGATTATCCAAATTATTTCTTTGTTTATTTTTATATTAAATGAAGTAATATTATTTTTTTTCATAAAAATAACTCTATTTTTATAAAAAAAAGAATATCGTAATCTATTTTCGCTATATTTTTTAAAATCAAAAATGATAATATCTTAATATTTTTTCATAAACATAACATATTTTTAAATAATGAAACTTTTTTAGCTTCAACATTTTTAAATGACGAAAGGAAGTCAAAGTGTGAAGACTTGAATGTTCAAAGAATGCATTGAAACTATAAAGTACTGAAAAGTAATGTGTTTGTCTTTTGCAACTGGAATATA